>VXAV01009184.1:102960-125097 GCA_013399715.1 Alectura lathami | reverse complement strand
CGTTTGCCCAAGCCGGGTTCCAGCAGAGGGCAAAGCGCTGCCTCGGCCCGCGCGGCTGGCGGCCCCGGGCGCCGGGCGGTGCTGAAAGGAACAGCTCCGGAGGGACCGCGGGCGGGCTCCGGCGGACGGCAGCGCGGTACCGACACCCATCGGCTCCAGACCCCATCCACCCCACGTGGCGAGGGCAAACGTTAGGTTCCTACGGTGTTCTGTAGTAAATTTTCTAGCGGCTTTACTTTGCAAAAGAAAAAAACATCTTTCCAGCTCTGGAGACTGAACAGCATCAGTAATTAAGTTAGATCTCAAAAAGGAAAGCAGAAAGAAAGAGAAGAAAGATTTGTATATAACAAACAACACATTCAATATTAACAATCCTAAAACAGATTAGCACATGGAATATGCTGTAAATAATTAAGGAACTGGTGCCCTCATTAATGATTTTATACTGTCAGAATGATACTTACTCATTGTTTTTCCCTGCCTTCCACGCCACAATGTGTTTTTATATTTATAAGGAAAATCACATATGTTCTACCTGCTTGATGATAAAGTATTGCCCCAAAGCCTTAAATACTGATGGAAAAATGGCCCTCCCAAGCCCCGATTTGCTGCTCTCAGGACAGGGGCATACATTTGCAACACTGTGTCATGGATGCAATTCACTGGACAACATGAATACAGACAGCAATATCCAATTAAAGCGTATCAAAGATAACAGTCAGATTTGCAAAAAATTTTCAAAGATTTCCTATCTTTGAACAAAACTTATTAGGGCTCCATCAGCCGTTTGAACAGCTTTAATGAAGTTGAAGCTCAGCTAAATATGGAGTTATTTTACTCCATGATTAACTTTGAAGAATTTTATTTTTGAAGCCTTAACATCCTGTAATTAAAAAGAATCCTTAACACATTGCAGTAATTCAGTATTCACTAATTTATGTTACAAGTTTTACTTTCAGAAATGGTCTTGATATATAGCCAAATGCTGTTAACCAATGGGTGCACTCTCATTTATTACTACCGGCTTCTTTAATATTTTAAATCTCTCAAAGAAACCATATTCTCAGCTTCTCATTCAATGCTACAGCAATACATTTGAAAAATGCCCTTCTTTTGGCAGCCAGCTCATCTGCCTGCAGTGTTTGCTGTATGTTAACATTTACCTACAGCAGTGCAAGTCAATTCAAATGCCAAGGTGCAAGCCCAGTCCAACCCAGATATTTCCAGGAGAAGATGAAGCACTTGCAGTTATTGATTCTTACAGCTATTTGAGGCTACATTTTAATGCCTTCTTAATTCCACACGCTTGCTCACTTAATTTGGGTCACCAAAATTGCTCAAATTACATCCTAAAGATGGCAGCTAGCAACCTATTACTACTTTAACTGGAAGATTTAAGTCTGCCAGACACTAAAGAAAAATATTAATGCCATTGCTATTTTGCCAATACTTTCCAAGAACAGGACTAAAACAGTCACAGAAATCACATCACTGTAGGATTAGAAATAATGGATTTCAAATACAGAGCACAACAAACAAGTTGGCCAGATTTCACCAACCTTGTTTAAATCACACTGTTTGGAAGCATTTAGTTCCGCAGGACTGAAATGACCTCTTCACAAGCACGTGCTGTTAGCACACAAGATTACAGCACAGCATGAAAAGGCTTAATATAACAGTACAAAATATATGGTATTTTAAAAACAGAGTACCTTGTGTCCCACTTGTAAGCCACCCTTCTTGCCTTCTTGGTTTTCTTTAGGTTCAGTAATACACACTACACTAACCAGACAAAGGAAGGAAAAGACCAATGACAATATGAAAATAATGAGTACCAAATATGTGACTAATTACAAGCATATACAAATATGTGACAATTACAGTCACGGTCACAAAGAATTCTCACCCTAACTTGACCAACTATTTACAAAATATTTTTTGCTATTTCAATTGTAATGAGAATGTATTGCATTCCAGCCACAAACATGCAGCAAAGGATGCAGAGAATCTCTTTTAAACCTGTTAACAGAGGGCAAGGATTTCTCACCGAAAGCACCAGCTGAAGATTCTGAGATGTCCCAGTGGCAACATGTGCTAAGAGGCCTACCTGCCTGGAACTGCTGGAACTCTAACAGTTTCTGATAAAAATGATTGCTTTCCTATTTCTGGAATGGAAGTAATACAGAAAATACATCGAAACACTGCCATCAACTGAAGATTAAATTTTGAAAAAACATCTGCCTTTTTATTTCACTTTGCAAAGAGCTTCCCATCAGTAACATTCCTCAGCTTTAATCCACATCCAAAAATCGCTCAGCCTGCTCTTGTCACTGCCACAGCTTACTGAAAGACTACTAGACACCTTCTGTGACTCCGGAGTGACGGTATGCCTCCTCTTTTCCAAAGCAAAGCAAAGAACAAAGAAAAAGCTTCATGTCAGGGTTGGCTAGTTTGGTGGTGGCAGCCAGGCTGGGAGCTGAGGTGTGGACATCCATCGAAGAGCTCCCAGCATACTGACTCAGAACCACATCACAGAGCTCTGGGGGTAGTCCAGCCTGCTCAGATAAGACTGAAAGCTGTCCTCCATCACTTGCTTCTTGTCAACAGGACACCTGAAGGGCCTGACCAAAGGGAAGCAAGACAGCTCTGTAACAGAACGGGAAACGAAGTGAGAGGAAAAACTACTGGAAAGAAACAAGCCCTGAGTAAGGAGGAACAAAAACATTTCAGAGATGTTTGTTATTTCCCTCTTTTCTCTCTCTCATTCTCCCTCCCCCTGCATGCTGCATTATTATTATTTTCAGCTATCCTAACCTGTGGGGAGATATTTTTGGGTAAAAGGAGACAAGTTTACACAAAATGCAAGCTTCTGATGTAGACAAGAAATCCATTTTTTCCCCCCAGAATATTTGGCTTGACACTTCAAAGGCTTATTTCTCACATTCGCAGGGATTCTTCTATAAATACATCCATCTATATGCACACAGAGACTGCAACATATCCTTGGTCACATAAGACTTCACAGTCATTACATGCACACTAAACCGTAGCCCTACAGACCTCACAGTAAACCACAGGGAAGAAGCTGTATACAGAATCACAGCATGTCTGAGGTTGGCAGGGACCTCTGGGTCCACCTGGTCCCAGCCCTGCCCCAGCAGGGCCACCCAGAGCAGGGTGTCCAGGCAGCTTTTGAAGATCTCCAAGGAGGAGACCCCACAACCTCTGGTCAATCTGTGCCTGTGCACCATCACCCACACAGCGATGACCTTCCACAAATACCCCAGCTTGTCTTCATGAGCTAAAGAAAAATATTGGATGCAATCTTCACAGATGCTGCTGTGTGTTTCAGTACTTATCAGACCTCCAACTGCATTCACTAGGATACGGGGGTCTTTGTTCACATCGTACCTTATGCAGGCATATGGTGCACAGAAGCTTATCTTTTTTGTCTGCTTGATCAGGCAGTCAAATAGGGGATTAAAGGAGAGTTTATACCATATAACTGTAGCTCCTTTTGGAAACAGGAGTTATTAAAAAAAAAAAAAAACATGCATTTTTACTGTTTTCCACTCTATGCTTGATAGCTTTGCAGATCTCTTATTTTTGCAGGGGTTATAGTTTACCCGTGTCTGGTACCAGCCCACGCCCAAACGATACTATTAAGTCTCCCATAATGAATAATAGATGAAAGGAGGGGCTGCTGAAAACAGTGACAAGCAACTCATCAAGAAAAGCTGTTTTCCACTGTAAGAAACCTCCTGCTCAAAGAACAGTAAACCATACCTATCATCATACAGAGCATATTCTATTTAGAGTACATCTATCTGGTTTTAATCACATCAGAGAAGTGTAAATTCTAGGAGCGAATCCTTTCATCTTTAAAGCCAAAAGATATATCAAAAAGTTAAAAACAATATCAAAATATTTTAGTCATATTTTGAGCTTCATCACAAACATGTTTTTACAGCACCAAGGGTTGCTGTGCAGAGTTTCTGAACCAACTTTTATAGGAGTGCCACACCTATGCAGCATTACCATACGAAGTACCTGTCTTAACTATCTGAAAAAGCTGTGAGCTTTATTTCTCCAAAGACACCATTCAAGAGTTTCACTAATATGTATTGAAAAACAAATGTATGTAAAAGGATGAGATGATGCATCAAATGCACTAAGATGTGTTTGTACTATTTTTACTATAGGCAAATTCGCTTTTAAGATACTAGAAATAATAATAGGTGTATTCTGGCCATATTATCAGAACCACTTGAGCACTCTGCCAACTCCAGACCTCGCTGCTCTGCAAACCCCAATGCATTTCTTCTCATATTACTGTGGCATGCTCTTCCCACTTCACAGGAAAGGTCACATAGCCTCTGAGAAAGTAGGGAGGCTGGACTTTGATCACTCATCTTTTAGCCTTGGATTTATTCCTACCTTCTGCAGAGGTACAGGAATCTGTTCCCAAGTGAGTCACTGCAGGATAAAGATCTTTTAACACTGCAGGCTAAAGATTTTCAAGTCTCTGCAAGTACTAAAGGTGTGGACACAGTCACGGTCACAAAATATCAGTACATGCACAGTAGTATTTTACCAGCTTGCTCTATCTTTTAATCTAAACATGATTAAAACTCCAAATCCTAGCTATTACAGCCCTGACTCCCCTGTGGTGACTTTTCAGAAGGAGGAAGAGGAAGACACCGTAAGAAAGCCAACAGAGATGATGGCACAAATCAAACTCCTCCGTTCCTGCTCACTTGAAACATTTCTTCAGTGCCTCCAATGTTTACTATTTCTTCCCTGGGGAGATGACTGGGACCTCATTCTTCCAATCCCACTTTAGCTTGCCCAGCCACATTTGTCACCTCTCCTAACATCTTTCAGCTCCTTGGTGATAACCACTAGCTCTTCCTTCTTCATCTTCTAGTTCCAACAGACATATCTATTAGCTCTGTTAAGATTGATCTAATTTTGACAATTAATAAACACGACACACTTAATGTCCTGTTACTTTAACATTGGGAGATCCTGGGAAGACACTGGCTTTATGCAAGAGTTTCACATGTTAAAGCTTCATCAGAAACTAAAACAATCCTACTTTCAGGTACAGTAATGTAATTTACTGTCTCCAGCTAAACCACCACATCTTCACATTTCTAACACTAGCAATACACATGCCAGAAATTCTTCAAAAGACAGCAAGTAGCCAATTCAGACATATGACTGCACTGAATTCTGACAGCAATCTCCAACTAAAACAGGCAGACTACAGGGCAATAGCATATATTCTTTATATTAAACTCGGTATCATTACTGCGATTTTATGACATGTTAACTTCTGCAATATATGGTAAAAAGATAGGAAAGATGTGCCTTTTGGTGAGGTTTTTTGTTTTTTTTGCTTTGCTTAAGCAGACACATGGACTGTCACTGTAGCACACAGTCCTTCAAAAAAGAGGCAAGGATGCTAAGTCTTTCTTCAAGTTGGTTGTCAGAACTAGAGAACAAGAGCGAGTACTAGTGGAAAGGGAGAAAGAAGATCCTTGTCTCCAAGGAATGGAGACAATCTTGGATTCCGGTAGTGGGACATGATCTGTAAAACCAACAAAAGTTGGTAGAACCAAGCAAACTCAATCCTGGGTAAGAAATAAAAACAATGGAAATAAAGAGTTGAATTAATTGTGCCAACATTCCACCACAGATTAAACCGCAGTGTCTCCTCAGGACAGGTATGTTGCAGAGGGTTCAAACATTTATGATAACTTGCAAAATCCACATTATGGGGAGATCCTGCATTGTCTGTGCTGGGCACAGAACAGTGGCTGAACTCAGCACATCACCATGAAAGACGTACAGAAGCTGACATGATAGCAAAACAATAGTGGGGAAAAAAAAATACATTTGATGTGATAGGAGACATTTTCCTACTCTGCTGCACAGTGGGAAGGTCTCAGCTTCCCATCTGGGAAGGTCTCAGTTCCTGCTGGAAACTAGAGACCATACATGTAGTTAATACTGAAGAACAAGAATGCTTCCATGATCATTGCTTACTTTAAAAATGTATCCAGAAGCTTTTCTACAACTCTTGCACACCTATCCAACAAGGACATAAAGCAGATACAAGTGTTCCTCCTTTCTGCACAATATGCTGCAGATCAGCCTGAATCACAGAAGAGCATTCTCTCTCCAGCTGAGCAAGATCAAAAATGCAGTGGGTGAAAATGGAGCCGTGTTGTTTGTGCTGTTATTACCACATATTCCCCTGCACATGCCATTTACATGGCTATAATTGCAAGTGGTGAATTTTCCACACACACAGCGAGTGTAAAACTCTATTCTTCCTGCTCTGTAAGTTGAGGATTGGTAGAACTGTAGAGGCATAGTCTCATTTTATCATAAGTTATCAAGAAAGAAAACATATTGCTAAAAATGCTGGAGATTAACAGATTTTCCTGGAGATTTTTTTCCCAGTGTCTAGATGAGAGAATAAATTGCTAGGGCTTCGTTGTCAGTTTATCTTGTCATCCAGACCCTTCAATTGAGATTACGTCTGTTCTTCACTACAGACCATCTGTTTCCCTCTATAGAAAGGATGTATACACATTGGTGTTCATTAGTGTACATCAGAACTGCCCTCTTCTTGCACAGTATCACCAATTAATTGTTGTTACTTTAAGCTCCAACAGAACAAAGTGGAGCCTAACATCACACAGACAGTGACAAAAAACCACTTTCATCTATAATTTAGGAAAGTGGCTACAGTTCAGCAACAGCTAAAGACTAATCTCTTACGCTTTTTGTGCATTTACATAATTGATTTGGTAGATAATGCACTCTGCTTCCTTATTTAATAAACATGTTAATGATTTCAGACAATTACTCCAAACTGCCTACAAGTGTCTGCCTAAGCAAAGCAAAAAAAAAAAAAAAAAAAAAAAAAAAAAAAAAAGAAAATGAAAATACTCACCAAAAGGCACATCCTTCATATCACATTACACAAGATATTAAGTCAATATGTCACCCTGTCAACAGTCACTTGCTACCTGCTGTTATACATTTATTCAAAGTCTTGTGTATTAGCTGGGGCTAAGGCACTGACTAGACACCCATGTGGGCTAAAAAGAGCTTGAGAATAAAACTGGTGTTCTGTCAAAAGTCTGTGTATGTGTGTGCGCGTGTGGGGAGGGGAGCTGTGAGACAGAAGGGAAGGAGGAGGGAAAGAAAATAGTGCAGGGTAGAAAGAGAAGATTAGAGGAGACATCTCTGCCATGTAGTCTTCTTTGGGCTACAGGGTAAAGATTATGGAAAAACTAATCTTGTTCTATTTTTCCCTCCATAGCTTCAAGAAGGCCCAACAGACAAATGTATCACTTTGAATCTTGTAAGCCAGCACACACTGTAGCCACTCTTTTGTTCAGCTTCTTGGCACTGCAGATGCCCTGATTGCAGGACTGGGATTCAGTCCCACATCCCACCTGTCTGCTAAGTCAGCCTGTGGTGAAAGCCTGAGCGCATAGAGGTGCCCCTAGAAGAGGTGGAGGAGATATTACTGCTAGCTACCTGCACAGAGCAAGCTCCACAGGGAGGGTATTTTTAGGCCGAGACATCCTCGGGGCTCTCCTTTCTTGCCCGGCGATTACAAGTCACAATGAGTATTTATACAGACACATTCAGAGGCAGTCCTGGTTGAACCGAAAAGAGAGCGGGAAATGGAGAAAACACCAACTAGCGTAATAGCTGGCATCACAATCACAACATAAAATCTAATACTGCACTTAGAAGAAATTCCACCACAACGGGCTTCAGGTTTGATCTGCTACTTGACATAAAACTGGTCAATTTGCTTTTGGAAAATTGGCTAGTACAGTGTACAGCACAAATCCATCCACAAAGCTTTTTTCATTGCCTGCACTGCACAGAGATCCAAGAGGGTGATGCTTGTCCACCCTCCCAGTTGGAGGTTAAATTGCCACAATAACAGCTGACAACCAAGAGAGCACAATAAGAGAAAAATGGTCAGTGTCTTATCTACAGTTTTTAATCATAACAGGTATTTTAAAAATAGCTATTCACTCCTCTTCGTGTTGGCTTAGCAATTCAGGGAGGAAAAGGTTGGAATCAATAAAAGAAATATTATGCTACGCCACTGTTATCTTCATCCAAGCAAGGTTAATGGAAAAGTATCAGCAAGACGTTTCATTAACTTCTAGTAAAACATAAGAACACAGGAATGGCTGCAATAAAACAGAAACAGCACTTTGCAAAGAGAAAATGAGAAGTGGAATGGTCTTATTGTGTTAAGATCGTGACCACCGTACAGTGGCAGCAGCAATACTTAATGCATCTAAATTTGGTGAGCTTTCAATAATGTGCAATATTTTAACTGCATGCCATATCAACAGGCTGGACACGACAGCAATATTACAGAACTGGCATTTTGTAAGACTGGGAATGAAAACAGTCTGACTCACCTTCTCTAACAGGCAGCAGGTTCACTACCAAGGATTTTCATCATCACTTCTACACTGAAATTCCTTGCACCAAGGAAAACTGGCACAGAGACTTTTTCTACTACTGACGATGGCATACAAACCACATACTTCCACAAGATACATTTTTAAACTTAGAGCTTAGTGCTATTTTTAAGAGAACACTCACTGCTTCTATTCATAAGTTTCTACATATCTTAGGAGCCCTCCTGGAATGCTGTATTTCACATAGGAAAACTTCTCTTGGACTAGCAAACTTTGCCATGCACTGGAAACATTTTATAACCATCACTGATGGCATAAGGACCAAAAGGGAAAGTTTCAGATTCCCTCTCTGGGCTTCCATTTGCCTTCCACTTCCAACAGATAGGTGACCCATCAGCACCACTGTACTACTTTCACACCCTAAGCTTACAAACACTCCAAGCTGCCAAAGTTGGTCTCACCATCCTCCACAGGTGAACACCTGATAGGCAATGTACATAGCCCAAATTCCACCAGACCCGTTATCTGCTACCAACACGCAGGCTGATTGCCAAGATTTCAGTTCACAAGAACATTCTTACTCTCCCCAGCCTGAAGAGATACCCAGAGCTGCCGGCAGCAACTCAAAAACTTTCCAACACGTTTTAAGCACCTTGCCTACTAGACACATAGGATACAGATGCAGTAGGGGTTTAAAACAAAACAAACCTCTCAAGCGGCACAGCTCAATTTAGAGTGTGACTAATTTATTCAGAAGACCAGTGTAATAAAAATAAGAAAATTATAAATCCTTTAGATTTCTGCTCCCCAAATCAACAAATTTAAAATCATAAAGGAGGGAGACCAAGTTTTTACACACATAGGACAAGGGGGAATGGTTTAAACTAGAAGAGGAGAGATTTAGATTAGATGTTAGGGGGAAATTACGAAGAATTATGAAGTGAAACATACTAATAACATAGAATAACTACTAATTCTAGTTCTATATATAGTTTTTTCATCAATTTATTTTGGCAGTTGAGTGAAAACTGAAAGACTAGGTCTCATCTGATCCCAATCTATTACATTTGTTGCTAGTATCTGGTCACCTAGACCCACTCTGCTTATCTGTCAGTTCTGTCCAACTTCCAGGTTCTCACTGCTCTAGCTTCCTCAAGGATCTGTATTCATCTTCCTGTTTGCTGCTGGTATTACCACCGAGAGCAGATTCAGTGTAAGTAAAAATTGTTTCAGCTCTAGTGATGAAATATTAAAGCCAACACTGCCTTTTAGTCAAAATAAGACAGACAACAAATGAATACTTATAGATTACAATTAATAAACATTAAGACAAAATCACAATTAATACCTAGAGACTCTGATTCCCTCCCCCCCCCAAAGATACTGATAAGCAAACAACATAAAGAGTAAAACTTCTTGCAGAATGTGGAGGAAAAAAAAAAAAAGACATAGCACACCTGTTAAATTGCAAATGCACTGAACATCCTGTTTGGGGCTATTTTTTCCTCTATGCTAAGAAAACTTAAATAAATCTATCTTCCCATTTTTGCAGTTTCTGTCACTAGCAGTTTTGTTGCAAACACCTCCATGTCAGAAAGCAGGGAAGAAGCAATGTGAGTAACACTCATTCTCTTTTTTTTTTTTTATTGTTGCTTTGTTTGTTTTTTTTTTTTTCTGGTTTGGAGGGGTTGGTTTTTTNNNNTTTTTTTTTTGCTGGTTTGGAGTGGTTGGCTTTTTTGACTTTTGTTTTTAAAAATGTGCCCACACAGCAGGTCACTTTTGTTGTGCATGACATGCCAAAGCACTCGCTTAGGAGCAAAGGGGCAATTTGGATAGCAGGGCCAAAGGCTTAACACAGGCAAAACCATTTCCTCTTCCCCTCTGGGTCTATTACTTTCTCCTAACTGCTCCCTCTGGGTCATATCCTCAGCTGGAATGAATCACAATCAATGAAGCAAAGCTTATTGACAATTGCTGTTCACCTGTTGTAAAGTCTCCTTGCAAGCAGCATATTCACGCTACTCTTAATGTCCAAGACAGCCTTCTTCTCTCAGCACACAAAAGAACACCTCTCTTCCTCCATAAAACTCATCAAGACCAGTGAGTTTGTTCAGTGAGCTCTGCTCCAGAACATTATCTGATTCCAATTACAACAAGAGCAAACAATATTCTTTCTAAAAATAGGAAGCCAACACAAGAATACAAAAAACGGGACCTGCTCTCCTGAGATTTATGCCCGCCTCCCTTCTCCACTACCCACTGCTTCTCTTCTTGCCACTTCTCTTCTCTTTGATCCTTTCTTCCTGGTTATCTATTTAATTTAGACTATAAGCTCTTCGAGGCAGGAGCCAGTATTCTCAGGGGTTTGAAAAAGCACCATTGCAAACTGAGGGCATTCTATTAAAGAGCTATTTATAAATAAGGCTCTGCTGCAGGATGAAAGTGATTTATCAGTTGTGATGCTGACATCAGTTCAACATATACCTTGTAGAGTGGCTCAGCTCACTGTCCTAGGAAGAGCACAAGATGTCTGGCAATCTTCACTCTTCAGATTTAGCAATATTTGTGAGTCATGATACATGTTCATTTCATTTAAGAAAGGGAATTTTCACATTAAAAACAGATGGAAAAAAGTAATCCACTTCTGGAAGTAGAAAAGTTCCAGCTGTGAAATTTAAATGTTATGTTTATTTCACATGTTAAATTATACATAAGGTGCCATGTTAAATTATACATATAGGAAGAGCTCATGTGAGTGAGGTAAAGTCTCTCCAGATTTCTCTACTTTTCTCTTTCCTAAAAAAACACAATAAAATAAAAATAAATTAAAATCTGCCACTTCCTTCTGCTTTTTATCTTGTCAGCAGAAGGTGAGAACCGTGTTCAATTCTGATCACAGACGCATGCTACAAGCCTTTAAGGGACATTTAGCTTTATCATGCCCATCTGAACCGAAGGCATTTTCTGGCATTCAAAACACCTCAGTGGTGTCTACATTTCCCAGACAAGACGGCATCTATTTCCCCCCATGTATAAAAGCACCCTTTAAGAAGCTGCTGTAGCCTTCTACCCTTGCTAGCAATATGCTAGGTTTCCCAGGCAGTACAATCTGAAATGACACATCTATCAATAATATATCAAAATTCATCAGAATCACAAAAAGGAGGCCTTACAGGAAAAACAAAACAAAACAAACCAACCAAACAAACAAAAAACCTTCCAGTCAACTGCAGAGGTGATTTCAAGCTCACCATTACCATTACCTGATATTGAGCAAATACTCTTAATACAAATAACTTCCTCCTCATTATGAGAGAACTCAAAATGAGATGGAAATCAAGTACAGTGACAGGCATTACATGTGGACAACAGTCAAAAATTCATTACCAGGTCTACTGAAAGCCAGAACTGTGGCAATTACGAGGTTTGGAAGCAATTTACTCAGAGTACATACAGTACTCCTTTCAACTGCTCATTATTGCTACTGCATAGAAGAATCATTAACAAGCACCACAGTGATGAACAGTTTCACTGCTCACTTTGTTTCCTCCCCTGTTGCTGGGCCACCATCCTCCTTCAGATTCTGACCGCACAGGTGACCTGAGGCTCTATTCCAAAAGAAACAAGGTCTAAGACATAAAGCTGTTCTCAGCGCTTGGCAAACCTGCATTGTGCTGTGGATGCAGATGACTTGTTTTCTTACCTTTTTCTGAAAGGTTTCCTCCTTCTCTAGCCCTTCCAAAAACTCCTGTCTGCTATTTCAGCTAGACGTGCTCAGAGCTCTTACCATTCTGGTGTCTTACTGTAAGCAATTCCATAGCTCAGTCTTCAGTGCTGTTCCTTTGCCCACACAAGCTTTGTTTTCAATGTGCCACTAGCAAGGTGCAACAGAGCTCATGCGCTGCAAAAAGAGTGATTGAGATACTTGGGACTACAGGCATCCTGAGCTGAGTCTGACTGAAAAAAGGGGGCAGTATCATGTGAAGAGCACCAGAGCAACAGACCTTTGTCACTGCACGTGGTGGAGCCCTAGCAGCCCAGATGGAACATTTCTCCATGCCTGCCCTCTCCTCCAAACCTAAGTTCATAGCAGTGTATACCAGTCATTCCAGAAGTACATCCAAACAAGAAGAGCAATCTGACACGTATGGCATGATACCTATGCCCAGGCAGATACTAAAGAGAAGCAGGTACTCCTACAAAATGCAAGTTACATATAAGCATCATGACAGTAAGTAAATACAAAACACAAGGGAGTAGGAAGCTATAATTCAGCTAGCTTTTCAAAGTTCATTCCTCTTCCTACCATACTACCTCCTTCTTCCCTGGCTTAAAATTTATCTATACTTGGGCTTTGCCTTTATGAGGCACTGGAGCAGGGCAGAACAGAGCACAAGAAGATGACAGTATCTGCACTGTTTGCTACAAATGTCTAGAGATGTCCATCAGGTAGAAGGAAGGAAAATTCACCCATCTTTTCTATCACATTAGAGTAAATATACTGTGAGCACTGGGAATCTGTTTTGAAATCAGCTATGAGCTGATCCATCTGGGACACCAAACAAACCAGCACAAAGGACAGCATAAGAAATAACTGCCTTCCAGATGGCAGAAAACAGACCAACGCCATGAATATTTCTTTCCTCTCCTCTCAAGCTCTCAACTAGACGGCATAAGTCATCTGAAGAATGGCTTCCCTGCAAGTCAGATTCAAAAGCCTTTATTTCTCATCTTTTTCAAGCTGTTGTTAATTTCTTCAACCTTCATGTATACTCCTTGTATGATCCTTTATACTCCTGCTTCCACCAAATAGAAAAATTTAACCCTTTTTTTTTGTTTTGCTTTGTTTTTGTTTGTTTGTTTGTTTTTTGCCTTTGTAACTAAAGATCTTTCAAAGAACTGAGTAAGGTCTTCTTTGGGCCATTTCCAAGCATATAACTGCCAATTTACTTCATTATTATTATTCACCTTTTTCCAATATTCCCTACAGCAACCAAGTCCATGTGAATAAAAACGTTTTCACATCTGCAAACGTTACTCTAAATTCTGATTGTTTTTTCATTGATTTTGTTTGTTTTCCTAGCAGAAAACACTTTCAGAAATGTTCTTTATGCATGCAAATTTGAGTGCAAATACCTGATCTGAATTCTGGATAATTAGCAAATGACGTGACCTGTGACAGAAGCTGGTCTATCCTGATACACTTACAAAAGCTTATTAGAGAGGGTATTTTCAGATCAAGAACCTCTATTGCCTGAAAGGCTTATTGGGTGTTCAGCAATCCTGGACAGTATTATTACCTTACATTAATACAGCATCACTTCAGTACTGCCTTGCAGAAACTGCAAGGGACTACGTAATGTATCTGATTCTAAGTGAGACAACTCAGGTCATGCCTACATGGCACATTTTTATTTGCACTTCTATACTTAAAAACAAACCAAAATCAATCAAACAAACTTCTCTGCTAAACCAGAATTACACTTTCTCATACCAAGACACTACAGATGAAGGTATTTCTCATTTAATGTCCCTCGTGCTCCTCATGAAAAGGAATGTCTGTTGTACAGCAGAAAAAGTCCATTTGTTGAGAAATGTTTCATCCAATGAGTCATTTTCCTTCAGAAAACCAAATCGAAAATTTTCATTTTTTACTGCATGTTTTTACCCCCAAACTAACACATACAAGACATTTAAGATTTTGGATTTATTAAGTATACAATCCAAGCATAGTAACTGAGCAGTGTGTTCCGTTATGGCCCGCAAGCCATTTTGAAGGAAAAAAACATGTGCCAGTATATATTTATACAGGCATATACGTTCTCACTTACACCACAGGAAAAGACAAATATGTTTTGAGAAGTTATATAAAGTTTAGAGTTCATAGCGACTACCTTTAACTTAAAAATAAATCAACAGCTCTGCAGAACAGTCTAACATGTACACACCTGTGTTTAGAAGTGCCCCCAAAATTCAAAAAATACCGTGTTTTCACATTCAGGGCCATATATTAAATATGAGACAAATTTAAAAATGAATGTTTAAATCTGCTGAACACATAACAGAATCACTCTCTTCAGAAAGCGTCTTCTAGAAACAGCATACATTTTAGGGAGCATTAAGACATACAAGTTAAGAACCCAGGAAAAAGTTAAGAACTTTCACTGGAACATCTTTTAAGTTAACTATTAGCTTTTTTTTTTTTTTGCCTTTTTTTTTTTTTCTTTAAGGAAGGAATGGGGAAGGCACACTCTGAGCAGTAAGCTTTTGTCTACCTAAAGGACCTAGGTTGAGATGTTTTGTGCAGCTCATAGCCATTCCCCAGGGCTGATGTAGCGGCCCAGCTGGCCTGCTGTCCAGTGTTCAAGAGCAATGACAAACATGTGCAGAGCATAAGGAGTAGGGCATGAACGTAACGACCATTTTCCCAGCATTCTTTCTCAGTTTCTAGCAAGACAACATTCTTGATTTACCTGTTTTGAGTCAAGGAACTAACATGAAGTTTGCCACTAGTTTTAGATTCAATTGTTATCCATTACTAGAAGGTTTATTATGAATACTTGAGAAGTGCTTTAAGATTAAATCATGAGGCAGGTTTTATATGCAGGCTTCATAATTATTACATGTATATTATACGCTACCTAGTTTGGTTCCAGTGCTTTTGTTGGTTTTTTTTTGCATTGTTCTTCACATTGCAAAAAGTAATACATGTACCCACAATTACACACATTTGCTGTTACTAATAACAACCTGGTAGATGCCCCATTGAAGGTCCTGTGGCTAGCCTGACGTCATTTTCCACAATAACCATGGCCTTCCTTTCTTTTCTGAAATTCCTGTTATATAGACTAGACTGTAACGACAACTGCCCACAAAATCTGCTCTGTTTGCAGACATGCACCATAAAACCTCCATCAGCGCCAATACAGTGTATCAAAGAATTATTCCAGTGCTACACTTCAATGAAGCACTTCTAGGATTAAAACAGAAGTCAAAAATCCTTATTTAACTAACTTGTTTAAGAAAACATGAAGAAGCTATCAAGTCCCATCAGGTATCTAATCTTCCTGTATCTGAATGTCCATGTAGAATATTAGACTGAAATCACAGAGACAGAGGCTGTTCAGAACACTAAAAAAGGGAAAAGTCCCAGGCTAACAGCTGCCTGTGGAAAAGTGAAAGGCAATGGTGAAACTGTTCAGAAAACACAGAAAAAAAAAATAAAAAAATAATAAAAAAAAAGTACTTTCGCATTATCTCAATTTACCTGGTAGCTTAAGTATTATGTCCCATTACCTCCAACCTCAACCTCAAGTAAAGGAGTTATATGCAACTAGTAAAGTTCCACAATAACCAACACCTGACGTGTTTTACCTTACAAAGTGTATGGAATGAACCCAACACAGGGAGATGATCCCCAAAGCATACTTTGTAAAAGCCCACCATCTTCATTTATGGCACTGCTACTTTTCTTCGTGCACAACATGTTTAAAGAGTACAGATATCTTCATCAAAACTAACAGAAGCAAGAACTATTTTATTTTTGATTAATGAACCTTACAATTAAGCAAAAGCTGAGAGGGATTCTTACACATAATAGATGCGCAAGAATCAAAGTCAACACTGCTATTTCGTAAGGGAGTGAACAGTCAAGAACATGAGTTGGAAAGGAAATGGCATTCACCCTCCAAACACTATAAGGCACCATAAGCTGAAATTGCAAACAAGCTCAGTATTGAGCAACACTACAGCCTCCCAAAAGCGGTCAAATAAATTATTTGTTTGAACAAGGAAGCTTTTAAACAGGTATACTTTGGGGAGAC
This sequence comes from Alectura lathami, assembly GCA_013399715.1. NCBI lineage: Eukaryota > Metazoa > Chordata > Aves > Galliformes > Megapodiidae > Alectura > Alectura lathami. The sequence goes on along the minus strand of VXAV01009184.1, from coordinate 108,800 downwards.
TATACTCTAAATTATTATTTTTCCTACCTACCAAAATAAAACTACAGCAATGACAAAACCAACAAGTTGTTTTAGAATATTCCCAGGATGCCAAATTGGAGCACTCAGCAGTAATTCAATCTTCTCCATGGCACCTTCTGGCTCGGTGAAATATCCTCCTTCTTAACTCTTAAATTCCTTTCCAACAGCTTGGTGCAAGAAAGGATTCCCTGCACCACTACAGACAAACCAATGCTCTTTTCCTTATTCACGCACACGCGCTCCCCAGCCAAGGGGTCTGAACGCTGGCAGGCCCCCCCAGCAGGGCACGCAGCCCGGCCCGCCCGCGTCCCCTCCCGCACAGAGGCCCCGAGGAGCTGCTGTGCCCAGAGCGGGAGGGAAAGGCGTGCTGCGAGACCTGCGTGCCACGGCGCAGCACCGGGACCAGAGCCAGCCTTTTGATTTGACATACACCAATTGTTTTTGTTAGAAGACTACATTTTTAGAGTCTTCCACAGACCGCGAAGTGCTCCCATTTCTGACTACTAACCACAAACAAGTGTTACATGATCATCTCTCAACAGTCCCATTTAAGGAATCAACTGTAGAAATACTCCAGACTTCTGATTGCCTTAATCAGCCTTCTATAATCACAGTAAAAGACAGCACTGTATTTCCTACACATCCAGGCATTCAACTGTGTGGTTAAATTTGGACATCCTGATTTTATGGCATAAAGCTGAGTACATCAAGGTGTACCTGAAGCTGCAACCATGCCACACCTTCCCATAAGGAGAACACATACACATACTGGGAAAAGGACAAGAACCCCAAGCAAACAGACATCAGCATCCTGGATTCTGACTGAAAGTACAGCTTCTATGTAATGGGAAACAGAAATAATTGTATCAAAATGTGGTGATAGGGGCACTCAGCTTGTAATAAAGCATCTCAACTGGAGTAGAAAGGAAATCCTAACTCAATATCCTGAAACAAATCCCTCCCAGGACAAGCAATACCTCTCTGCAGAACTCTGATCCAACAACAGCCTAGCTTTCAGCAGTACCTGTGCCTTAACCAAGGCCTGATTCCTCATTCCTGTAATCTATATGACCAAGTTTCCTCGGGTGCTGCTTAAATGCCCAGCTCACTGTGTCACCCACAGTCCCTTTGATGCTCTCTCCCCTAATCCCTTGTATGCCAAATTGGTATGCTAATTGGGTGTATATCACCCCAAGACAGCTCTCCTACACTGCTGATCACTGACAGCACTCTCCTACCTGCCTCTGCTATGTGGTGATTTGCAACACAGTGATAATTTCATAATTTAACAACCCAGCACCCAGCACTGGCTTCCCTACAACAGCACTACCCTGGACTGCACCTTTAAAAAGTACTTTTTTGTTAATATTTTTTAAATGTTTTCTTTAAGAAACAAGCCATTTGTTTGTTCTGTTGTTGTATGTTTGTTGGTTGTTTTTTTTGTTTGTTTTTGCCTAGAAAAACTGGATTTGATTTAAAACAATCACTGGTGGGAAAGACAGCCTCACACTAAGTATTTATGTGAAGGCAACTGCTGTTCAATAGAAAAACACCACCTCTTGATTAAAAAAGCATCCGGGAGGAGGTAGAGAAAACAGTAAAGCCCAGGAAAAATGGAGGGTCAGGTCTCACTGATCTTACACTCATGCATCGCCTCGGACTTCACAAATAAGAAACTGAAAACAACTAAGTGCACCAGAGTTGGAGAGAGAGAGACACTTCTGCTCAGCTGTGTTCTTATTCTTGACACCCAGACAAGAATTGAAGGAGATGGCAGTAGCTGAAAGCTTTTTCTGTAATGAAGGAACTGAAGTTACCAGTTATAACCCCAGCCAACCTTCCCCCTTTTTAATGCTGGGGGAAGAGACAACAACTATATTTTCTGAGATCATGAAGCTGCCAACTGGCAGTTCTGCTGGAAAGGATTAAAACAAAACATCAAGGAGAACTGTTGCAAGAGTGGAACTAGAAAAAGCACGTAGCTGGGAGTTAGGGACTCATACCTTGTTCTGACCGTATAACACGGATTTTAATACTTCTCCAGGACCTGTGGAGCCAGGGGCTGCCCTTCGGTAATTTAATATTGACACGTCTAAGTTTACTTGGCAACAAGACCAGCAGGCAAATTCTTCTCTGTAGTTTCACTAGTGTAATTCCAAAACAACTACAGCGGAGTCAGCGGCACTACTTCTGATTCACATCACCACAAAAGGGTTGGATTCATCTCCTGTCTATTACCACAATAAACAGGACAGAGTACTTGAAAAAACTAACAGCTCCATATACACATCTGACAACTTATTTCTCTTGGTAACAAAGATATTACCACAGCTAAAACAGAAGCACTCCTTCCTCCTTCTTCTAGCATCTCACAGATATCAGCTGCTGAAGCTCCATCACTGTGACTGCAAAGGGTCTGTAAGCAATGTGAGGTGCCAGGAACTTAAAATAATAATTCTTGACTATTAGCCCACCACACACACACACAGAAAGTTACGAAAGCCTCGGCCTTCTACAGCACCCAGGCTTTTGGGTACTCTAACCACTGCCATCCTTCACCTCTAATCCAACATTTGCCACCTCCTCCAGCTTCATTTTACTTGTACAACAAGTTCTGCCAGAGTATCCACCTTTGTCAGTAAAGTAACATCAACAGCCATAACGAAGTATAATAAATGGGTAGTGTCTTATACTGACAGTAAACTGGTTGGTGCGATGAAGAAAAGTTGCTTATTTACTTGGTGAGATATGTTATATGTCATATGTTAATATGACATATTAAAATCAATGCTGGGATATTTCCACCTATGAATCTACTCAGGTGTTCTCATAAGCCTTAAGTCCTTCCTTATTAAAACACTGAAACAGAACGTAGCCTAAAAGAAAAAATCATCAATTATATGGAGGTACATTCTAAAAGTCAAGCAAAATTGTGGTAAGGGATTAGATACTTTCTTCCCAGGTCAGAAAATCCAAAAGGGCTTCCTGCTTGCAATTTGCTTTCTTTACACACAGCCACATTACTGTTTTTCATTAAATTTCCTTTGAGATAAATTCTCTGGCCCACTTCATATTCAATCATATTCCTTGTTGTACTGACCTCCTTCAGAATGAAGCATGTATGAAAAACAGTGTCCAGAAAGAAGTGCAGCTGCCTGTGCAGGAACTAAGGCATGTAGAGAGCGCTTCACAGCTGTCAGACAGAACATTCTTGTTTATAAGGACCTCTTCACGAATAAGCACATACATCATGACATCCGGAATCACCAGAGCCACTGGGGCCTGCTTCCTTGTCTTGAACAGATATCCATCAGCAGAAAGGGTCCTGAAGCTATGGTGTGCAAGCAGATAGTGCATTTTTAAATGGAGGAGGAGGGGTGAGAATAGATGCCAGAACAATGTTTTTATATAACCCAGGGTATACTACAAAATCTTGCTGCCACAGTTATGTCAGTAGTGAGAAGGAAAAAAAAATAAAAATACACCCACATGTGGCATCACAATGCCAACAAAGCCTCCCATAGATGTGCAACTTTTCAGCAAGACTGTCATTTGGTCAGTACTTTCTATCACTTAGACGATTTTCTCATGGTCAAAGGCATTCTTTTCATAGTATTTCATCGTCCTCTCAAGTGAGAAGCTATCCTAACTATACCTCCTCCTGTTTGCACATGTTACTGCACCTTCCCTAAAGGCCGGCTCCGTGAAGGGAGAAGCCCTGCAGTCACCTCCCTCACCCTACTGCTGCCACAGCACGCCGTCGAGACACTCTGCAGTCCCTGCCAGTGCACCGCTGCGGAGGCTGTGTTCAGGAGATCCCACCAAGAGCACCTACAGCCTGCCTCTCTGCTGCCTTTGAAATGTCGAGGCACTTTGTCCAATTACAACTGTGGAGAAATATTCATCCTGTCCCTGACTAAGATGAAGCACTTGTTTCAAAAGCTACAGTGGCACAGTGCCAGCACCAGGGAGCCCAAGCGTTCTGTGCAGAGCCAAGAGTTATTAATTAGTTTTATTAGTGGCAGGTCCTTAATGTGAAGTGGCAGGGAAAGAGAGAATATCCCATCACTACTGAAATATAAATTGTCCAGATTTCAGTTCTGTTGTTCCACAACACATACAGGCGACCAGCCAGGGAAGAGTGAGGAAGAGTGAACAGAGCCAAATGCCTGTATTCAGTGTTCCTGTGTATTAATGGTGTACTGAAAAGACTCTGTTACCTCAGGTGGCTCCCTGGGGAACTGCTCATGAATTTCAATTATGAGGGAGACAGCTAACTGAAAAACAATGCCACCTGCATGTTAATAATAAGCATGGCCTGAACTACAACAGTCATTTCCCATGAAAAAAGAAATAGGCAAAGTTAAGGGGACAAATCTTGCTCACACTTCTCACTTCAGTAAGAGTAGAAGAGGATTTGGCCCTAAGGGAAGATTCAACATTCAGAGATCAGCTGAAAAAAAATGGTACGAGCACAAGCAACACACGCACGTTGGTAATCCCATGACATGCCTCAGAAGACAGAGGTTTGGAAATAACAGTCCCATCTCAAATACATCAAGCAAAAGACCGTTACTGAATAGGCTGGGAATAAGCCCCAAACACGGTCGTGTTCACTGAGGCCTTGACAGTCCTGCAGCTGGTTCCCACTGCATCAACTAAACTGTGAAGCTGCCTGGGCTGGGACTGTTGCCTACCGCAACAAAACTTGTTACACGATCGCCAGTTTGTTTTGATGTGTTAACCTAAGTTTACCAGGTTTGTGCCAAGGTTTTCAAGTATCCAACTAAAACCAACAACTTGAACCCTTGATTAGATACACTGGATTAGAGAGCAAAGAGAAATGCAAATCTGTGCTGGAAGAGTTCAAGTATATTGAACAAAAACATAATAATAATTTCATGGCCAACTCTTGTTGCACCAGAGTAGTACTGAAGTCTAAACAGCTCTAAAAATCGCTTTAGGACTTACAGAAACACACAGGGAGAGAATACTTGCAAGAAACATCATACACAGGATCGAAAGTGCAACACAAGAACAGAGGTGAAGTCACACCACAGCTTGTTCTGCAGCACAGAATTCACACACTGCCCTGCTCTTCTAGCCTGTACCTGTAGATTATATGACATACAGCATTGATTGCTTACGGCAACATGTCCAGTACCTCCTCCACATTACAACGAATAGGAAGTATAAATAAAAACCTGCAGGCCAGACCTCCAGCTAAAAAAGCTGTCAATGCTATTGCTTAAACCTGTTCGTAAGAAATAGAGGAAAGTCACGTAATTTCTCTAGCAGTTCCCTATTCTCCCATCAAGTAAAGCCAAAGCAATCTTCGGAAGACAAAACAAGAGGACTGCAGACAGTCCATACAGTAAAGGTGATTTTCTCACTTGGAAGGAAAAAATACGGTAGGGGCAGTGAGGAGGCAGCAAAAAGAAGAAAAATTGGGTAAATAAGCAGTCATCCAAAATAAATCATTATGGCTCCTTTGCCATAAAGCCCCCCAATTAGAGCCCTGCTTTGCAGTGAACGCTGAAGATTTGAGCAGAGTTCTCTCCAAATAACAGAGTACCTGCAAGAAAAGACCTGGAAAAAATCCATCTGATAGAAAGCTTTAAAGAAGTTGCATTAAACAAAGCCAGCCAAGGCTACTCTCACAAGTTACGAAGCAAATAATTTCCCAGTGGAAAAGGAGCCCCACGGACTAAACTAATAAAGAGAACTGTATGATCTAATGGTAATATTTTTAATTAAGTTACTTTTATCAGATTGGCAGGAATTAAGCGATACCGTAAAGAAAACTAACCTTCAAACAG
>VXAV01009184.1:84005-102716 GCA_013399715.1 Alectura lathami | reverse complement strand
AAAAAAAAACAGCAGCTTCATTACACTATTCTCAAACCTGAGCTTCTGGCATATAGATTATTCCTACTGACAAGGAAATACAAGTTTTAAGGGGAAGCAGGGGGTTTCAAAAAGCTGAATATGAGGTACCTATCGAAGGCACTGACCATTTCCACTTTGCAGACCTTCATCAAGTACTTACACTACATGTGTCAGTGCTGCTCGAGGCAAAGTCACAGACTGGGGCTGATGATCCAAAGATGGACATAAAGTCCACCTGAAACTGGTGCTATGTTTACTAAGACAACAGTTTTGTTTAATGCTCAGAGATCAAGACTAGGCCTTTCTCTTTGTCCCTTTGTTGTGAATGCAAAATGTGTAGTCACTGTAGTCACTAACACTTCAGTGCTTACGTTCCGACTTCAAAAATAACAAATTCACTACCTCTGGTTCCATTTCTGAAAGGAAACAAATTACATTAGCACATCCACCTTTGCTTTTTAAGAACTCAGAATTAACTATACCAAGGTGAAGCTAGGAAACACAAAGTTATTTACTATGACCAAAGATTTTAGTACATTCAAAAGAGACAAGAATCATCTTTTTCCTTGTCATTATTTTTCCACTGGCAAACACACTTGAGTCTTCTCATCCTGAAAGTAGTAACCAAAATGGCTGCTCATACAACAGTGTCCAAGAAGTGGAACACAAATTAGGAAACACAGGAGAGCTGAATAGAAAGAAAAAAAAAAAATCCAGTTTTACATCTCCTGATTCTAATTGGGATGAACAGTACATGTCTTCATTCAAAAGAGAAAATAAGCCCATTAGCTCCCAAATAAAACACAAGTATCAGGGAACATTCACAAATGGAGCTCAGTCTGTCCAAAATAAAATATACAAAACAAAATTTAATCCATTATGCTGAGGTTTTCAAATCATCCTGTAGCAGAAGAAAGAGCCTCATTTCTGAATACTAAAACATTATCTAACCACAGCTCCTTATCATCTCCTGTAAGCTTTGCTTGAAGCAAGTTGAAGAAAAAAAAAAATTGCTCTTGGTCACCTGTTAAAACACTTATGCCCTATATTGCATACATCTGCTTTCATTGATTTAGTTTAAGAAGGTGATTTTTATATTTTTATGGATTTTGAACAAGAAGCAAAAGCTCTAAATTTGAAGACAGATGTGCATGAGATTGAAGATAATGTGTCCATGCAAATTATCTCAGTGTACTCTTGCCAAGGCCAGTGTATAGCTATTTAACTAATCATCTTAGCAGTTCTGTGCATAAAAATTAGTAGGAAGACCACAGTTAAGAAAACCCAAATAAATTCTATGACTAAGAATAACATATGTAAATTGTATTTATGGACAGTAAGACGTACTGTTCCGAACATGCACTTAAGTCCTGTATTGTAACTTTCTCTTTTCATTCAAACATTCAACAGCACTTCTGAAAGCACAACAATGAATTTGTCAACTTCCTCCACTGGCAACACCCTGCAAGGCTTATAACCTCCATTCTTTCAACAACTTTGTTTTAAGCACTTGGTTTTGGACTCTCCTAAGGCATCTCTCCTCAGTGCCCCCAGACCAAACCCCTAACGACTACAGCACAGTTTCATGACAGTTATCACCTCTGTACTGCTGCAGTTCTGCACTGGGCCTCTCGCACTGCTGTGCTCAGGACCCCTTTGCATGCTGCAGCTTCCTTTACAAAGCTGGCCTAGCACTGGGCTGTGCAGTGATGCATGAGAGCTTTTAATGGATCTTTGCCAGGTTCCGCTGCAGACCACAGGCATTTCAGCAGAGAAAACACACTGCCCCCTCCAAGGCTCATCAGAGGTATAAACTCCCACCCTTCAGGCTCTTTATATGGTATGGATGGTCTTTATTTTTATTTACCTAGTGCCAAGCAAGATGCTAACAGAGAATAAACACAAACTATCGCTGCTTCAGAAGTCTCCCAAAAATGAGATGGCTGAGAAAGAAGCTCAAGAACTGGGCAAGGATGCTGAGAACATTTCAAGGAAACATTGGACACGGGACAAACTGTCTCCTAACTCCAAGCTCTTGCCAGAACCCAAGTCTTGTGCATGTTCTTCCTTCCTCCTCACTGCCTTTCCTCACCTCCAGGGAGAGTTTTTATTTTGATTAAACACATGAGAAGCTGGGGCAATGCCTCTAATATTTAGCAAAGTTCTGCAAACCTTCCTATGGGGAACAGAATGTCTACACTCAGAAAGGGAACTCAACAGCACATTTGGGCATAGAATCATGGAATGGTTTGGGTTGGAAGGGACCTCAAAGACCGTCCAGTTCCAACCCCCTGCTATGGCATGCTCTCAGCAGGGCTCTGAAGCTGAGCTGTGCCATGTTAGTGATAGGGTACATGATAGATGATATGACCACTGCATGCACACGCAGAGACAACTGCTTTACACTAGCACCAGGATTCTCCTCTAAGTACTACTGGAAAGCATTGCTGTAGAACTGGGCCACAAGCAGCTTCAGAATAGAACATGTAAGGCAAAGTGCAGCGTAATCAGTGTGGTACCTTACAACATCCCAGGCTTTGTGCTATTATCTAAACACATATAGAGGCGCATGCATGTTGCTTACAAACACAACCACCCTCTCACCCAATTTCATGGCTTACAAAGTTGTGCAACAAACAATGCTACCTGTCAGCATACTAGTTAAAATACTAAATAAGCTGCTGGGTGTCACAACTCCCTAGTCAACAGAATTATTTCAGCAATACAGAAAGGAAAATTAAAAAGCTCTTTATCCTATTGCCCATGTAACAAACCAAAAACAGACAGCTTTTTCATGGCCTGCTTTATCACTGTGTTAGGATTAGTGCAATGTGAAACGCAGCAACTGCTGTTATGTAACTAAACCCTCAGTATACAGTTGTCATTCTGGGTAAATTTAACTCTACAGGTTTAGGACAGAAGTCTATTGCCAGAGAGATCATGTGAAATAATAGAAAATTAAAGACATAGGGTCCTTTCTAGTTTCTTTCTTGCACAGAAATAACTAGATAGGTCACGCACACATCAAGCCCCCAGCCTGCTTGTTACAGAAACCTGGTGGTAACAGCCACTGTCATAGCAAGCTTGTGAATCCTGAGGAAAGTACGGCTGCTCAGTTACGAAGCTGGCTATGATCTCCTCCGCATGCAGTCAGACAGCAGGCACCGGCGATACAGACAGCTTCACAGTTTAACGCGGTGAGAAGCGAAAGCGCGTGTGCTTTTGCTGTGACGAAATCGTAACAGGGAGCCTTATAATGAGAATAAAGTGTATTATTAGCACTGTTATGAAACTGTTTTAGCACTTGCAATTAGTGCTTCCCTATGACTATCAGTTAACATTAATCTGTGAATTTGTTTTCATCATTTATCAACAGGCAAGTCACTGAGTTACCTTTCACAGAAACTGGTGAATTAGCACCAATGTTAGAACAGAGTGTCAGGTAACAGTAACATAGCTCAAACAACTGCTGTATGAAAATAAACAAGAAAATGAGTAGTAATAAATACACAAATGTCTCAGAATGGAAATTTTTCTAGAAAAGCCCCCCTGAGCCTGATTATCATCTCCTTTTAGGGTCTTTACATACACATTACCAGTATGAAATGCCATAATTTTTTTTGCATTTCATACAGCTCAAGAGCTTAGTTCAAGTCAAGAGATGCTTCCTTCCCCCTATTCTAGAGGCACAGCTATGCCACTTACTGAACAGGCCAGAACCTGGAGGTCTCTTTCTTGGAAATCTTTCAGGTTTCACTGGGAAAGGCTTGCACTTATTCAGGCATAAAAATTGACTACTGTCATTGCTGAAAACTGTTTCCACTTCAGAACTAAAGAAAAACTTGTTTTCAAACTTCGATGAATTAGGGCATTGCAGAGGTAAAGGTCTTCCTATCACTGACTTCCACCATATCACCTCATGACTGTAATTGAGCCTCCAATTCAGAGGTTAGGGACAGAATGTGTCCATGTTTTTTTTTTTTTTTTTTTTTTTNTTTTTTTTTTTTTTTTTTTTTTTTTTTTTTTTTTGTTCTTAGATGAATCCATGGCAAAGGAAAAGCATTTGAAGTACATACGCATAAACGATGCGAGCTAAATATCTGACTGTGACCTCCCAAAAGCATATACTGAAGCTACATCCACAGATGTTTTAAAAGACAAGGACATTAGAACATCTCTTAAAACTCAAAATAATTCTGTGTTTGTAAGCAAATTACAGTAGATTGCTGTAGGATACAAACTGAAAAAAATGACTTTCATTTTTTTTTATAAAATTAAACAAGAAGGTATATGCTGATACATCTACAATCAGGTGTTTGGATTATGAAAATGACATGCTTGCCTTCCTCCAACCACAGATCTTGCTGGGACTGAAAAGCAGGATTTACAAAACTTAGCAGGGATTTATTTCTAGACATTCTGCAACCCAGCCAAGAACGGAGCTCGGAGTGCTGTGCTGGACAGGCCAAGGTCCAAGTGTACTGAACTGAGCATGCCCAGCTCACCTCCGTAGCGCATGGATAGCTGAGTCCAACCCCTTCCACATCAAGAGATTCACTTACTTAAGCCTTGCGCAATGAATGCAATCTCTTCTTTTTAAGGAAACTCCATAAAGGAAAGTGAAAGCCTCATCAATTGCCCAAAGAAATAATTTCCATAAATAAGAAACAATAAATAAGCAAAATAATCAGAGGGACCCATGAGCAGCTAACAATCTGGGCCCTACAGCACTCTAGACCTTTCGTATCTCTTCCCTACAGATAAAACCAGCCGGCCACAGTGCCTTTCAGCAGTTGGTAGATTGCGCAGCTTTGGTGAAACCAATCCTACAGGTTCAAAACTCGTCTGACAGAGACATGGCTACACAGTATTGTGAAGAACTAAAAAAGATTCAAAGGTTAAGACTAACAGTGAATGCTAGTCTTATGCTCTCTATTTTCACTTTCACTGCTCCTCTCTTCGAAAGCTTGTAGCTACAATGGAACTGTGAATCTTCACTGATACCAACAAAGGAAAACTCAGAATTAGGTTTGACCAAGTGCCCCTCAGCTCCTTTAATCCATAAATTATGTTCACATGAAGATAGGTGCTAATCTCTACTGCCACACATCTGCTAGAATTATATATGTGGACAATTAGAATCTTTCCTTTCCAGCACTACTTTAAGCAGCTGTCAGGTAAGCGCACTGGCTTTAAATACTTATCACCTAGTTGTAGTATAAATCCACAGTTTTTCCATTAACGAGTCAACCAAAAAATGATCTTTCAACAAGAAAAAATACATGATAGCAGCTAACTGCAAGGCTTTGTGACGAAGCTTGCCATCAGAAGCCCTGCCCATCTACAGGCTTCTGTGGAGCCAGACACTCCTCACCCACTCAGTGCCTGCTGATTACACCCACCAGCCACACTCAGCTGCCCAATTACCCCTAGCTTCACCATTCCCTTTTCCCTCTAGGCTTGCAGACAGTTCTCTATCTTGTTTCCTAATAGACATAACAAGGCCTTTGATGTTCTCATCACTTCTCTTTAGCTTTCATTATAGTCAGCATTTTCATTCACACTGAAATGACAGCTTAATGCTCCTAGTTGAAGAAGACTTCCAAATAAATTCATGAAAATGTATCAAGCAGCATATCTATGTTTTTAAAATGCAAGAAAACCCTACAGAACTCACTGGACTGGGCTTTGTTCAGGGAAAGTAAATTTTTTGTCTTGTGTCCACAATGTGCATTTCAGAAGTAAGCTGAAATGCCAGACAAATAATAGCTCTGAAAACTTTCACCCTAGTGAGGAAGGTGGACTCTTAAATTTATTTGATAGGAGCATATTTGATATGACTTAGTTTATTATGAGCTGATACTGTACACTTCTCTGTGACTTGTACTGTGAAGACCACAGGAGAGAGCAACCTGTCCTTGGTGTGATGATGGGAAGCAGTTCCTCAGGAAGCTGGCAGCAAAGCTGACAAGGAGGATGTGCCCAAAGCAGAACGTTGAGATCCTGATTCTCAGGTTCCCATGTAAGTAACAACAGAAATGTCATGTTTCTGATATATTTAAGGAATGAAATTAAAGCACTCCCATCAGCCAGCTGATGGAAGCTGCCGGTCAGAGTCCACTAATGTATTAATAAAATGCAGAGGCCTCTGTTCTTTGCTTTAGATACTCTGAGAATCCAACAGAGCTCTCTCAAGGGACTTTTTGCCCACTACATGAGAATTTAAATCACATCGGTTTGTCAACATTGCTAATCATCTTAGATAATGGAAAATTAGGAGCATTCCATGAGTCCACATTTGAAGGCATAATAAAAAGCATCATAAATGCTGCATAATTTCACGCAGCCGTTAATTTACTTTTTCGTGAGATGGATGCTGCTCTTGTCCTGCTTTGTCCCACTCCTCTTTTTGATCAGGAAAATTTCTAGAGGAAAGGGTATGTAATTTTTTTTTTTTTTTTTGTCCTTTCTCAATTAAAATGCTGTAAAGTTTTAAGTTTTTCATCTGAGCATTCCACATTTCAAAGGCAGCGGCAAGCAGGTACCCAAATATCACAGCTTTCTCTGCAGTCACCCTAGCTTTTGGCTTTTTTTCTCCAGTGTCTGCTGTTCTTATTTCACATTTATGTGCATGTTGCCAACAACTCATTTTCAGTTTAGCAACAGATTGAGTGGCTTCTGTTTTACCCATGAGAATATTCTGTCTACTCTTTTACCACCTCCAATCCCAAATTACCTTGGACATATCCTAGTGCAGAGAAGACACCATCCAAGTGCCGGTGTGATATCAGCAGGACCTCATTACCCCATTAAGTTCACTAAATCTAGTAACTCAGGAGGAAATGGAAGTTGCAGTGACTTACCAGACAGAAGAGAAGCACAGGCTCTTACCTGCTCAGTGAGATCCTCACCAGAAAGAGCTACTTGAGTTCTTATTGGAGGGATCAGGACAGGGCAAGGGAGAGCACACTGAATTTTAGCAATAAGCTTCACAGATGGATTTTTAAATTGATAAGGGAAAAAAAGGAAAAGAAAAAAAAAAAGACTAATTTATTTCTAGACAGCTGAAATCTCAGAGCAAAGGACAGCTAGTTTGGGGACTGCCTGACAGCTCCATCATAATAGCTCATTATTTTCATGCTTTCATAGCCTAAGGACTTGGGCACACTAACAACAAATAAACTTCAGAGGATAATTAAAACATAATGAAAATTCCTTACTTAAATGAAGACAAGAGGGAGAGCAAATAACAGTTTCCAATATTCCATACTGGCATGTGACAAAAACAAAAGTCAATGAAAAAGACAGCAAAAACCTGGGAGTTGTTTTATTTTTAGGCATCTCCCAACCTTTTGTTTTACTTGCCAGTGTGCCTTTTTGGCTGGCTGAACTAGTTACTCAAAGCACCTGACAGTTTCAGCTGACTCAAGGAACACATTTAAGCGTTATCTGTGCCGCATAGTTATTTGCATCAACTCAGAGTCTGTTCTTTTGACAGTTGTCTCATTTAATTGAGTAAAAAAAGCTGTCAGTCTAAAGAAACTGAGCCCAAGGTAAACTCACTTTGAACTAACCATCTGCCAGAGCATCTCTCAGGACAGTCTATACTTAAGGATACATTGAATCCAGTTCTCTAGATCTCTAATTAGATTGCTCCTGAATTAAACTGTCGATGGCCCTACAAATTCAATGCACACCTTGCAACTACAGAGGAAAAACATTTCCCTAACAGTGAGCATGAGGAAAAGGCCACAAAATGTCTTTGATAACAATGTAGTAAAAACAAAAAACATTTTCACAACAGATTAAATCCTTACTGTAAGCCCCCAAAATACCTATTTCTATGGATATGTTGATTCAAATACAGGTTTTCATGTTACATCACTGCATAAAAATAAAAAGAAGCTGTACCCTAGAATAGGAGAAAGCAGATAATATTGCCCTAGGGAAGATTTTCTTTCACTTCCCAAAAGTACCGTGGGTCAGGCTTGGTCAGGTAATTTACTAATTGGAATGGATATACAGGACTCATATGGTCGCTGTAGATCAGCAGCANCAGTTTCTTTCATTCTCATTCTTTCATCCAGCTGCAGTAGGAGAAGAAGTAGATGCACTTTACCTGAGAAGGCCAATGGGTGAAGCACCAGGTTTGTCAACTAATGGTACTGATGCTCCATCACATGTGCAGCCTGATGCAAGGAGCCTGACACTGGTAAAAGATTTCAAAGGGATCTGATGCTTATTATTATCAATTACAAATTCCACTTGCATTTTTTTCCCTACAGAGGTATCATTTTAAAATTCACTCCTCTATATGGATTCTCTAGTGTCTAATAAGTACTTTCCTTTAATTGCATGTAATTAAGCCCCTGCTGTATGCCTATTCTCACAAAACTTGCAGATATGCCATTAGTTTTGAAACATCTGTCCTTCTGTCCATTATGACCAAAACCAATGGATTAAAAAACAGTGGTGGGACGGGAAATGCATCTAAAACTGAAATCCCCAATGAAAGAATGAGAATGAAAGAAACTGTGAAGATGAGATAAGGGGTAAAAAAAGGAAAAGGAATGAAAACATCCTATGATTAGTTTATTGACAAATGCCACCTGGCATTCTGTGTTCACACTACTCATGTGCCACATCAAACCTTCAACCATTTTTTAAATCTTCTTGTTTTCATATATAAACAACATAGGACTGGAATACAATCACTGGAAAGACCTCCAAAAGCTACTAGGATCTAGTTAAGCTTCTCCAAAATACCTAGACAGACCATTTCAGGGGCTGCAGCTGAATGCTAGACAGTTAAAGATTAGTTCAGCTCATCAAGAGACACAAACTAGCCATACTTATCTTCATTTGAGCATGTAAGAGTAGTTAAGTGTCCAGCCTTGCACTGTAAAACACAGCCCCAAAATCAGAGAAATGTGACTGAAAATGCCAAGTAATAGCTACTTACACAGTTACTTCTGTGTATCTCTGTTTGCAAGAGAAGGTGGGAACGTGGGAAAAGCAAAGTCTTAACTGAATGTACAGCTCTCCTCCTCAAGTTTTCACCGTCTTACTTCCATTCTCACCATCTTGGCTTATCTAAGAGAACTATTTGTCAGATAGCTGAATTGTCACATCACTGAAAATTAATTCCACATTTGTAGTTTCTTCAGCATAGTCTCAGCTCTTTGAAATACACAAGGACTTAATCCATTCAAAGAGGTCTGTTGTTCAAAGCTAGCCCTTCTATACAAGCAAATACAAGAGCCTGGGTTTTACAACATGCATTCTGTACCTGGTCATGACCTACTAATCTTCAAAGTCCACTGATCCACTAATGTTTCTGGAGTAAAGTCATTGATTCTTATGAGAGTCAGAGAGCAGCAGCTAAAGCAAGAACATTTGGGGGGAGGGGGGCTGTGTAAATAAAAGGTGAAATTTTAATTTACTGTAATGAAAGATTCTGAGCTATTAAAATATGTACGTACTACGACAATTTCATGAGGATTCCCGTTTGGTTTTATTACTCCTCTCACAACACAGTGCTGTGAAAGGCCAGGTTCAACTCTCAATCAATGCCATGCGTAGATTCTCACAGCAGCTTTGTAAGTGCACATGAAAGCATACTTAGGCCCAATAGTCACCCATAAAAATTTAAATATAGCATACATAGAACTGGAAGTGTCTTTCCACTTCATTCAATCTAAAGTATTTCCCAATCAGTGAAAGACAAATTAGCCGAAGATGGAGAACATCACATAGTGCTTAAATAAAAGGAATTTAGAGGTCTGATTATATAACAATAACTGCATTAGATCNAATTATAAGTGACTTTACCAATTGCTGCATTAAGCCCGTAAGGAATGCAACAGTCATAAGAAAGGAAGGACTCTTTCTGCATTAGCACGTACACAGGACTGCATCTCTAATAGTAAAATCATGTTCAGCTTCATTGGGTTGACAGCCATGCTCAGCAATTTGAAAATTCTGCCATTTAATACAAAGAGATCCAATACTCAACCTCACACCAATCAACTTCTTTAAATCACAGCCAGAAGAAAAAGTTGTTAAGTCATTTGCTCTCAATTTATCTTTGCCCTAAAATCTGTAAGTAGGAGAAAGCACACCCCAAATAAATCTACCCACTTCTAATTCTTCCCTGCATACGATGCTGATGAGATGCATTCCTTTCGCACTCCTACTTTTAAACACACACGGTGTACATATCTGAATTTGCAGTACATACTGAAACACTGGGCTTCTTCATACTTTCTGTAAGAGAAAGAAGTACACTGAGGGTGATTCCCTGACTTAATCTGGATATCAGCCTTCAAAAGATTTATGTCCCTGTATTACCCCCTAAAAATGCCTACTTCCTTACACTCGGAATTAAGGAACGTTCTGAAGAACTGTGCAAACATCTACGTACTGTTTGGTCAGTCCTACATGAGATGACTGCCTGGATGAGTAAGAGGTATCAATGTTGCACACCCGCAGGCACGGAGTGCTAGAACACCCTATGGCACTTATCGCTGTGGAAAGTGAAACACAATAAGGCTTCTTAATCAGTCTTGGAGACCTGCCTCTTCCCTTCTAACGCTTTTCAGACAACTATGAAAGAGAAACCTGATGAGGACAGATAACGCAGGCCATACTTGCTGGGAAGGAAAATGGCTGAAGCTCCATGGCCACTCTAAAGTAACTGCAGATCAGAACAGCTGTAGAGTTAGGCTGTGTGGGCAAACTAGGTGAACGTATTCCACCAAGCTGCTCCATGTTATTGGACTTGTGACACAAGAACGCATTTGTGAGTCAGCATCTATACAATTCCACCACAGCTTAAAGTCACTAATACATAAAGCATACATGAATATATGAAGTTCACAAATACAGGAAGCAAACCTCAAAATCTGTAGAGTACATTACTCACTCATCTGGTTTCCAGGCATTGGAAGCCTCTCAGTACAGGGTTGCCCTCATCTTCTGCTCTTTCCCAGTCCGTGTTAGGCATTTTCTTCACTAGTCCATTAATCAGATATTATGCAAACAATATTTTCCATACTCCTTTCCCCAGCCCAAAGCAGCTCTCATTTGCTTTTCAGGATTTATGCTTCCAGGGACAATATCGACTCAGGATACCACTAGGATTTTTCCACATTTCTGCCAGAACTATTTCGTTTCATTGACACACACACATAACCTCCCCAAAAGGATCAAGGAGAAGTTTTCTCATGTAGGCAGTAGAATACATACAAGTTCCTCAGGATTCTGTACAGTCTGGGGAAGAAACAGAATGTACACTGATAATTTCTACACTACAGTTATTACTGTACTGTTCAAGGCAAATGAATATATATGATGGTCAAAATAACCCCTCCAAAAATTCCTTTTAAGTACATTACAATGCTACAGTTTTGATAGTTTAATATATCTATGGCAAAAGCAGCAAAACTGTTCTCTGAGCAACTAATTTTAGGAATATTGTTCTTTTTGCCCTTTAGGAGCCCATGAATTTGGTTCTGGTTGTTTGGAAAAAAACTTTTATTTGTATTGCATGACTATAGAACACTGCAACACTGATCACATAATCCAGTGTTACAGTCAAAAGCAAACCAAAAACTGGCACAACTTTTACTTTTTACCAAGTGAAAACGATTTGATTTAGAAGTGAAAGATTATGCAGCAAACACTCAGAGAGCTGATTAAACCTCTGCAGATGCTTACTGCCACAGATGTTTACAACTTCTGCCGAGCCTAGGACATACACTGCAGACTACACCAGCAGTGCTCTACAGACTGCTCTCAGCTAACCTAAGCAATTAGGTTTCACAGTTACAAAGAACATTCCGTTCCCCCAGGTTGAGTCTTACAAAGAGAAGAAAAACACAGCAAAAACATCAGCTTCATGGCAAAAACAGTAAACTCTAGTCATTGCACCTCTTAAAGTGCAGCTGGGCTAGCAGCTTACTTTATCAAAATACTGACTGTAAGAGGGGCTCTATGCCCAGGAAGTACTAGATACTGCCTCTTTAATATTCAGAATTGGTAGCAAATACTGCCAGTCCATAATCTTTGCTTGTTTTCAGCAATCAGCCAAAGTTACTTGTCAAATCTGTACACAAAAAAAATGTTTTCTGAAAGACTGGAGCTTGGTTTAGTCTAGCCAGAAGGAAGGTTGTTAGGACAGCAAGGTTAAATTTCATAAAGCTATCACAAAGTTTACTCACCCTGAAAAACATTCTTTGCTGTAAATGAGGAATAAGGTATATAAGGAATAAATAAGTTGGAAATACCTACGGGTGAAACACGAAGAAGGCTGAAGCACAACCAGCACAGGGGTGAGAAAGCAAAAATACTAAAACAAAATTACTCCAACAGAAGACACAAATGAAACAGTTTATTAATCCTCAGTGGAGGGAGACCTCTGCTCCATTATAACTTCCACACACAAAGCATACAAGCCAGTAAAATAGTACTCAATAACTATTTCTGCTAGTGTGAGCATCAGTACTAAGTCAAAAACAACACTTCCTCAAAGTCTTTCCCAGCTGTTCATCTTTCAGAAGCAGTACTTCATCGCATCAATTTAGCAATTTACAAGCATACCTGCATCTGCTCCAGTTGCTCACCACATCAATTTTTTTGAACAAAATCATCTCCTTGTTTCCATTAATTGGTCATTACAACATGTTGATCCCAGCAGTCCATCATTTGTTATAATTTTGTCAATTAAAAAAAAAAAAAAAAAAAGGAAAAAAGAAAGAAAAACAGACTGGGAGATGATCTCTGCTAATGGGAAACCACATTCCCTGCATTTGCTGTTCTCTAGAATTCTCCTTTGCTGTTTTAGAACTGATTCTTCTCATTAAATGCTTTGAATGAAACCTTCACATTCAGGATGTTGTACTCCATCTTAAATTTAGAAAAATCTTCCTGATTTCAACAACTAAAAGCTTATATTCAAATGGGTCACAGACTTCAACAACTACCCAGACGCATAAGGGGAGGTGAATTTTCACATGTATTCACTGAAAACAAATGCAGCACGTGTCACTATCAATTATGATCATAGAATACCCTGAGTTGGAAGGGACCCACAAGGACCATTGAGTCTAACTCAGTAATGTTTGTTTTTTCCCAAAGATGCAACTTTGCTCTAAGGACAGAAATATTTCACATAAATGTTAATACCCAGCAGCTCCTACTGTCTTCATGTTGGAAAGAAAATGCCTTAGAAACATGCTTAGCTCAGAAATAGAAGCTGCTAATTTGAACATACGTATGAATATTTTTAGAACTCTAGTGTTAAGACAAATATTTGAGACCCAAATGGGCATGGAAGTCACTAAGAGTAAAACCTGCTTCCTTCCATTATCCAGGAAAAAAAAAAAAAAAAGAACTACTGTTGTTTCACTGCAGATTTACAGACAATATCTGGTAGCACCTGCATTAGCAAGATTCAAACAAAAAGAACAGCGGAAGCTTCCGTAGTCTCTTGGGAAGCAGTATTTGCCACTTCAAAAGGAGAACATACATATATATTGAGAAGGTAAGGAAATGTAATTTCAAGAGTTGTTTCTACTCCTGAAATACGAGTTTTAATTCAGAGCATTAGTAACCTCAAAAAAGATGCAGAAAGCAGGGAATCGACAGGAACCTAATCATTCTGCTACAGCTGAATATAAAAGGGATCTTTCTATATTCAATATAGCTGACACAAACATGAAGATTCAGTGGCTGAAAACCAATCAACAGAACAGCGATGAGAATCAACATATACACTACACGTTTTTCTACGACTAGAGCTTTTTTTTTTTTTTTTTTTTTTTTTTTNTTTTTTTTTTTTTTTTTTTAATCCTTCTTAAGTGATTGAGTCAAAATTTGCAAATAAACCTAAGCCAACTCCCCATTTACATCAAGGGCATTTAGGACAGAACTTTTAAAAAGTACACTCTGGGAGGGCACAGTATCTTGGCCACATTTTAACTAAGCATGACAAGGATGCTCTTACATTATGAAGTTAGTCACTACATTGTCACCAGGTTCAAAGCAACACCTCACTGTGAGCTCTTCATATTAAGATTGAATTTGGGGGTTGTTATTTGGAGTGGGAAAAGTTCAAATTTTCCTTTTCTAAAAAACCAGCAGTGACCTTCAGCCCCTGTGCTTCACTTAAATACAACCTGGGACCAACTAGCAGCCTTCCTTACCGGTTTTAACACTAACACCTGCATCAGCAAGAAACTGTTACTAAAAAGTTCAAAGGTTCACTGATGATATTTGGGATATCTCCAGCTCCTACAAGCGTCTTTGAACAAAACTTGTCCTTAATCCTTATCTGTCATACGACTGCATATGAGCAACCTGAACCCACGGAACGTTCCATACTCCAGTCCTTCTCACATCTTGAATCCGAAACTCCAGTTTGCACTGAAGAGTCTTTGATGGTTTGGAGCATACATTGAGCAAACACTAGCAGTTTAAGTTCAGAATCCACAGCAGCGCCTGATGTGGCCATCACCGAAGCAGAGCCCTCCCAGTGCCCTCTGGGCCCCTGACACTGCTGAGCCACGGGACACCAGGGCTGACCACTGTGCAGGCTGTAACACATCAGATGCAGTTCCAGGGACTGCAGCCACCTCGCACACACTGCGGCTGAACTTTGGGGGGCAGGGTTGTTTCGCCTGTGCCCAAGCAAAAACGTAGCTCTAGAGGAACAGAGTTTTACAGCCACATCATCCCTTCAATTTTCTTTTTAAGTACAGATTTGATCAGGTAGAGTCAACCACACAAAACACTGCAACCAAGGAATTCAGAGCTTGTTTGTTGCTTTGATGCTCATCTACAAGACTTATTCCCCTTGATAACTCAGTGCCCACAGTAAGAACACTGACCCAACATGAAGAACTGATTCACTTATTGCAGTGTACCAACTATAAACTTTTCACAACGCTCTCACTCTCTCCACTCTCACTGTGGATACCTGTATCCAGACAAATGAGCGTGATACGCAACAACGGGCATCACAACATCTGCATTCCGCCTTCCACAATTTAACCACATGAAGTTTTAAATAAGTTCCAAGGAATGGATACCTCAGCTGCAACATTCACAAGAAAATTTCACCAGCAACAGAAAACAAATGTATAGCCACAGCTGTGCCACTGAAAGGAATTTCTTTACTTCTCTTCCAAGTTGTCCTTACAGAAAAGGTCAAGAGGCTACTTACTATGGCAGACCCTTGAATAACATGTTTTTACACTGTATTACAAACCTTTCCATAATGCTCAAGTCTACCCCAGTCTGCAAAACTGAATGACTGGCATACTACTATTAACTCCACATTAGAAGACTAATTACAAATAGAAGTGTAACCTCTAAAATTAGGCAAGTAGACTGCTTAGTCCTTATAAACACTGGTGGAACCCATGCAGAACAGCTTCATCATGTGTTTTAAATCTAAAGTAGGCCTTAGATTAGAATTACCTCATTTAAAGGAATTAAAATAATCAAATGAGTTCATTTATGACACCTTAATTACTCCTTTCTGTTCTTGTGTCTAATGCTTTTTTCTCAGTGATGTCCAGCAGTTACAGACCTCTCTGCTTAAAACAGATTGAAAAAATTAGAAAAAAATGCAAATCAAAAGCTGTGTGTTTACAGAGAAAACAGTATAATGGAAAGCAGAAACATAGAAATATTTACTTTCCTTGAGAAATATCACATAGAAATGGCAGCGTTACACAAAAACATGAACTGCTTGCATTTATACTTGAACCTGGTTGCAAACATCAGGCATCAGAAAAAACCAACTCAAAACAAAATTTCCCCATACTGGTGTTGCCAAGATATGATGAAAAAAGTGTTCATAATTGCAGTTAACAATTTATACCAAAAGGGCTACTACTTTTTTTTTTTTTTTTTCAAAAGAAAAAAAAAAAAAAAAGGTTTTATCCACTTATGAAGTTTTGATACCATTAGTTATATAATGCACCAAAAAAAATCTTTTCTTTGATCATCCCAAAACTTTAGTACACAGTTTGCAAGGGTATCTGAAGTTGTATTCCATGCCAGTTAAACCATGCAACTCCGCTGACCCTGATTATGATTTAAAGAGGCACCAAGGAGCAGCATTGCACTGACACTGTGATATACAATCTTGTTTACTGATCCCATGTAGGGAAAGAAGAAGAGAAATGAGTGAGAAAACTACAGAAATAGGAAGAAAAATTACAATGCTCATCCTGAAATCATGTAATCACTTCATCCCTTCCCAAATACATACCATAACAGTAATTTCAGCTATTGCTCAAACACAGTAAGATACTCTTTTTACCTTAAGCACACCGTATCTGCAATAACTGCATTACAGCTTTAGACTTGCTATGTGACAGATACCGTATGCACAGAAGAGCTGTTATCACGTGAAGTGTCTTTGAACATTATGACACTAAGAGTAGAGTACACTGGTAGAACTAAAATATGGCTGTAACTAAAATATATTCTACCCACAAGGATGAGAGGGGATAGGAGGGAGTGGTACACAAGACAGGAGTTTAAGAGAGTAACATTAATCCCAAATGTCACATGTACCTCTGCAAAGCCATCAGATGAGTATTACTTAAAACAACTTCTCCCTCCTAAACAAAAAATAGCTGGTAGTAGCCTCTTACATGATGCTTAGCACTTTCCACAACAGCCAAAAAAAAATCTGTGCCAAGATGGTCTACCAGAAGGTAAATGTAGCCCTTTAGCCACAGGAAGAGTTTTGAAGAGGGAAATGCACAGCTGTAGGAAGTTAATTTCAAAAAACAGTAAAAGGTATCTTCGTAGAATCTACCAATCCCAAGCTCTTCCCTTTGATTTAAGCCATCAGAGAAAACAATACAAACCTTTTCAAGGAAAGCTTGAAACTTATCTTACCATTTAAGTTACAAAATGCATTTGCTTCATACAGCCTTCTTACAGCACCCCACTATTAGATCACATTATTTTTCTTTGTTTATTTAAGATATTTCCACTTTCCTGGACCATAAAAACAGGCTTTCATTTTAATCTGCTTAACACACTGTGGGGAAGGGCTTCTAATTTCACAGCACCAAGATAAGACAAATAATTCGTACACACATTAGCACATCTATGGCAAAAGCATTTAGTCAGAGCTCATTGGGAACAATATGGTGCTGAAGCAAATCTGAAGGAGGCAACTGTTTGAGACCCCACCATCCACTGAAAAAATGTTTTATTACATTCCATAGTAAAGATGACATCACAGAATGTTAATTTATGAATTGTCCTGAGGCAGTAAAGCATCAAAACCCTCTACTTTCCCCTCAACAAGCACCGCGGCTTCTCCCACTACTCCAGTCCCTTTCTACATGTGTATGCTTTTTTTTGTTGTTGTTGTTTTTTTTTTCAGGCTGTTCTCCAAATCAGTCATCTTTCTTTTATGCCCTTTCATTACTTCTCTTAAGTGCCACGTCTTTCTTTTACTGTTCATTATCCAAAACTACTGAGCTCCCCTTTGGCCTCATTTACTTCCTTTCTGGGTTTGTTTTTGCATTTTCTATTGGTGTCCTTCCAGAGCTGAGTCCGCTTCCAGCATGCATTCTGCCATGTGCAGACAAAAGCAATGCAACCAACTATCTTCAACACTGGCACAAGTCACCATCTAGACACTTGTGATCATTTGCTCTCAAATCCCTCAAGATATTCCACTTTGAACTTCTGTTGTGCAAAAGAAGAGAAAGGATACATGGAAGAAAACCAGAAGACAACTGCCAATTTCAGAGATCTGTGACAAGCCATTTTAACAACCTCTGAACTGGGCTGAGAACACGGAGGTGGACTTGGGAACCCCAAGCCACTTCAGCACACAGCTAGAATGGAGCAGCCCAACACTGGGACAAAAAGCAGCCTGCTAAAAGGAAGTTTGTGTCTACCTGTAAACCTAGCTGAACTGTTGATTCTAGCTTAGCCTAGAATATTTTGTCCTCATTCCCTCTGAGCTGAATGTGGTACGGCAGAGCATTATTTTGAGAACTGAAACTAAAGATTTTGGGGACAGAACTCCTTCATTCTCCAAGAGATGTAATCGCTGCAATGGAAAGTTAATGACCAGCTGGAATTTCAAAAGGAATTTGTTTCCCTTTAAAAAATAAGTATGATCATCACTTGGTCTTTTGCATATCCTTCAATATTGCACCACTAGTCATACCAGAGCATCTCTGGGTTGCTGCTGGGCATAGTAATTTCAGTGGGGTGTTAAGGTCACCACCATTATCAACTGCAATTTCCTCGCAAACTACATCCAGGAAGCACTAAAAAGAGGTGAAGTCCTGAAGTGTCATTTGCCTAGTATGGGTGAAAAGGTAGAGAATTCAGTTATCGTCACACTCTTGGATGAAACCAAGCCAACATAAACAGATTTGGATAACTAGCCAATGTCTAAAGATACATACACGAGTAAGCTGGGTCACCTCAACAATCAACTTCCAGATTTTCTGCAGTTAAATCCCTACAGTTTGTTCCCCTTTCCCTCCCTCTTCCTTTCCAGCAGGACACAGAACAGACTTTTTGATTGTTCTGAAAAGAATAGAGCTAGGGTTTCACCAATTACAGATTACAAACTTTTACTAGTAATTAGTAAACACATTGCATATACAATGATCTAACAAGTGCAATGCTCCTTCCATA
>VXAV01009184.1:0-37772 GCA_013399715.1 Alectura lathami | reverse complement strand
AAAAAAAAGATGGAAAGTGTTAATCTGAAGGTTCCCCGCAGTCTATAAACAAACTAATAATACCCGACCTTCCTGGTAATGTATCAACACATTTCCCAAGCTTTCCTGTGTATTTTGTTCAGCGTCTAATGGTTTCCATTAACGTTTAATTTTCAGAGAAAAAAACAACTGCATTTCAACTTGCTGACATGATAAGCGTATAGCCAAATGTAGTAAGAATGTGTTTCACTTTTCTTTCCCTGGAAAGAATGCAGAAATGTTAATGCCCAAGGAAGCAGGAGTGCTCTGACACACCTCCATGTCGCCGGTAGGGCGGCCGTCAGCTGCCAGCACGTGGCCCCAGAACGGCAGCCCAAGCCATGGCATGGCACCCACATGAGTCTGCAGGGGGCTGCAGAGTTTTCTTCCAGTCTGTTCTCTTACCAACATGCTTTAAAGCTTGATGAGGACTCGGTTCCCTGTGGTATTTCCCCAGAAGAGTGCAATGTTAGCAGTTCGCACAGCGCTCTGCTGCGCTGTATGTCTGAGCTGCTTCATATTCCAAGAAGCTTTTGTGCTATTTTCGAGCTGTCTTGAAGAAGGCCATACAAGTAGTCTCGACTGCAACAGTACGAAACATCTGGGAGCAGGATTACTTCTGTCATGTGCTGACAAAATAATATTTTGCTTATGGAATTAAAATTTTAAGGATTTTCCCAAATCCACACAATGTTCTTCAGTGCTTAAATTTGCATTAGGACATTTACATTAGCATATACATGTGTAAAAGACCATGTTGCCAACCAATTCCCATTGGTTATTCAAGAGCTTTACTCCACCTAAAGCTGGGATTTATATATGTTCCTGAAACAGACTTCAGTTACAGTAACAGATTTTCCAAGTGCCTTTTCCCATCTGCTCTTACAGTCACATCTGTAA
Organism: Alectura lathami; assembly: GCA_013399715.1. NCBI lineage: Eukaryota > Metazoa > Chordata > Aves > Galliformes > Megapodiidae > Alectura > Alectura lathami. The sequence continues at coordinate 36,854 of VXAV01009184.1, read as the reverse complement.
GTATCTGTCTTCAAGTGAGCACCTTGCCACAATTACATATGCCTTCCTGACTCTAGACAGGGCTGCCTCCCTGCTTTCTAGATGTGCTATTTCTGTATACTTGGAAGTTTCAGCTCCTTAGCAGAAATGACCGCAGCGAAATGCAGAATATGATGCACTAAAGGAATCCACTGTCTCTCCCAATCTCTTTTCAAACACAAATGCTTGTGGAAAAACAAACAAACAAACAAAATCCAACCAGCTTCTAAATCCTCTGTCGGTATCTGCTAGTGTAGTACACTAGTGTAGTACACAGGTAAAGTAATTTTGATACTTTGTTCATTATAATGTTTATTTTCACCCTTACAGCAAAAATAAGCCCTCCTGTTAGAAGGAACATTTCGCAGATGTTGTTTCTAGGCATCAGAGCAGACACACCAGTGTCACATTCAGCTACAACCCCAGATGAGAGACCCGAGATTTTTTCCTTATTCCTGCAGTCAGATGGAAGAAAACACTAATGATACGAGAACCCATTCAACACAATTTTCATGGATTTCCTACTAGTCAAGGCAGCAGCAATACAGAATATGAAGTACCCACTTGTTCAAGTTGAATTGCAAATTGAAACTATTGTTTGCTCCTTCAGTGTTGAAGGCAGAAACATGCTGGTAACCAGCTTCCAAATCATGTCCCACACCGCTCCCAACACTGATAGCTCCCACACGCCCTTTACTCAGCTGCCAGAACTTCTCACTTCCCGTGACAACCTCTTCAGCACAACCATATACATTAACACAGATCTGTCACATCAGAAATGAGAAAGGTAGGACAGTGTAAAATCAACTCAGTTTACTATCCAAATATCTGACAGAGGACATATCATAGCTAGCTGTGTCCATAATTTTCAGACTTCAAAAAAATTGTGTTTATTACACTAGGAAAAGTTGCAGCAGAACATCAAGACCTTTATCAGTGCCAAACTGCCTCACACACCAGAGTTTGAGCCATACCAATCTCCGTTGACTACACAAGCTTATTGTTTCCTTACAGAAGGATCTTATGCCTTTGGTCTTTCTCATCACGGCGTTCCTGAATACTGGTGTGGTAAAGTACCTGTCCTGCAATGCTCTCAAAGAAACCAGGTTGTGCAGACTGCCAAGAAGCAGAGCAGGAAGCAGCGTTGGTGCCCCCAACCTCTGCGGCCCACACACCGAAACCCCACTCCCTCCACCTCCTTGTGGGTTCCAAACCCAAAGGCTGCTGTTCCACACTGCTGCAAGGCTGTGCGCCTCAGACCAGAGTTTACTTGCTTAGCCTTTCTCACCTTTAACCTAAGATTTTTCTAACTTTCTGGCTTCATGTTAAGAATTAAATCAACAGTTTCACTGGTCGGGAGAAAAACTGGCAGATTGATAACAGTGTAGATGAAATAACCAAAAATTTGTTTCCCATGTATTGCAGTATTTAATTTGTTCAGCTTCAGGAAATAAAAAGAACTGCCCAGAAACAAGCATCAGACCCTTGTAATTGTCACTTGGGTCTCTCCATAACCCCAGAAGGGAGCACTGGCTTGACTGATCACAGACAAGGCTGATGGTCGACGTGAGTTGACTTTCAGGTAGCTAGCAGAATTAAAGAGACGTTATTAAATCCTGTTGATAAGCCTTACAATTCAAACTTTTTTTTTTTTTTTTTTTTTTTTGTACAATGTTCTATCTACATAAATGTTTCCCCAGAAATATATTTTTTGATGTCTCTAGTGGAAACTTTGATTAGCACAAAGTGTCTTTTCTAGTCAGTCCCCATAGTCTTACATCTTTGCTTTTAAGATCTGCACAAAGAGCATGACCACAACTTCTTTCAAAAATATTAATTCAGAAAATAACATTCACACACCAAGTAGAATTTTCTCTTCTCACACTCACCTCCTATGATAACCCAAGCTATCTAACATTGTTGTTCATTACGATCTGTATTAGCTCCTGTTCCCACACACGTACTGTACCTGGTTTTAATGCTCCTAGGCACATATTTCTCTCATAATGAGTGGAGGTTTTTTATGCCATAAGCATGCAGGTAGCAAGCATTTAAATTACCAGTGCTGTTATACAGGTCATGTTTGCTTTTGTTTCCTTACATGCTACACATTACATGTATCTCTTTGCATGTTTTGTTCCTGATCATTTACACTTGACACGGCAAGTACACGACCTTTTAACTCTTATTAATTGTTCATGATACATCACACGTACGTTCTCCATCCTCCTGTCTTAAGGCTTATCATTATTTACCTGAACTGGGTGAACTTTGTCATTTATTTGCAGGCCTTTAAAAGGCTTTAGACCTCACATGCAGTCTACTGTGTTCTTTCATGAATTATGCAGTGCTAGTGTTCTTCCATCATCCATCTCTGGCTGGCTCTACATCTTCTGTTCTATTGAGGTCTTGACTTATGAACAGAATCTCCTGTTACTCTTTTTTGATTGTCACACTTCATTACAATTAATATTAATTATGTGGATTTCTTGTCCAATATGTAGCTTTCTGGGCATAAAAGATTATCATGGTGTAATGTTGAAGTTTTTTCTTTGCAAGCTTCCATGTAATAAAGCACTTTTCTGTCAGGAGCTGTCAGCACCACATATATCTACTTGATAATAACCTTACAGTAATAGAGTTAGCTAAAGAAGTTGTGTGCAAGCCGACGTGAATTCCCACAGAGAAGCCAATCTTCTAGCTTATCCATGATTTCCTATGGCTGACATGCAGTTAAACACACAGTGTTGCAAACAGCCTGCTTGATGAAATGAATAACCTGTTACAGCCTTGAAAGAAATGATGGCCTAGGATGTTAGACTCCTATTGGAGGCTGAGGTATAATAAGTAGGTTCTGACAAATACTGTTCACACGAATGTTTGCAGAATGAGAATGTTCCATGAATATTAATGGAAACACATTCTCATGAGTATTCACAATCTACACAGGAAGCGTAGGAGTCTTTGACCCTTCATGTACCTTGTCCATGTCAGACACAAATCTCATGTGGTTTTAAGTCAAGATATTTTGCCCCATGGTTGAAAAAGAGGCTATACATATCCAAATCTGTAGCAGACCCAACAAGTTATAGGATGAATAGACGAAAAAAAAAATACAGTTGTTAAAGGATAAGAAACAATCAGTTAGCCTGCGTGTTCTCGCGTACTGATATTAACTTAAAAGGTGATTGCCAGTTATGGATTAGCAAAGAGATTAATAAAACACTGGACTATCCATTGAGTTTGATCAAAAGGCCACACTTGAACCAAAAAAGTAAAGAAAAGACATCTCAAATCAGTTGGGCAAAATGTAGTAGCAGTAGATACCAAAAAAATCACTGTACTGCAAGAAGAAGGTTGTCAAGAGAATACAAGGAGCTAACAACGATGCAATGTGATGACAGGAAAACGAGCATTAAATCTCATACACGTCATGTTGCATGGGAGACATTAGGAGATGTGAGGGTACCAACAGAAAGAGACTGAAAGACAAAGGAGTCAGCTGGTCAACAGCTGTGAATTAGAAACAAAGTAAGAGTGAAGTAATTCAAACTGGCCGCATGCAGATTATAGTCAGGAAAAAACAAGCACTGCAGCCTTGTCTGGAGGCATCCTTTCCTCTCAAGTAGGACACGGACAAATATGAGAAATCAGTATCATCACCCAGTGCCATCTATTGGCATGGTACAGGCAAGCAACCAAGAAGGAAATGTCACAGATGTCTCCAACCATTTCTACTGGAATGTGACATTCATCCCTTGCTGCCACCGTATCTACAGTAAAAGGACTAACACGGCACAGAAGCACTAGTCCAAAAGCATACTACATGAGCAAATGTAGTTAGAGACAAACGGGGAACACGTATGGATGCGCTGGGTTTTACCAGCAGAGCAAAACAGACAGTACCCTAAGGGGAAAAAAGTAAAGCCGAGCACATGATATTGACAGTCTGTTGCAGTTGTCATCATGCCAGCCAAAGGAGCCATCAGATACACAGCAATGATTCTACTCTCCAACATAACTAACGTGGAAGGTCACAGAATATCAGTGCTGTGACAAAAGCTCAGTTATCCCACCAGGCTTTTGCTTCAACAGCACTTTCTCTGCTTAAAGGCCAGCACATGTTGATTTGGCTACTTTGGAATTGTCTATGCTTCTGATTACAGGTATTATTAGCAACAGGAAAAAGATGAACTGTGTGCCATTGTTTGTGTTGGATATTTGCTCCAAAGGCGCAGCAATGTTTTGAGCCTCAAGGGGAAAAGATATCCAATATAAAAAGAAAAGCATTAGAGGGTTCTGAAAAAGAAAGCAAATTGAGTCCCACACCATTCTCGTTAGAACTGCCAATGGCTACATTGTGCGATCACCTAAAATCAACGTTTTTCCCTAATGGGATCAGTGTTTGAATGTGGTGTGCATGAAGCAATAGAACCGTTCATCTTTGTTACATCTATCCTTAACTCAAAGATAGCTAAAAGAAAGGAAAAAACAAAAATCATTCCGGTTGGCTAGCACTTTCCTCAAGTGAAAGAAATCCCAGTTCTAGAGATATTCTGACAATTTTTGTTCATACGATTGAAACAGATCATTGGTAATAAAGAAGAAGCAAAAACTCAGTGTTTCTATATCAAATAGCCCTTTTCTAGGCATCATACAAGCCCTAGGGCTCCTGCAGGTTCTAATGTGTTTCATAAGCGTACAGACCACTGTGAAATGTGTTCCTTTAAATTGATGCTGACTGGACATCTTATTTTCACTGCAAAAACTGAAATAACGGAATGGCCTCAGAATAAATTTAAAAACAGCTCTTCAATATGTAAAAACTTTCACTAACTTTGGCCCATAATTACACTATCACCTTGACAACCTATTGTCACAATGCCTGAGAAAGTCAGTTTCTGAACTGAAGTTAGAATATGACTGTAAAGAAGAGCCTGAAAACTTGTTCTTACTGGAGCCATTCCACTCAAGTACCCTCCAGTAATCTCTCCGGACACAGGCAGAAAGACCAGCATAAAAGGAGATTATCCTTCACAAGGAAAAAAACACCTTGCTCCTTCCAAGAAGGAATTTTGTTGTTTGCAGTCACACCAAAGCTCTTATCCTTGGGGAGGTGAGAGAGGGATCTAACTGCAAACAAAGTGATAATATATTAAAAATAAATACATTAAAATATATTATCACATCTATGCCATAACATTGTGGACATTTTTCAGCATATTTATCAGATTGATCAGTCCCCAGATTTATTTAATACTACATTCTTCTAATTTTTTTTTTTTTTTTTTTTTTTAACACTGTCCCAGGATACTGTCTATCTTCAAAGCTTATTTCCTCTGAAATTCACAAATAACTGTCTGTTATAAAATGCCAGAATCGGACCTCAGTATATGAATGAATTATTGCCAGGTGAACTGGGGTATGAGCTTAGAGCACATGGCCCCGCACGTAACTGCCTGAGCGTGCTCTGCCCAGCTGGAAAGCTGCTACATCAGGCTTCATGCAGACATGGAGGATGCACCCAGGCAAGTACTGCAGAGTAGCTGAGGCACTGTAACACACACCCTGCTTTCTCCCTCAATGTTTTATGTGCCCATGTCCATTATAGCACCCTGTCACCTAGTGCAATGGGATACCCTTACAACCAGCTGGAGCTTCATTCCTACATAAAAATTCATCACAAAAGCTATACACAAAACCTTGCAATGATTTAAAAAGAAATAAGCAGCTTTGATATTCCTGGGCTTTTGATTGCTCAAAGCAATTATCTGCTTTAAATTAACTTTCAGTATTTATATGCATTTTCCAGCTAAGAGACATTATGCAAATATTTAATGTTGTTTAGTCACACCTCAAAAGTAGGATCAATGAGCAAACTCAAACACAGTACTAGACTGTATCCAGATCCAAACCTCCCTGAATTCATTCAAAAAGTGGATTGTTTTCCACGGGCACTGGATGGATACTGTGATTACGGTGATATCTGCACAGTAATTAAATACTGCATATCTTTGAAACCCAGTCTGTGGTGTCTCATCTCTTGAGTCACTTGTGACACTCTTTCCCCCTGTACTGTTTAAAACAGTTTCCCAGAGACACAGTACCTTATTCATCAAAGGATAAGTTACCTTATCCTATTTGTAGATGCAGCAGGCTACTTGCATAAGGTGCTTCCAAAATCCACTTCTCTCTGTTTGACTGCAAGACAGCTAAGAGCTTATTCAAGACAGCTTTATCAGAAGCTGCTAGATAAAGCCTCACTTTCCATCTCACCAAAAGTCTGGGTGTATGTGTCACAAGGCCCCATAAGCTACCCTTGTCCCGTGTGCGTAAAACGACAGGACTTCGGTCCAGGAAACTGCCCTTGGTTTGCACTGTGGTCACCTCCAGAGCACCAAATATGACTGTGTTGAGTATGTAATGTGGAAGGGAATACATCTGTGCTAAGTAAATCCAGTGCCAGCACATGGGTCACCAGGAAGCCCGAAGGCAGTGGCAGAGCAGGTATTCTGCAGCACCTCACAGCAGCATGGAGGCCTGCACTGGGCTGAAACCAAGGACCTGGGCCTGGACCTGGAGGCCACCAGGTATTGGCGAATAGGCGATAACATCTGCCTCAAACTGCATCTCCCCAGGGCAGGCCACTGCCTCTCAAAGTCTCCCAGTCCCCTTAAGATCACAGATTGTCCTTTAGATTAAAGAAACTGGACACAGCTATGCTATCAGAGCCTGCCGAGATCGCTCTGAATACAAGCAGGACAATGTTCCCTTTTGCTGTTTCCTTCACGCTGATACATTTGAGACTGTACATCCTCAAAGGCATCCCGTTATATAGTGCTATACATTTATTACTCAAGAGGCACAGCAAGCAACTGTAGGAAAAGAGTTGTGTGTTTCCAACACTTCAAATTTAAAAACAACCGCATACATAGCAATAGAAAGTGCTTACAAGGGAATCATGCCCAAAACATGATCTGAAAAAAAACCTTCCTGTGCTGATGGGTGACAACGGACCTTCCCTTCGCAGCATTTGCCCAATGAATGAAACAAAGGTGCATTTTAATTTTTGTTAATCACTTCGACTGTTATGGTAGTGAAAACGATCATGTCTGTTCCCTGTTCGTGGATATCTTAGTCAAAACCTTCAAATTACAGTGATACATAGTCTTTCACTGTGCCATGGTGGCAGCCTGGCATGAAAATCTACCAGCTTCCAGGCAATACAGGTGCCAACACAATGAATTCTGAGAGAATTTAACCAGTCTGGTTTACTACGTATGCAAGTCCCATCTGCTGACAAAGAGCTGACTCTCCTTATAACAGAACCTGAGAAAACACAGCACTTACAGCAGGGATCCTTGCTACACACCTGTCTAGGCAGTTTTACATGCAGCTAAACACTAAGGAATAATGCAGGTTTCATTAGACAAAATTTTGAGATGTTTAGCTCATATTCTAAATTCAGGGAACTTGATATTACATAGAAAAAAATACATGACCTTTGTTGATATCTGTTTTTAATTTACAAATTCAGAAAAAACATCTAACACTCAAAGAGTGATTACATACACATTTTTACAATGACTCCAATGGTGAAATTAAAAACCACTCTGATCTTTCTTCCACTGGCCTACTTCTGATTTACACGTGCTAAGTGTTTATGGATTATCTCTTTGCAATGAACAACGTATTTACTATCTATTCTCTTCTATAATAAGCCACTTTAAGCCTAAGACGAAATAACACATGGCTCAGTGCCACTACTAGTGTAGGTGAAAGTTTGAGCTCCCAGATCCCTGCTTTTTCTTACTGTAGGCTGACCCATACCTAGCAAACCATCCTCATCAGGACTGCAGAAAGAGTACCAAAGCATGAAAGCTAGGAGAAGCACAAAAGTACAAGTGTTCTGCCACTTCCCTGCTCACTCCACCCCACTGGCAGCACCAGAATCAAAAGCAACAGACAACTTGCTCACCTGTACTTACCTACAATTTCAGCAATAAACAAAGAAAATGTATTTCATGCTGCTGTCACAGGAGATGAAATATCACATGATATGTGCAAATGTGGAAAAGAATAAGCCATATCCAATGGCTTGTGGCAGCTGACACCTTCAGAATACTCGACAGCCTATTTATTACTTTATTATTATCAAATGTCATTTCCAGCTTGTTCTCCAGCAGAGAGCTTCACTGTTCCATAGTAGCTTTCACATCACTATCTAGGGCCAAAACAGCCTTGCCACGCAATTCTTCTAGTCCCCCACCATATCAGCTGTTCTCTTGCCTGTTACCCAGTTGTAGCACCTCTTGCTCCATTACCTGTGCTGCTGTGGTTGCTCTGTGATTTAAGAAAAGGAGAGAAGAGCTGGAAGAAGGTGGAACAAGGACTCAAAGCAGCATTTCTCCAGCTCCTCCATAATGTTATGTAGGAGAAACTTTCCAAAGTTTTCCTTCTGTTTTGACAAATGTGCCTTAGTACCTGTTTTCTCTGGCAGTTCTCAAAAATTAATGTAAGCCATTCTAGGGAGGGCAATTATATTTGTGAGTACAGATGAAAGACACCACTGAATTTCAAATGTGGATTGCAAATCTTTGTTCTGATGAATTGTAAATGCCATTTGTTCCACAAATAAACACCCACTGACTGCACAGAGCAATAGGGCTCTTTCATACACGCTATTATGTTGCTGCAATTGCTTGCACAAGGATACAAAACAAACTCATATGTATCTAAAGTTATTTAATTTAAAAATAATACATCCCCTAGACCTTTGCATTAATTCAGTAAATTATTTACTATCCAAAAATCAAATATAAAAAATCTCTATATCATACTGTAACCTGTGGAACACCTACGCTGTGAGATCTACTTTGTTCTGGACAGTCAGAAGAAGGGACAAGATACCTAGGCTGTGAGTTAATTAAATTTCCCTTTTATTAAGTCACTACATCTGGGATGTATCAGTAATAGCTTGCATAATGCTGACCACCATCCCAGAGCCATTTTTTATTCACATTCACAGCAGTGTTCCCTGCACATTGCTTGGACCCTGCCACTCTCCTCTCCAGAAATGGCCAGTCACATGTTGTGATCTAGTTAAACAAAATGACAAGGGTGTTCCCTCTGGATGGAAGCATTTTCACAGCATGTCTCACCCAGAACCACCCTTGAGGTAGCTGTTGGTGAGCACAAGATCCCGCACGGAATGAGCACCGCCATTGGAGGCTTTCTGCCAGCCTAGGTGTACTCTTGACAGCTACAACAGGCAGAACACTGCCTAGAAGCTAGAAGGAAAAATGTGTTTGCAGTGCTAAAATTGGGAAATCCTTATTGAAGAGATGATGGGAAAACACAACAGTAGGATTTACCATCTCTCCCACACAAAGCAAACCAACATCCAGAGTGTTCCACACACCTTATCCTACCAAGCCATATATAAAATAGGAAAACTCGAAGTAACATTCCTTTTCACTTGTGCAAGCACAGTCCTCCACCTGAACATTGCAGAATTCACATTGAAAACGAACTCTCCCAAGTCCTCATCCTAAAGAATGTCCTGGTGCTTTGGATCCAATTACTGCCCAGCACTAGCAACTCAACTCAAAGGTGGTGAGGAGCATGATACTTACAAAGCACATATGTATGAGCATATATCTATAAAGATAATATAAACACAAAAATCAGATAGCTTAAGCTATGTTTGAAATCATTAGAGATAAATAATGTATGTAGGAGTTCAAAGGAAGCTGTTTGAACATTTATTCAATTTCAGCTACCAGAAGTGGTGAATTTATACTCTAGTCTACTATAATGAAATCTCAGGAAAAGATCTCTAGAAAAATAATAATAATAATAAACCTTTCAAGTAGTTATCTTCTAATTGGAGAAGTGACTATAGATGATTAAAAAATTTCTACGTATCTACTGAAGGTAAGGCATGCAGTAAATCTCTAGCCCAAATGGCATCTTATTATGTGGAACTGCAAATCAAGTGGAACAAATAATGGTTAGAGGCATGTTATGCTTTGCATAATGCTCTTTTGTATCTATTGTTTAGCTTATATACAGATCTATCTTGAATCAAGTTAACTCGTAATTAAAGCTCTACAAAATCCACAGTTTTGTTGAAGGTACTGCTGCAATACACACCAATTCATTTTGCGTGCTTTGCACGGGTCCCATTTTGCTTTTTTGTCATTACCTGAAAATAAGCACCTCATAATGCATTCTGAATTCACCAATATAGTAGCTTTAGTTCTTGTGGTTGATATGAGACATGCACATGAAAAAATAGAACCATTTTGATTCCTCGAATTGTCCATTTCATAAGATGCTAACCTTATTTTTTCCCTAGAAATTCATGTTCTAGCACTGCTGCCAAACTGTTCATTAACATTGGGCTATTTCAGTCCACTTGTGAATTGGAAAAGCTTTTTGAGTTCTGGGTAAAGTTTTATTAGAAATACTTCACATATGTGCACTTGTTCTGCAGTTTGAACTGAAATATTTCAGTCTAAATTCAGTTAACTAGTTAATGTCCTAGTTAATAACACTGTTTTCTTTTTGTGGTTCCAAAGATATAACATCAAAATGAGACAACTAAGGCTTGTATCTGAAAAAAATATATTTGTGACACAAAAAGCCCAGCATGCACAAATTCAGATCAACATTTTTTCTGTGCAACATCTAAGGGAAGAAAGCAATGTACTGAATATTCTTTACTGCAGATCATTGCAGTTCAAGTAGCCAACGTTAATGTAAAGAGTTCTGGAAAGCAAGCTTCTCGCTCTAATTTAGATAACAGCTACACAATGAAATCCAGGAATCTTACAACATTGCCCTGACCTTAGCTTTTAAAAGGTTTTGGAAAGTATCTGCTGTTTGAACTTGTTTTCACGTGCCGGGTTATGCCAATGTAATCAAAAGCACACAAACAGCACCAAAAGCTTGTGTTACCTCTTCTAACCAGAAAGCTGATATAGCAGTAACATCTGTGAATACCAATAAAACATCAAACAACCACCAGAAATGGATTCTCCTGATCATGGTTTGTTTACAGCTAGGCAGAATAAATGAGTTCAATGTACCCTACACACTCCCATTATTTTCCATGCAGTATCTTGTCAAATAAAATCATTCATCAGCTTTTCTCATCTGGTTTGCACATCGATTCTGACTTCCCCAGCACTCACCCATTCATTGTGGCATCTCCCCAGAACTTTACTATCATTAAAAAGTAACATTATCCACAATCGTTTTCAGCCATTACATTTGGAACTTCAAGTGAAACGAACCAGAAGCTGCTAAACACAGATTACAAAACTATGAAAACCGCACCTCTTCCTGTGCTTTCAGGCAAACCTGAGCTAGAGGAAGATAGAGGGCAGCACACTAGCAGCTCCCATTACCACCGCCAGTCTCCTTCCTCCTCCTCCTCTGCAGAAGCCGCCTGCGCCTGGCTGCAATGCTGAGAGCATACCAGAGGATTTGAGTTCATAGAGATAAAAGACAAGATGAGCCAGAACCTAGGGGCTAGGGCAAAGTGTTGCATGACTGAGCTGACAGCCCCCAGCCTTTGTATAAAGGAAGGCAGGAGCCATTCCTGCCAGGGAGCAGGGCTGCAGCCGTCTGCTGGGCAGGGTGGCACAAACGTGCCCAGAGCTGGCTCACTCCAGGGCTTCTGTAAGCTGAAGGAAGGAGGGGAGGGCAGCAGGAGAACCTAGTGGCACTGTCAGGGCTTGCAGGGCAAGGGCAGGATGAGGCACAGGGTCCGGAGAGGTGTTGAAGTGGATCATCTGCTACTCCTTCCAGGGACCCCTGGGAGCTGCAGCGGGAATAATTTTCTTGAGGCTACAGCCATTTGGAAAAAAAAAAACGGTTTGAAGACTGAGTTGGTCTACTTGAATACTATGTACTATAGCCAAAATTAACCCTGCCCATGAATTTCTGGCTTAACTTAGCCTGAAATACTGCAGCTACAGACGTTGTACAACAAAGCTCTCCTACAGACTATCAGGTGCGTTCTAAGCTCCCAAAACAGACCTAAGAGTGTCAGCCTGTAAGCTCATGTCAAACCTATCTTTGCAATCAAAAGCCTGAAGGAAGAAAAATTCAAAATGATTTTAACATTTAAAAATAAAGGTCACATGCCTCCAGTTAAATATTTCTAAGATTTGCCTCCGGTTAAGTATTTCTAAGATTTTCCTCTTTGAGTAAGAGCTGGCCTGTCATTGTCCTACAGACACCCTGCCTTGAAGACAATTACAGGACAAAATACAAGGAAATAATCTCACTGCAGTGGGTCAACATGTCAACACAACTACTGTTGGGAGCATTGTCGTCCCTTTTCCTCCATTTCCACTGCTCTAGCTGATAGCTGAGCATGTCCAATCTCATTACATCATATTTTCAAAACACACCGGTATCTGTTTTTTGATGGCTGAATATCACCAGCCTTCAGAAGCACACTCTTGAAACAACTTCAAATAATTTCACAGATGTACTCCATAAGAATAAAGGTAAGAAGATTCCTGTCATATCCCACCTGACTGTGCAAGTCAATGCCCCAAACTGCTGTTTTCACCCAGCTGTCCCAAGTACCACGCTTATTATAATTGAAGACAGCTGACAAATCTGTCATGAGCATCTTAGCCCCCTTTACTAGGTTATCAAATGAAACTACCGCTTGCCTTGTACCACAGTAGTATGAACAGAACATAATATCAAGTCAGTAAACACATTAGTCCCTGCATGGGGAAACAGCCCCTCCTGCAGAGAATTGTCCAGTTTTAAGATTCTCTTCTTTTTACTGTTTCTCAATCAGAGTGTGAGAAGCAAGGCTATTTGAACTTGAACATTAACTTCATTTATCTGTGCTTATTTATGCTTTGTTATGCAAGTTGTTTACAGAGTATGCAGCTCAAAATCTAGCTAAGGTTATTGAAGCTCTTGCTCCTTTGAGGGGCTTAAAGTGATTTTTAGATGAAATTCTCTGCAGTAACAATTATACCTGCATCTGTCACAGAATCACTGGCTTCATGACACGAAACTCAGTGCAGGCAAGACAGTGTACAGGTGGCCTCCTACCTCCTGCTGTTGGGCCAAGGAAAGGCCCTGTGCCACCAAGGGAAGCTGGGCTGATAATGGAGGAGGAAGGCTGCGAAGTGTTGTTGCAGAATGAGAACAGAGACAGAAGGGCTGAAAGGCTCACACAGAGATTCTTGCCTAGAGGGAGAATGATAGCTGAAGGAGCTGTGAGGAGTTTGGGAACAAAAGGTAACTGAGACAGGAGCTTCCTCCTCATCCCTTCTAAAAGGATCAAAGGTCATAAGGACATGAATAAACTGAGCAACTGGCTCCATATTGATCCCTGAGCAAAATGAAACCCTGCAGTGCACGGCCCAGTACCTTACATGCCCTCACTGAAGTCTGCGCACAGTTTGACTGAAAAAAATATTGACTGGTGAACATTAGATCAGCAAGCAGTGCAGGACAGTGATGAACCAGAAAGGAGCAATAGGGGCAAGGCTGGCAGCACCTTAGCCTGCCTTGAAGTTGTAAGCCAGTTGCACAGGCACTATGTCTTTGTGTGTCACAAGATGGCTGCTAATGTAAGAGCAGCCTTTAGTCCCTGTCACAGTGTTTCATTACAGTACACAGCACAGTGAAAACTCACATCTTTATTACCAGTTGCAAAGAATTTGCCATGGTCTCTGCTGTGTGACCTTTGTATGGTAACAATGATTAAACTGATAAATGTTGCTTTATACCTGGGAAGATGTCTCTGCCCCACTCAGACCACAAGCAAAGTTCCTGCACTCACACAGCATCTGCTCTTTACCCTTATTTCATTCTGAAAGAGGCATGTATTTTACTTGTTTCATCTTGCCTTGAACTGGAAAGAGTCACCAAGGTCCCAGCAATTAAGCTGGCTGTGACACAAACAGATGTCTACACAGCACCAGCTTCAACACACTTTGGACCATGTGAAGAGGTTTTGTCCCACTCAGAACAGTATTACCTGCTGACCAAATACTGCACTGCTGCAGCCATGGGAAGAAAGGGTTGCCTCTCTCTTGGTGAAAATCATTTCCCATTACAAAAAGACATTCCTAAGTTAGAGATATGGATAACTAACTTAAAATTAAATTAAAATGTAAACCTGCATTATTGCAAGTCTGAAGTTTATTTTTTTTCCTGTGTATAGAACTGTAGGCCAATAACGTGAACCAGATAGCATCACGCCCACTGCTACAGCTCTGCAAAAGTAGGTGGTGTTGGTGATAATGGATGGCAGTATCACACTAAATATTGTAATCATGCTCCCAGAACTGCAGTACCTGAGAAGTGCAGTTAACACCAAGAATATCTTGTCAAGAAGATGCCAGCAAATTTAACAAGTATGTAACTTCAAAACTTCACTTTTTCCAAAGCAAAGTACTGAATCACCAGAGAACCACTGGCAGGCCTTTTTATTTTGTTTTAAAATAAAACTGCCAGAAAGTTTGCTAAAATGGGTAAATACTGAAATGTATAACTGCCAGCTGCTGTAACACATATGTCTGACATCAGGCCCAATATTAAGAATACATCACCCATTTCACACAGTAAAACTGGTAAGCACTGACTGAAATTCACCTGTTCATGCAGACTGTTACCACATTAAACTCAATCAGCAGCTTGCACTTAAGTAATTAAAAGCTTATGTTCAAACTTTAAAGTTGCCAGATTTAACAGAAGTCTTCAGCAGCCCCCATTAAGATAAACGGAAACAGTTTACAACACTCAACAGAAGTCTTCCAAGTGTTCCTAGTGACACTAATTTCTACTTCATGTTGTTGCTGCTCATTTTTTGAAGGACAGAAGGCAGCAAATTTAGAAATAAAGACACAAATGTAATTCCTTCCATATCATTTACATTCTCCTAGGAGGAAGCAAAAGGAATTTGGACTCTCAGATTGATGCAGAGGTAACTAACTTGGCTCAGAAAACTCCTCGCTTATTCACAAACCTGTGAATTCATGTTTCTGCATACGTCAAATTCCAGAAAAGATTCTGCAGGATTGTTTATCCATGCTAAATATCACCTGTCACCACAAACCAGCATACAGCACTTTTTAACCTCACTTAGGCAAGGTTACTACCACACACACAAGCCTGATTCCAGTTACTCCTCATTCAAACCTGTGCTGGAATTCCCTACCAAATGCCACCACACTACATTGTCAGACCAGAGAAAACAACAAGTTAAACATACCTACAGCTGTGCTAATACAGCGCATGAATCAGCTTTTACTGAAGACTGTTTTGCAGGATTTAAAGATTTCCTACAACAGCTCAGCAATGCTGGATATTCAGCATTCAGATATTCTGTGCTATTCACTCGTAGCACTAGCCCAAGTACTCCAGATCAGACCCTGTTGCCACACAGTAAGCACTGATATTGTTTCCAGAGGAAATACATTCAAGACCTTTAAAGAAGTTAAATGTCTGCTTCCAGTTCTCATATAAAGCAAGGTCTTTATCAATCAATAGAGAAAGGAAATAAAAAATCCCTCTGTGACTAATTACAAACCTTCTCACCTGTTTTCACTTCTGCAAGTGGAAAAAAAAAAATGATTTTTTTTTTCTGAAAAAAAAAAAATCATTAAGGCATGCAAATATGCTTCCTGTTTGTCATCACCCTGCCTCACTCTTTAGTGCTCAAGGTTGTTGGACACATGGTTGTTCTGTGTTGGCTTCTAAATTTTTGTAGTCTTCTGAATTTGAACATCGAATTCAAGTTACAAGCCTAAGCAAAGAACAGTGATTTCTCTCCCAGTACTCACTGACTTATTTTTAAAAAATTATTTTGTAATTTTGTGCAGTGTCTATTCTTGTTGCTACTTAGGTGCCCCTAATGGAAGCATCTTTTCCCAAGGTTAAATGCAAAAACATGTATTTTGTTGGTCTGCAGTTCAAAATTGTTTTGTCAGAGCAAGGAAAACAGCAGAAAGAGATATGTTAGTAACAAAGGCAAATGTGACAGTGGGAAATAAAAACCAAGCAATTCAATGCATCTGTTCACCTACAAATAGGAGACCTGACCAGGCAACTGTATTTCATTTGCAACTGCACAGGGAAAAGCTGTTTCCCAGTCAAGTACTTAAGTGAGCAGACATCATTCTTGATCTAGCGCATTAAGTGCAGAAAACAGAAAACTACAAATTGCACCCAGAGGTACCATAATTATCTTTTATATCAGGTGTAGCACTTAAACCCTTTGTCACACTGTGCAGGCTTCAGTCACCTGCACTGAAGATGCAGTGGGGAGCAGCTGCAGGTGGTTATTCCCACAGCCAGGAGCAGACATTGCTTGAGCAGCACTGACAGCCGTTTGCTAGAAAGCAAAGTGGGCTGCACCTCTGCCTGACAGTTTCTGTACTACACTGTAACATTCAGTCGTACTACAGCAGAAGCAGAATATTCCAAGTACACAGGGCTGCCTAAATCCCATGAAACAATGACACAGATATTTTATAACCTGTGAAGCAGTATATTATTGCTACAGTAATGCCTCTTTGAGCTGGAATAAAGAAAGAAAGAGAGCAGGAACTACTCATGGGCCATGAACAAAGCTCTGACAACTGACTTACCTCTGGACCCCAAGAGAACTGGTCCACACGGGTGCCAGGCCATGGCATGGCTGTTCTCTGAGGGGCAGGAGCAGAGCAGGACAGCACGACCCCATCCCACAGCCCCTGAGCAGGGTGTGCCAGCCAGGCCCGGCAGCCAGGGCCACCCCACAGGCCAGACCAGCAGCCCAGATGGTGGCAAGGGGGCGGCTCCAAGGCCTAGCAGGGAAACAAGCCCCTGGGTTGGGGTACAGATGAGCATGGCCCATGGCCCTCACGGACATGGCTGTGGCTGAGCTGGAGAAAGACAGGTACGCCTCCAGCAGAGCTGGGACCAGGAGCAGAGCCCTCAGGCCAAGTTAAAGGGCTGCTGGGGCCATAGGTTGGGCACGGGGAGGCCTCAGGTGAGGCTGGCCGAGAGGCAAGCAAGGCCTGACAGGCAGAGGGCTGCCTCCCGGCCTGCAGGGTACCGGCTGTGGGAGGGGGTTTGTGGTGCTGCTGAAATTCTGGCTCATTTCTGCCAAACCCATGAAGAGTTTCATTACAGAAAAACATTTCCATGGCAGATCCTCCACTTTCCTACAGCACTTCCAGACTGCTTAAGGATTCACTGCCCTGCATATTTTGGTGTCCTCAAATGAGCAAGCATCAAAATACACAGTAATTGAGTAGTAAGACTTGGTCTTGTGTGTGTTACCTTTTAAGCCAGTTCTTGCTTTGCTTGAAGAAATGCCCTGCTCTCAAAGTCCTTTCAGAGAGTTACAGGCCTTCTGCCTTCGAGCCACCTGCACGCACAGCACGGCCCTAGCTCAGCACGTGCCCGCGGCCGCGCTGGGACAGGGGTGCGTGCGGTGGGACAAGGGTGCAGCGGCAGCTGTAGGTGCCAACATGGAGCAGAGCCCAGCCCAGAGCCTAGCTTGTGGCCAGGCCCTCACACCGCTGGTCGCCCAGGAAGCAGAAGTGAGGCTGCTGGCGGAAGCGCGAGGGGCACCGCCGCACAGGGTGCTGAGAAGGAGCTACGGCAGCAGGGAAACACAAGGAGATGAAAGGAAATAAATGCGGATAATTGGAATGATTTAATTTGCTAATGTTGCATAAAAGGCATAATTAGTTCAGTAACAGTGAGAGAAGCAGAGGAATCAGACTAGTAATCACAAATAATTACGTGCCAATTACGCACAGCAAGGTTTTTTTGTTGTTAGTGAATGGTCAGAATTTGGAAGCTAAACCAAATAACAAACCTCTGTTTTAGTGACTTTTTCTTTCCTACTGCAGTGAAACCTCTCTACCTCTCCTTTGGTTAAAAGAAAAAAAAAAAAAAAAAAAAAAAAAAAAAAAAAGAAAGAAAAAAAAACAAGATGTGATGAGCATCCAAATTGGACCAGTGATATTATCAAGAAAGACAGACTTCTAGTGTCTTTCCAAAGCTCTCTTTCTGTAGCCAAAATCTTTGTCTTGTCCACACTGTCAATACCATCTGCCAGCAGCCTCCTCAGCTCAGAAGCCATCTGCCAGCCACTGACCTCGAGCTTTGCCTGCTCGCACTGCCAGGCTTGCCTGAGCTTCTGCATTTCTAGATCTCTCACTACCCTCCTACCCTGCTCTCACATGTCCTCCCAGAAGAACGCATCCAGGCAAATACTCCTAAGCCAACAAGAACGGAAGAAGTTGAATACTGATTGCCTCTCCCATGTAGAAAAAACTCTCTATCCAGTTATTTCCTAGGTAGAATAAAGTATGGTCTATTTACTTTGAATTGTTCTGCAATAAGAAATAAATACAGTACTAGAGCAATTCACTGTTCAACATGAATCATGAATGAGTAGATTTGGACAGATTCTTTCACTTAATTACAAAGCCAAAATAAAACCAGCAAAATGGAGTCCTCTATTTTGTTATATACTGTAGTGTACTTTTATAGATTTGCCTTTTATATCTGACAGCCTATAGCTGAGTGAAACTTCAGTCTCCCTGGATTCTAAGTTAGACACTTTTACTTCAGTTTATCACCTTTAGATGCAATTATTACAACAAACTAAGAAAATACTGTATATAAAGTAGTAAAATGCCACCACCACTGCAATGTGAAACCCCTATCTACCAAGGTTAAATTTTGCCCAAATCCGAAATGATACATTTAGTAACATGCTGACAGTTTTTATGTCTTTCAGGTTTGCACAGAAAAGTGTTCATGTCAGTCTCCACTCTGATTCCCACCATCCATAACAGCGTTTAATGAGATTCATTGTATTTTGCTTCAATGGAAGACAGCCGGTCTTTCAACTGCAGATAATACACTGCTACTACTACTTGCATCTGGACATCCAGATCATGGTTATTTTTCCTCACATAAGAATGTGCCAAGTACCACTTTTCTCAGAAATATTTTACAGTATAAAACTCAGCTGACTGTAGCAGAAAACACCACCATTCCCACTGAAACCAGGTCATGGGACCAGTTCAGAAGCAGCACTTCTAATACTAGTTTTCCTTGCATTCATTGTCTTGCAACTAACTTCTAACCGATATTTCCATGTCATCAGCTGTATATTGTATCACTCTTTAGTGAGAGACAGTTTGAGGCAGCATTCACGTTTTCTCCAGCATTGTCTATATCAAATCCATATCAACCTTTTAAGGTTTTAAACAAAGATATTATAGCCATTTTTCTTAAGAGCAGGGATAAACATAACAACCAATGGCACAACTGACAAACTGTTTTGCTGGCAGGAATATTAGAAAGCGGTTTAGTCCCCGACCTCTAGTCTCCAGGAAAGTATCATCGATTCACAAATGCATAAAGAAACATGCTAGTGATGTGACCTCACACTAGTACATGCCCCTGAATATTCAGCCAAATTATTTTGGCCAATACATTTACCTCATATGTGCAACTTTCTGTGATTATCTGTTTCCTCCTATAACTGCATGGACATTGCTTCTTTGTTAACATGGGATGGGGGCAGAGGAATATTGTTCCTTCTTGAACTAGGTGTCAGAGCAGGGACACAGCCTGTTCCTGCTGTGTTGCATCGCACTGGGAGTTGTGGCTGACTGCCTCTTGCACAGCGCTGCAGCTTTTCTCCTGGCCGGGAGACCCGTGACACAGTTAACTGGTTCTGGGCCGTGCACGTCGAGGAGCTGCAGAGGAGCTGCAGTGCTGTGCAGAGGCACCTGGCAGGAACAAAAGCTCTTCTGCCTCTTCTAAAACTGTCTGCACACTTGCGTATTGCAGTGATACCATGAGGTCTTTCCTGGATGTGTGGAGCCTGAACACTACCTCCTTTCTCCTGTAAAAGATGCCTAACCGGGGACACTTCAGATACTCACAAACAGGTAATAAATTCAGGCAACATGATGTAAGGTTGTGGGGGTAACACCAAACTCTTCAGTGCCCTGTGGCCATTTGCTAGCCTCCTAGCCCCAGGAGCCATCCCTGTGCACACAGGACACCAGGAAGCACTCTCATCTCATGTTCACATCCCAAGGAGCCATCTTTCCTGTACCTTCTCCACCTCGTAGCATGGCACATCCATGCTGCATGTCCACAAAGTGTCTCTAACCGCTTCTGCACCGACCTTCCCCTCCCTGCCCATCACAGCGGCACAACATCTCTCTGGCTGCCTGATCTGCAGTAGCACCACGTTACTTAACCATCGCCTTATCTCAAGGCTTGCTTTCCTCAACAGAAAGTACAACAGAAGGAATTGGTTTCACTGGGGTTTTACTTCAGCTTTTTTTTTTTTTTTTTTGGAACACACATACGTAAGTTCCCTGGAGTGTGCTTGCTTAAAGAGATAGTTCAGATTTACACCCCACGTTCCCCCTTCAGATATAAAAATGTTCCATGCTGAATTCTTTCCCAGGATTTCCTCTGGGGAAGTGCTGGCATGTCAGCCTGGTAAGCTTCATGCCAATGTGTTTGCAAAGCTGTTGTGATGCTTATGGTTTTTTTTTGTTGTTGTTGTTGTTGTTGGTTTTTTTTTTTGTATTTTTCTTGAAAGATTGTTTTCTTCTTCTTCTGTCTGTTAGAAGGCAATACTTATCTATGTCCTGAAAATTCCCTGGGAGAACCACAAAAGCATAGCTAGAGGGACAGAAACCTCATTTACAATGTTGAGGAGAAACTGGAAGTCCCTTGGCCCTTCCTTGCTCTGCAGCAAGAGCTCTGGCTCAGTTTGTTTGTATGTCACCTCAGCTCCTCAGAAGTGCACAAATGAATCATGACCCAGAGTTCAACAGATTTTTATTCCATACCTCTCCCCTTTGTCCTGTGGCAAGTCACAAGCATCTCCTCAGTTGGCAGAGAAACTTGTGATCCTTCTGCAGAAAATACATTGCTTTTATTTCTCAAATGATCACAACTATGGCCTTGATGTTGCCTTTGGGTGCATGAAATGCTTCAGGCATTCGACCCCAAATCAGCTCAGATAATGGAACTTGGATATTGAAAAGGAATGAAAACCCCAAATTATGCAAATCCACTGCACTGAGCAATTCACAATTCCTGTTCCCATAGCCCCACTGGCAGTTGTAGTTTTCCTGTGTGTAGGGGAGGAGGCATGGATTTAATTAGAGGAGGCTTCTGTTCTGAAAGTATCTATGTTGTAGAAGGCAAGCAGTGTGATCTAATGCATGGAGAACTGCAGTGGGACCCCAGAAATCCTATGTGCCTCAGTTTCCCAACTGTGAAATAATAATAATCTTTACTAAAGAAGTCAATATCAACCTGACTTACCTGCTGATAAGGGAGTGATACAACAAGTGAGTACTTATGATCTTGGTTGTTCCACAGATGTAACCGAAACAAGTGACATTTTAGACTATTTAATATCTAGTTTTATACACCCTAGAAATTTGCTTTCATGAAAATTGCTTGAAAGGCTCTTCTGTTATAAAATACTAGCGTTTCTTAATTGAATACAGACTATTTCTTTATTACACCACTGTGAAGGGACATAATTTGTAAAGCACAACACACCAGAGCCTCTTATTCTATCTGCTCGATACGGAGATGCCTTCTTCACCTTGATGCCCTCTTACGACAAGGCCTGCATCTTGTCTGTGCTGGCAGATTCCCCAGCTACTCCTTCTGAGGGCAACTATGGGTGAATCGATAGCACCTCAGTGCTCTGAAGACCACAGTGGAAGAATCTGCCTAGGCGCTTCCTTGGCCCACCATAATTTAGTGTATACCATACAACATACTGCTCAGGATTCCATGCATATATACAGAAGGGAATTTGTCCCAGGAATGAAGGAGTTTTAGGGCTTTTGTTACAGGCTAATGAAGCTTGCAATTTAAGACATGAAAGTCTACAGGTTATTAAACTCTACATCAGGTTTGCAACAAGCACCGTTAATTCAGGCAGCAGATTTTTCACAACATATTGCAACAGCCATGTCTACCCACCACCATCTATGGGTAAATGTATTCGCTCTTCACTTGAATATTTTCCAAAACTGCTTTGGAAGTCTTTACTCCCTCCTAGTTTCATTGCATGTTTGAACATGCAAAAATACGGTGCCTTTGCCCTATATGGCCCACAATTTCCAAAAAGGTCCAAAAATACTCCTCAGAACACTTCAGTGTACAGAGACAGCTAAAATAAGATAAAGACACAGTGCAATCTGAAACTGTTGTCGGTTTCAGATAAACAATCTCAGTCACTTAACAAAGTTTCCCCTGCTTGGTGAGTGGCTTCGCTTTTCTGTTAAGGCCTGATGCAAGGTGGCAAGGCACCAGCGGCGGCTCTAGCTGCGGCCAGGTAAGGGGCACACAGACTGTGTGTCAACAGAGGCTTTCAGCTCCACTCTCAGTGCTTCTTCCTCAGGAAGTGGAAGCAGTCTGCTTCCAACATTCATTCAGCCCTCATCTGCCTGAAGCTTTACAAGAAAAAGACAGATCAGGCTTCAGAGTGACACAGGTCACACATTTGCTTCAGACGCAACAAGGAAAGTGTTTACAGAGCACTTGAAGGAAGTTGCAAATCAGAACACCTAATATTAAATCCTAGGGTTAAACAAACAGCTCTCAAGGAGATACAAAGCAAGCCATGTGATGCAGAGGGGTGAGTAAATAAAAGGCGCATCTTTCTTTTTGCCAAAATGCAATCAAAATTATAAAAACGAGAAATGGTAAAGCCATTTCTGATTCTGACTACTGGCAACCAGAAGAAGCAGGAAGCTACGGGACACGTGAAAACTGCCGCTGGGTGATGGCCCCACACATTCCAGAGCTCTCCCTTTCTGTGCCCCAAAACAATGAGGGACAGACACACTCACAGGCCAGATGTCAGCACAGGCAGGCTGGGGTTACCACGCACACAAAGGCTTCCAGAGTTAAAAAAACGTAGAGAAATTAATACTAACTTGAGGCTAAATTTGAAGAAATAATTCAAGAGAGAATAGTTTTCCCTCTTCAGAAAAAAAGAGACAAAGGAAATGCTCTTCCACAATTACAGTCTTCTTCTTGATAATTCTCTTTGTCAGATACAAGCCTATGTTACATTCATTTAAGCAAAGGAGTTGGAACTAGGAAAATAATGTGATGGAATTGACTTTTTGTGGCAAAATAAGCACAAGTTGCTGGCTATTTCTATTGGTTTCTTCATTCTTAAAATGAATTTAATACTATTTTAGGGGGGGGAGGTTAAAATCTGAATTATTAGTTGTTAATAACAGAAATTCCCTAATGAATATATTTACCTTGACTAATACTTTGGTTTTCCGACACATACTTACACAGGAATCTAAAACTCTCTTCTACAGATATTCTTCCTAATAAAACTTGCTCACTAGACTGCTGTGGGAGTACTGTTAGCAATTGTTTTCAATATCTGACTTGGGATCTTAAACAGATTAAAAGGGCAAACCAGATTTATTACATCCACTGTGAACAAAGTGATTGGAGGCAACAAAAGCTTTATCTTTGAATAAACATAACTAAACCCATTATTCTTCAAATGTCAACAAAACAGTAACAATGGTTCTCTGCTCTGTGGGTACTATGCACACAGGTTTTCATTTTAATTCTGACTAACAGCAAGACTGATACACGACAGAAATCACCTGTGGAGGCACAGTTACCATGACAAAGCTGAAGTGGGCACAGAGAGATTTTATCATTTAACAAATTTTCACATTTAACATTCAACAGATATTCTGTCAAGACCTGTATGGGCCCAATATTCATTTGTTAAAACATCATGTTAACATATACCATTTTTTGTCTGTTTTCACCTTTTTCAACTTTTCCTCCAGCTGTTTCACACAAGCTTGTGTGATTGTAGCTGTCTGTCCATGGCCAAATTCTACCCTTGCAAGGTTAAACCAAAAAGGCAGGCTAAAGAAAACACACTTCAGCCCTTTTTCCTAGCATTTTGTGTTCTATCCATCTCACTGTTAAGGTCTCACTT
The DNA here is from genome assembly GCA_013399715.1 of Alectura lathami. Lineage (NCBI taxonomy): Eukaryota > Metazoa > Chordata > Aves > Galliformes > Megapodiidae > Alectura > Alectura lathami. The sequence continues at coordinate 12,799 of VXAV01009184.1, read as the reverse complement.
CTGGTACATGAACAGCATCCTGCAGGACTCAAACTGGGATTCCTTCCTGGGCCTTTGAATGCTTGCTTGTCTCTTCTGTTCTACTCTTTCCCTTGAACTTTCATTAGACAGCTTCCACATAGATGTAACTTTTCCCTGGAAAGTAATATGGAGCAATTCCCACCATGATCCTCCCTTTTCATCCTTCTCCTGTAGCTGTATTATGACCTTTTGTCCTACAACTCCCACTCATTTCCAACATCTAACTTTGATTTCTTCCCAGCTACACCTTAAACAATACCAACAATCAAAACTGCTTTACTTTGATGATCCATACACTAATGGCCACAACCCTATTTTGAGAAACACTGTACTTATAGAAGTGTTCTCCCAACAACACAGGTTAAAGCTAGTAAGACTAATTGATGTTTTAGGCGTATAAAATCCTGATGCATTCAGCATGATGTGAATAACTGAGATCTTTAACTTTAAAGCAATAACGATTCTCTAAAGCAACTATAAAATGTTCAGTCTACAGGGCCAATAGAAGTAGTGGGAGTGACGAAGGTTTTAATCTGCATCCAGCTAAATATTCCTCTAGTCTCTCTCCAGAGAAGTAACGTGCAGAAGACACAAAGCAGCATCTTGCATAGCTTTCAAAACGTTAGAGAAGAAAAGAAGATTTTCCCTAGGGAGACACAAGAATCACAGAGTCATAAAGAGAGGAAACTTCTGGAAGTTAGTGAATCCACAAATGGTAATAAATGAAGTTTTTACAAGAACAACACACAGCTAAAAATCTAAGAGCATCTGAAAAGACTTTTCATATTTCACTGTGAATGTCTCCACCCATCACATAATCTCTAATCATTAATACAATGAAAATTTCCCCTGTTGCAAGGAGCTGACTACTCAAGATGGCCAAGAGGAAGAAGTCAATATGAGCAGATGGTAAAAACTGTAGCTGCCCTAGGAAAGACCAAGAACTTATGCCATAGTGATTTTCTTTCTGAGTATTAGCAATGAATCTACATTTTTAGACTGAGCATTTATTGTATGTCTTATACTTAAAGTATGTTGGGCTGGAACACTCAAGATATATAAATTAAAAGCCATAAAGTGAGATAGCTGATTTAGAAACACAAANACTATGCTAACTTCTTTTTGAATCAGCTATAATAAACAACTGGAGTAATATAAAAATGGATTTTAAACGAGTGTGAAACAGGGCTGTGAGAACAAAAAAGAGAACAAGCTGAGTAAAAGAAAACTTCAGTAAAATGTGACTGTGGGTCCCTGGGTCTCAACAGCACAGGGCATAAATAGTCTGATGGGGATAACACAAGAATGAGGCCCAGGAGATGTGGGTTGTATTTCCTGCTTTTTCCTTTAGCTTCAGTGAGGTCACATCACTTCTCAGTGACTCAGCTTCCCCACAGATGAAGTCAGGTACCATGAGACAAATTCTTACTAAAGTATTTAGAAATCTGCTGATAGAAGACCTTGGCATTATGACTTACATAACAGATCCACAGGGATGCAAGATGCACTGTGCACTAGCGTGAAGCAGTGGCAGGCTAAGGTCAGAATTTCCCCATAGGAGCTGTATCCCTGGTCCATTTTCTCTAGGTCCCACTAGGCAATGGCTAATTCCCCACACAAGCACATCCACAGTCATTGTAGTCAGAATTCTGCCTCAAGTTTTTTCCTTGAACTATGCAGGACATGACTTGAGGCCCTGAAGCATGAGATCTCTCATCTCTTTTTGCAATATTTAATAGCCACAAAGCTATTAACAGCCTCCTGGATCACTGAATCTCATAACTGGAAAACAGATCACTACAGTCATTCAAAACAGCTTGATGAAAATGTTTCCCTCCTTCAGGTGCTGTTGGTGGGTTCATTATCATTACTGTTGTTATTACGATGTGGAACAAAAAGCTATATGCACAAGAAACATGTTTGAAGGAATTTTCTTTGTTGGTTTCCAGTGGAACCCTTAGCCAGTGTTCCACCCAAACCGCTGAGAACATGCAGGGACTTGCAGGGGACTGCTGATCCTAACAAATCAGTGGCCAAACTCCCAGCAGCTTCAGTGGGAGGACTTGTTTCTTAGCATTAGAAATTCTTATTGCTCTCATTAGCCCGTTAGGCTCCAATCAATTCAGAATATACAATTAAATCCAAACCGGATGATTTCAGGACTCAAACTCATCAAAAAATTCACAGCTACTTTGAAAAGACTCATCATGGTTTTCAGAGCTGAGCAAATAATTCATGAGTAACTTATTCACTACATTCAGCATAGTTTGGCTCATAGATTATCAATGTGAAGATCATGATTTCCTCAAATGTATTCCACTTTGAATATGATGAATATGTTAGCACATATTTTGCTCTGTGGCTCCTGATAATTCAACTGTAAACTGTATTCTTTGCTGTGATTTGTCAAAGTGATCAGATGGCACTTAGTGTTTGATCAGTGAGTGTGAAGGTACTGCCAAACAACCAAGATCTTTTCCATATTTGTGTCCATAACACTATAACACTCAATCTGATAACTCAGAAGCTGGAACATGAAAAGTAAAAATGGCACCAAACTGGAAAACAAAATTTATTTAAAAAACCGTACACTTTATTGAGATTTTGTATATGGCTCAGATGAAAAAGCTACACGTAGATCCTAGGCATCTTTTCTGGTCTGCAAATTTAGTCTAGGTAGGTATTGAGGATGGCATTTCTTTACCTCCACTAAAAATGTAACACAATTTACCTCCAATTAAGAAAGCTCATAGGGGTAAACAGGGTGTCCAGTTGTAACTGTGGCTAGAAGGTTTTCTGCTTAATTCTGCTGTATTTCTACAATAAACTTTAATACCAATTCCAGATTTAGTCTTTTATTAGTTTAATCCAATGTTTCAAGTGTTACTGATCCCACGAATAAGCTATGATATAGAGACCAACAGCAAAAAACTACTTTTATAGCTCTTAAAGAAAGGCTATAGTAGTACAAGCGTAAAATCCCTAACTTAAACTAGATATAGCCATAGAACTGCCCATTTTACTATATACTTTCAAGTCTTTAAATAGCAAAAAAGAACAGATGCCAAAGCAGAGCCATATGTTTTAATTGTAGCTGTATACAAGCATGATTTTATTTTTTCTGACAGAAAATCTATAACTTGAGTGGGAAGTTACTGAGTGGAATCCTCAACGCCGTATTTCTGGCTAAAGAAATAAACTCCCTACAGAACATGTCAAAGCCTGAACTGGGAGACTGAAGCATTCTGATAACAATTCAATACTTGTCTCAAAACATCCTGTTGCCTTTAAGTAATTGCTGGTAGGAGACAAGCTATTAATACTGAATTTATTTCATGGAGTTTGTGTCTTACCCAAAAACCAACCAGCACCATCCCTTCGTATTGCCTGCAGGAGGTGCGCACTTAAGGCTATGGCTGGAATCAGAACTACTCTTCTACTGATACTGCCCAATGCGCCTTACAACTACTACTAAAAAAAAAAAAAAAAAAAAGAACAACCTTATCTCCTGACTGTAGATGGCAGGAGAGAAAATAGTTAATCAAACCTCACATGTCCTTGCAAGTTCCAGCACTGGCTGCAAAAATATATTTTTCTGTAAACTCTGGCTTTTAAGAACTGCATTTACTTTCAGCTTTGCCATATTAAGCGCGAAGATGTTGTGATGAACATGCTCATGCCTACAGTGAACAAATGTCACTGCTGTGAAGGGCTCCAGCAACCTCCCTGCTGCCTTCTGCAGTAAATTCTGTATCTTTAAATTTGAGCACTCAGTGTGAGCTGCAATTTGTGCAGCCCAGTGCACAGGCAGTTTTCTGGGAGCGCAGCAAACCCACCACTAGCTAAAGGGAAGAGTCTGATATAAGTTGATGGATGAAGAGGCTGGATGTGTGAGCAGGTGCGGAGAAACAGGGCGTCTTATTTTGAACTTACTTGAACTCAGTTTACATATCCCAAATGACAATACCTAATTCAAAACTGGAAAAGGTAGAGAACTTCCTGAATATCTGCCTGGAAATGTTAACCAAAGACAGCCTTCTGCCTTCTGGTGGCTAGTTCAGGCCGCACCACAAAGAAAGAAAAGTTATTTCCACGTGAGACCTACTCAGCAGCTTATGAGTTGCACAGATGAATCCAGCTTCTGTTGGGCAGATGCTGAGGACAGAGGAAAGCCACCGCGACCAATCGTTTGCGGAGTGGCAGCCCTGCCAGAGATGTCATTGGCCCGAACTGGGATGGAGCATTAACTGTTTGTGCTTTGCTCAGGACAGGCTCCTGTGGGTTTCTGCTACAGCTGTGCTGTGCTACTTGTTAGGAACACAGAAGGACTGAGCTGTGTCTGCTCTGTCAGCTGCAGAAGTGGACAGTTCCTCTGCTCCAAGCTCCATGCACAGGCTTCCAGGCTGGTGGTTGCTGGGAGACAAGAAGAGCTGGTTGGGCTTGGTACTGCGTTCCAGTTGGCCCTCTGCTCATCTCACTGCTCGATATCGTGGCCCCTCCTAGCCAGGAATCCCTCATCTAAAGCCAAGAGTCTTCTGGAAGCTGGAACATTGCAGAAAAACATTGGTTGCATGTTGCAAATAGCCACAAATCAAACACAGGAAGATTCATTTGAAAAATATTTCCAGAAGATTAAGGGTATGAATGCACAAATGGGTAAAGGTAAAGCTTGATGCATAAACAGGCACAAGTATCACTGCATCAGCTCTGTGCATTTGAAACCGTAGTAAGTGAGAGGGCTGTGCATCGAAATGTCCATCTGACAGATTAAAATATTCAGCATGGATTTTCCCAGAGTTAGATCTGTCACTTGTAGGATGGGGGTAAACTACTTTTAGGGGTTTATAGCTTTTAGAATCTGGGACAGTTTAAGGTAGAAAAGTGAATGCATTAACCTGAAGCAAGGGTTTAGACTGAATTGTTCATGTGTGAAGTGTCATTAATGTGAAGATTTGATTAAACAAAAAAAAAGAAGAAGAGAACAAAAGAAAACATCCCATATGATTCGTAACGCTTCTGATGTTATGCTGGGTTAAAAACAACCCACAAAATCAAGACCTTACTGAAACCCACGGACATCCATATTATTGAAGACTAAGAGAATAATCAATTAAAAAATAATAATTTTTCCTATGAGTTCATCAAAAAGCATCTAGTGTACTACTGGTGTTACAACTATATTAACTCCATCAGCTTCTCAACACAGTGCATGCAGTCTCAGATACTTGGATAACACACACACCTAATGACAGGCTGCAAGTCAGAACTGTTGCCAAGGATGCAATCTAAAGAATTATGAAACATCCAGGAGGTTAGAGCTCACAGACAGCATAAATTTATGGCATAATATATGAGAGAGAGAAGCAGAGGGCATAGCAGTTGCAGGAAGATGAGCTGTTCATTTAAAGAAAGCAAATGATGCCCTCTGCTTTTGCTGTTGATCACTCCTAAACTGTTGAAATTAATGTAATGACTAGAGGGTCTGTGACCTGGAAGGACAAGGGAAGTTCTCTGTCAACATGAGTGATTACCTAAGCATACAGACAATAACAGGAGATACGTACACACAGTTGAAGCTAGAAATCTGCTTTTATAAGCCTTGTACAACTGACGGCAACTATCAAAGGTTACTAAACAGGGGAAAACAGCATCAAGGAAGCATACAGCAGCTGCTCTCTGCAATTATGCAGTGCTCAGCGGACACCTTGTCTTCAGATGGTTCCAAAACATTGATGGTAATTCTTACTGGGCAAGCAGCGTTTATCAGCAAGATTTGGAAGGGACATCTACAGACTGGGCACAGTATCCTCAAAGTTCCATGTTGTAAGTCAGAAATAAAGCCATGCAATGAAATAATTCAGATTTGAGACCCATGCTAACATGGCTGAGGAATGAGGATTCCCTGCCTGGCCTCTTGGAGGTCACTGTAACAGATCGACTCCCAGGAGGAAGTGCCTGAGATCCTTTCACTAAAACAAGAAGTACATCTTGGGAAGTGAAAATATTGGAATTGCTGCTTATCCAGATGAAGAACACAGGTAAAGTCAAGCAGATGTCCAGCAGGCTATTGCACATTACTGACAATCTCTCTATTTAAGCTTTTGTGCTTGCTCTTTTCCTGCACAGGTTTGAAGTGTTAGTGTTAGTGAAGTGTTAGGTACAATATCCGTGGCAGGGTGCCCTTTTCTTGAACTGCATATTGGCTCTGAAGATCAAAGTCGTCCAGGCCTTCACATGCTGCAAGCCCACAGCATCACAGCCGCCCATCTCACTGTGGCTCTCTTGAGCAGAACGTGATGCAGAATGCTTTGTGAAGCCGAAGTTAGAGGGAGAGAGAGAATCAGCCATCACTGTTTTGTCCCTCATAAAAGCCTCAGCCTGAGGGAGGCAGGAGGAAATGGAGGGTCCTGTTGCAAACCAGAGGCAGTCTGAAGAGGCCCACTTGCTCGGAAAACATAAAGGTTTGCTGTGGTCATCACTGCTGTGCTCGGTGCCCTGTCCTCCCTCCCAGGTGCAGCACAAAGGCACACAGTGGTCTCTGTCCCTGGGAGGGGGGGGGGCTTGTTGTGTAAAACAATGACACTGGAATGGCAAGTGTCAGGTGCAGTGCCCTGTGGCTGCGATTGCTGGGCCACAAACATGAAGACAGGAAATTGTCGCCATCTGGGATGGGTTGCAAGAGTGGTCAGGGAAATAAGAGTTCACACCATTGCTTCACCAGCACCCAGCTCGGCAGGATAAGGGACACCACGTGGGGAAATACAAGCAGCAGAGGACAGAGGCCACCAGAGCCCAGTCCTGCACAGCCTCCTGCTGCTGCTCGCTGCAGAGCCTCTGGGCCTCACGGCTGGCTGGCAGCTGGAGAGGCCACGCAAGCGGGACGCCAGCAAGCCCCACAATGACTTTCTGTCCGTGAAAGGCACCTGCTGCCATCCCTTTGTCATTGTGTGGCTGTGATGTGAAAGGGAAATTGGATTTTATTAAAAAATTGAACTTTATGAAAACACCTCCTCCTCCAGCTATCAAATGCATTTCTACAAACAGAAAATCTAACTCTGCAGTAGTTTTTTCTTCCTCTTTCTGGATCTGAATAGTACAGAGGAGACTGTGATATAAATGGAAACATAACAATCATGTAACAGACAAAGCAGTGCTAGGCTGTATCGCTCGATCACTATGGTCTCCTTCGTGAAAAGGCCGGCTGAATATAAAAGAAAATATTAAATAGCTGTAGTGTATCTAAAAAGCCTTTAAAGCATGGATGGTCATTATGCAGTGGATATTGATGCAGAGAGATACCATGGGTTAAACACTGTTAAAAAGAGTGCGAAGACAACGACCACACTGGACACTGCTAAGCCAGAATTTTTTGGGGGGTGACAGGACCAAGGCCCTAGTTCTGTTCTCAGAGCTCGCGTTATTATTTAAAAGCACCTGCACCTCCACTGTAACGTGACTTTTGCCACTTCATTCTAGCTGGCATTCCTCTTTTCATTTTAAAGGACCATTTTTAATTTCTGTTCAGAAATTGTTTTTAAGTAGTTTTAGGAATCTGTTTGTAATGTTTCTGTAAAGGCATCTCTAAAGATCTCAAGGCAGGGGTGGCACAAGCAGTGATGCATATTCTCACACTGACACCCAAAGCTCAGCATGCTTAGGCTGAGGTTAGACAAGTCTACAAGAGGTCAGATGCTGATCGTAAGCATACAATTTGAAAAAACAAAACTGAGCTGCAAAGCTCACAAGACTAGTCTTCTTTAGATCAAGGATAACATTTTTCTTTCTTCTTTTCTCTACCTTTTTTTTTTATTGCTCTCTTCCTTTTTAAAAATTTTCTAAAACTAGTTTAGTTTTATAAGAAGGTGCCAAGCCAGATCCGTGCCAAGGAGGAAGCGAGCCCCAGAAAGCAGAGGATGTAGCAGGTAATACTTCTTGATCTGATTTTTGAGAAGCTTGCTGAAACAGGCTTTGGTAACCAAACGACATTTTTATCAAAAGCGTCCTCTCCTGACCAGCCTGAACTGTACAGCTTCCAGTTTTCACCTGAATCACAAAGAAAAATGCCTTACTTGAATCCCTGTTTGAAAAAGCTCCATTGTGTCTTATAGGGTTGTAACCCTGCTGTCTAATGCCTTCATTCATCTTGGGGCAGGGAGAGCAGAAGGTTTCCCATTTTCCCTCCTAGAAGGTCACAACAATTCCATAGAAGGTTTATATGAAAACAAACCAATTTTTCTTTTTACCTGGTAGGTTCAGGAAGTGATAAACTTGATGCTATAATTATCTATATAACAGAAAATATTTTTTAAATATTTGGGAGGAGGCTAAACTCTGTTTCCCCTCCCCTTTTCACCCATCTTTGTTTTCAAAGATCATTTGGGAGAGGACAGGGAGAGAAGAGTTGGGAACATGCCCTTCCAATGTCAGCACAAAATTCTTGTGAGAACCCGCAATGCTGCAGCATTAAATCAAACACTCAAGGAATGTATCCAGTTTGCCTGATTTTATCATAAGGCATACAATATTTGAAATCTTTGATTCATATGAATCTTGGTTCTCTTTTCTGTGTAAATTCTAACCATTCTGCCTGCAGAGGAAAAAACAGAAGTACAATCCCACAACTCCTCACAGATACAAATACCAGCAAGGAAATTAAAATTATCTGCAACATACAAAAATCATGATGCCTTGAAAAATACTACCAACTTAGTTAATAATGCCCCAGAAATAATAAATCTGTAGTGGCATTGCCCAGCTAGGACTTTAAACATCCATGTTACTTCTGAAAAGTATTTTAGAAAAAAGCAATTTAATCCCTATGCCACATAACCAGCTCCAATCAACGTTTTACACGGTGTCATGTCTATTAAGGGCATCCCTTTGGGCCAGAACTACAGAGAACATGGATGGGATGGACAAAAAAACCCTCCTCAGTATCTAGTCAGCATCCGCTCATCACTGCAGCTTTTCTCTTCTCACAGTCTGCAACCTACCACAGAAGTGATTTGTGCTTGAAATTATACTCCGAGGGGTCTTGCGCAGAAAATTGTCATTACACGTGTTTATGGTGCACCTACAATAGCCAGGCCATTGGACATTCACATAACCAAAAAATCCCGACCCATCTGTGCTCCTTATAAGCAATATTTGCATAGTAAAGACATTACTAACCATGAACAATGTAACCACATCACCCAAATTAACCCTAAAAATAACTTCTAGTACAGAGATGGGAAATACTTTGTGCATGTTTTTATTTCAGGGGAGCCTTGTTACACCAATTACTCTTTGCTGGCTTGGCAAAAGTGAGATTTGCTGAGTGCCAAGTTCTGCACACAGATGTATGTGCCTGGCTACCGCTGAAATAAAAATCAGAAGCTTTGACTTCCACTTTTCTTTTTATTCCTCTGGTCTGGAAGACAGTATATCAATCACAAACAAACTGAATATGATGCATACCCACAGGCTTTATACGCCCAAATGGCTTTAGATACACAAAAGCAAAAAGGCCATTTGCATAAGGAAGTGCTTTTATGAGGTATGCATTTAGTAACTATGTTTACAGCTGGGGTTTGGAAGATGATTTCAGGAATGGCATCCAGAGTACTGAATGCAGCACTGGCAGCTGAATAAATGCTTGCAATGGCTTGATTCTCATACTGGAAGTGGGTGGTATCCCTTTCTCTGGCAAGTACAACCACAGCACAGCGACTGGACGGTGCTATTCTCCTTTCTACCCCTTCTCAGTCCTCTTTCACACCTTCCCATTTGGCCTCCTTTAACGTGTTCAAGGCTCTGAGTGACACAGCACAGAAAAGGAATACGAGAAAAAGGCACACGCACACAAACATGGGTTCTCTTTGTGCTCTTTTTTTTTTTTTTCCCTCATGTTGGAGATGGTTGAAGAGAGAAACAGTTACATATTCAGCTGTGGGCTTTGACCAAACCTCTGGTCTTGGCTGTCCTTTCACCCTTGTTTTAGCCCCTGATGCCCAGTTTGGCCAGTATGAATGTCATTTACAGCCCAGGCAGTAAGCAGGTTTTTCACAAACTCATCATCTCTCTTTAAGGACTGGAAGACAAGAAGAACCAGCACCGATCTATGTTCCAGCAAGGTCATCCTCCCAAGACGCCTACTGCCCACAAAACAGTGAATTGCTACCGTGATTCTCAGGTCACACACAGATGTGGTGAGTGCTCATGCATTAACAGCAGTGAAAACATAAGCTCATGAGGCTCCAGATGGCAGCAACAGCAGAGAAACCCAGAGCTACTCCTGCTTAATTGTTGAATAAACCAGTAAGAATTTAGTCTGTGGCTAAAAGCACCCTCAGTTCCAGTACATTTCGCTGGTTGGAGAGATTTGCATTATGTGTCGTTTTGGAGTCTGATCTGCATTACAGTTTCATATGAAGCCCCTATTAACTCTAACGGGAGTTCTGGATAGCAAGAACAGCACAAGACTGAACATACAGTAATGAGCTCTTGATTTAAAACACGTCTCCTTCTTCACAGAGATGAGCCTGTAACTCTGTCTTTAATACTCTGTGTGGCTGAGGGGGAACATCTGCTTTGTGGGCTAAGTTATCAGATTAAGGACAAATCTGAGAGAGATTCTAAGGCATGTAACAATATAAAATTCTGCTCAGAACTATAACTGAAATGCTTACAGTCCGCCTCTTCCCCATCATTATTAGGCAGTAAGAGGGAAAGTAGGAGACACAGAAAATAGGTGTGCTGCTCACCTTGTTTAATTTTACCATCCTACATGAATTTAAAAAAAAAAAAAAAAAGTATGAATATTTTATAACCTTCGCTTTCATCATAAATAATTTTGTGACAGTTCAGCATTCTTGTAGATTATTTACAGCTTTTTGGTTGATGTGTGCTCCAAAAACATTTAAAAATATATAAATTTTTTGGGGGTATTACCACAGTTGCAGGAACATGCCTTTCAGATTTCCTATATTCATTTCAAGGACACTCCAGGCTGAGGCTCCACAAACTCTCCCTTTTCATGGACCTGCTCTTTAATAAAGCACCAACACTCTCCTTGCTCCAAAAATGCCAAATATAGTTGAGAGAACTCCTTGATAACATGTTTTTGCTAAAAACTATTTATATTCATAGATTCCCGACAGTTTGCATCATTTTGATACAGTCTTTCTGCATTTAGCCTTCTGATTCTAATTTTTTTATAACTGGGTTCTGCTTTAAGATCCAGAAAACAAACAAAACCTCTAATCAGGGAAAAAGACGTTTAACTATGTAAGCGATGTATTCTGCCTGCACAATTACGTGTGAATATCCATGAATCTTTTTGTAAAGCAAGACAAAGTATAAAATGGACTGCTTAGCTGTAAATTTAAACCTGTTTCACTTTCAGGCTTCACTGCTTCCAGTGTGAGTGAGCCTATCATCTTTAAGTATGAAATTAGAAAAAACATTTGCTGTTTGTGTACCCACAAAGATTACCATTTCCATGAGATTAGCAGTGTGCTTCATGGAGATGGAAAGCACAGAACACTAAGAAACACAGTTTAATACTGCTTCTCATGGGCGTTTTTGTTTTATAGCAAGGGCAGCTTGAGATTAAGAATATGCTTCAAAAACAGGTAGTGAAAAAATTATATAGACCAAAGCAAATGAAACTTACGGTGAAAGAAAAACAAATTACTTCATGTCCCAAAAGTTAAAGTCATAAAATCTGCAGTTTACAGTACATTTGCTTGCCTCTTATTGTGGTACGCAAAATAGTGCATAAAAAAATCAGGATTAAACATATCTAAATGTCACTTGAATCAGAAGTACAATAATTATTAGAATGTTATAATAAGGCTTCTCTTGGGAGTATTGTATGCTCTGTAAATGCCTGGTCAATATTTTTAAGTTTACTTACAAATGCCTTCCAATGAGAAAATGAAAACACATCATTATTCTTTCATTCATGTTGCCTAAATCGTCAGCCTTCCCAGGAACAGTAAAAATAGAAAATACTAACAACATGTGATTTGTCTGCTAAGTTTGCTTTGGGCTACTTCTCATCATTGAAAGACATAGGGACAGAGCAGACTACTGCCTTGACTTCCCAGAGATCTACACACTATTCAGAAGTAGAAAATAACATTTGGTTACTTCCACCAAAGTGCTAGATCATTCTTTGTTACTGAGCTCTCACTGCTCTTTCTAGACCCCAATGGACCCTGAAATAACACCAGCATAAATACTACCTCAATTATATTACCGTAGGAACAATATTGTCTGATCCCATAAAAACTGAAGACAGTTTTGGCTTTAAAGCTACTGTTTTTCTTCATTTGTTGCTACTGGAAATGCACAGTGCCTAACTACTTGCACCTTTCATTTCCTCTCCTGCTAAGGTCTGGGAAGAGTTGTAGCACAGTACTCGGCTCCTTTGGTCTTAAATATTTGAATGGTAGAGAAGCCAGAAAAATACTGTGCAAAGTCACCATCATTCTTCGTGTCTGCTGACCTCCCTGAATCTCACACACTTCTTGCTGCAGCAAAGTTATGCTGAAAATACAAGAGCCTGAGTGATGGTGACAGACTGCAATATTCTCCACTAAATTCTGCATGAATTCTAATACCCCTGCCTGCATATGTAAGCGTGCCCTACCAGGACCAGGCAAAGTCAGGCAAGGAAGGGCCAAGCGCCATTACTAGATGCTTCACCTTCATTCTGAGAACATCTTAGACTGGTCAGGCAGCATCAGTGCTATGAAATTGAGATTGCTACACAAAGAAATTCCAGGAAAGT
>VXAV01009183.1:455322-467399 GCA_013399715.1 Alectura lathami | reverse complement strand
AAAAAAAAAAAAAAAAAAACAAGTCAAGGGGTGAGGAAAAATATACACTGCCTTAAAGAATGTGAAATTTCAAATGCAAAGTCTAAGGACACAAGCAGAACAGCACGTTTAATACTGAAATTCTCTCTACTTGTACTAAATGGAAAACGAATAACATGGCAAACCATACAAATTGTATTTCCTTTAAACTTCTCCATCTGCATTTAGGTCTACCGTGGTATTTAAACAGCAAAGATGTTCAAAATTCGTAATGTAAAACTGTCACCTTACAGGCTGGCGTAACTACTGTCCTTTCAGGCAAAACTAGCAACACAACCACAGAGAGTACATACAGAACTGAGAGAAATGTTACATTCGTGCAAGTGTGAAAACTTTTCCAGTATATAACACTTTGGATCTTTGCTGGAAATTAGCACAGAAAAGTATGGAAGTAGATAGACATTCCTAAAAATGCAAGGTCAAAACAGTGATTCCTGGCAAATGCTTTTTTTCTTCTGAACCACCTCTATATAACTTACCTCACTACAGTTACATTATTGACTAGTTAGAGAAAAAGTGGACTGCTTTGCTGGAGCTATACTGCCTAGGAGACTGTCCAGCATAGTACGGTGAGTATCCCTTGACTAGGTCTGCCTACACCTTTCCACTGCAGTAGTACATTAGGTTTACCCTATTGATACAGTTGTGATAAACCTATCTGGAAGTAAAAAGCGACTGATCATGTCGGGTTAAACAAATCTTGGTTTAATCTTTTAACATAATTTTCCTTTACTGCAGCAGACAATACTCAATGCACATCTCTCTGTCCTGTTTACACACATCCACATTCATGCACAGTGAATTGAAATGTACACCACTTCCACCCGAAAAGGACAGGTACCTCGGAAACAGACTGCTGCTTCTTATTTAGCAAACAGGAGCATCTCCAGATTGTTGTGAGCAAGGAAAGTAACAACCCCAGATAAATGACAATATCCTCAGAAAAGCACAGGGACAAAATGCCATTGTGTATAAAGGTTAACTACATCATCCAACATGTGCACCAAGCCTTACGCTTGGTTTCTACCAATGAATGATAAAGCGTTAGGACCCTGATCAACACCTTCAACTACCAACATCATCACCAAAGAAGAAGGTACAGTTTGTGTTTCAGGGTCAATAAACGCAAATGTTCTGATTAAATTTCCTCTCTAATGCCATTTCTCCTACAATATTGTGTCTGGCTGGCAGGTAGATACTCAGAATCATTCAAGAGAGATGGTGAAATGAAAGAAATGGTAATGTAACCACTGAAAACTGAAAGACAGCATACTTCCTAAGTCATGCTCCTCACTACTAATTATTCAGTTTAAAGTGGGCATGCACAGATGGGACAGTCAGTGAGAAAGATAAACATACAGCACATCCAAGAGCTCTGCACGCCTACAGGAATGTTTCTTCCGCATCTCTGTGGTGATACACATACAAGTGGTCAATATAGAAGACACTCAAATGTTTGTGAGCAATGACATAAAATGGAAACATCCTCCAACAGATGTGTGAGACAATAATAACCTATGCTACAATCCTAGCCAAGAAACCAAAGGAAATCAACTGGAAAACATCAACATCGACCATCTGGCAATTCATTTACCATAAAGAAGTAATCAACAAATGTAAATGTTACTTATCTCCTTTTTCTGTTCAATTAACGAAGACGCCTTAATTACTTTCCTGTCAGTGCTGTTCTTACCACTTCAGCCACTGACTGCAAACAAAGGCAAAATCACCATGTGGAGAAAGTAGGAAGTGAGAATCCTGCTTCTTTTAGAATTCTGTAATACTTTGGAACATGTTCTGTTTTAGATTTTTCTCACCAATTTCAAAAATGCCAAACACTCATCTCACGCATGTCAAGTGTTATCAAATGTCAAGCACTGTGTAGGTGGTGTAACCAGCCCCTTTCTCAAACTACAAAAAGAGGGTGTGCTTCCATCTGCCACTCTAGTGGCAACAATAAATTGAAAAAAAAAAAATCTTTCTAGATCTACAGGAGAAGACAACACAGCAAAATTAAACATACCCAATCTCTCACTCCAAGACATACTAAGAGTGCTGGATGGGCACCATTTTGAGCTCTTGGCAGCAGCAGCAGTTCTGTGCATCATTTGATAACCACCCTCTGCAAGTGAAGAGGCAATTTGACAGGCACAGGCAGCCCTGACCTCAGTAAAAATATAAATACAACACTAATATTTTCCATTTTGCCACATTTCCAAGATTTCAAAAACCATTTATTTGCATCAGAATGAAACTGTGTTCTTTTGCATTATGCTATTTTTTTTTTTTTTTTTGCCAAAACGCTGAGAAAGAAACACCACAGAGTAAAAAGAAATAGCTCGACATCAGGATATTAATCCATGATGTACGAGAGAGAGATTAAGTCTCCTGCTCTGTCAGACTCAGGCAAGAAAACTGAACCTTGCCTGTCTCAGCTAAGGTAAGTTTCTTGTCAACAGCAGTTAATCCTGTNTGAGCTGAACTTATGCACAGCAAAATACTAAACATTCTTTATCCTCCAACAATTAAATACTGGCATATGACATTGAAACAGAAGAGAAAGGATTTTAATAATGATCCAACTGATTATTGGAAAGACAGGATGATGCTGTGCATCTGGTGAACAACAAGTAATATCTTTGTCTAAAGAAGGAGTGAAAATGTCAGGGGAATCTATTACAGGAAGCAGCAGATCTATGGCCTTAATAGTAACCAAAGGCTTTCACAATCAGATGTTCAAGAAAACAGCTAAAAACAAAAACAAAAAAGAAGACCCACATCTATATAATATCCCAAGGGCTATTATTTTCTAAAATGGAAAAAGACTGGAATTAAAACATGGTAGAATTGGCTAGCAGAAAGTACAACAGGAATTACTCCAATTAAATGCACTGATCATTCAAAGTTAATAAATGTCATCAATTAAGAGCATGACTGTACTACCATACAGAAGACTCTGAATGACCCTGAAGACACACCAAAATCATGCAGGACAAAGTTTCAGAGACTAATAAGAATAATTCCTTCTACAAGCTGCAACTCATCAGCTGGAAACACGAAGGAACAAAAACTGCGGGTGTGTGGGGAAGGGAGAAAAAGTATGAAGCTTTGAGCTAAAGCTACCTAAGCGAACGTCAAGGCCTGCAGAAGCAAATCAGTTACAACACTTGCCAGGAATACGTCTATACTGGCAGTGAGATGGGCATTTAAACATCACACAAACGAATCTCTGGAACAGGCTTACCCAGGAGCAACAGATGCAAAACATTTTAAAATGGAATAAGGTAACTGTATGAATACAGTTGTTGAAAGCCTCAACTAGCAGCGGACCAGACGTTTCTGTCACTAATGTAGCACAAATAGTATGTGAAAGCTAAGTACAGCTAGGAAGGCAAATAGATGGCCAGAAGCCTGCAGAGCACAAGAAATACTTTGTTTCATTAGTGCTGCTGCATAAAAATACTAAGAGCATCTGCATAGAAGCATAATGCTTATATCACTAGTGCACATAGGTTGAGAAACCCTGTCGCCAATAGCTGTCCTGCACCCCAGTCGCTTGCTGATTCCAGATTAGATGTTCATTAATAACTCAAGCTTTTTGACTGCTGCAAACTGATCTTACTCGTGGCTGTAGTTCTCTGTCACTTGGGAAGGAAATGGTGCTCTCACTTCCTGTCCTCTTGATGGCAGATTTTTATCTGCAGTAGATAGATGCTTCAGACATAAAAACACACACAGAGCTTCAACCAGTTATGATGGCCTTAGTATAGTCTGTAAAAGACAGATATCCAGATCTCTCATCCAAGCATTTTTAAACACTGGTACTGTCCCGTGGTTTCAGATGTGTGTTGCAAAACAGCAATAAATTGGATGATAACGTTTATCTGAGAATACCAGCACAAATTTTAAGCTCACAAAACTTAGGATCCAAAATTCTAAGGAATTATAGGAGGTCAGGTCTTTAGGAAAGGTATATTCAATATTTTCACTAATTCCCTACTGCTCTAGAAACTGCCAGTAACATATAACACAGCCAACCTTTAGCATGCACAATATTATCTATCTGTAGACTTCCACTATGGAGAGTTTCCATAACAAGGATTCATGGTTAGGATGGAAATGAGGAAATATATTTGGGCAATAAATGTAAGCCAGGTGTATGGAAAGCTGTATTCTTCACCGTTGTGCGAATTCTCCAGACTGATCTGTTAATTATGAGAAGTTTTTAATTCCCATATACTTCTAGCCAATGTTGTTATCAAGAGAAAAGCAAGTTTCCAAGAGAAGATAACAAATATTTCCAAAACCCCTGGTGCAAATATTACTAAAGCCTGAGCCAAATCTCAGAAAGGTACAGAGTCTTGGTGGTCTTAATACCTTTGGACTCACTGAAAACCAGGGAGTGGTGAGTGAAGCATTCCAACATTGCCTAGAGACACAAAAAATCTGTGTGCTGAACTCTAAACATGCTCCCTTGGAGAGCAGTACTCATAACCTCAGTTAAAAAACTCAGCCTGGCAGGTAGCATGCATGTGTTTATTTCTCTTCGTCTGATGCAATTAAATGTATTTCAGGTTTTCAACAATATATTTACTCTTTTGTAGTGAAGTTAAGAGACAGGTATGTAAGCATTTCCTTCTGTATCCTTTTCCTTTCCAAAAGGCTTCAGAAATTATCTTTCAAAAAGGAACAGTTGATCCTAAGAAATTTATAGAATGGCTTTCAAAAGATGTTCTCACAATCTTTGTTTAAGAAGGGCATCCAAGCTTTGCAGGAGTGATATGAAGAGTTCTGCGTTCACTAATTCAGTTATGAATAACTCATACTCCTTGCTTATGTCAGGATCAGACCTTTGAGTACTTTGGCTCATGTTGTCCCCCGGCACCAGCATGGAAAGGACTCTCGGCTGCTGGCATCCAAGACAGAGCTCATACAACCTCTGCAGTACTTCAGATTCGTCTACATTGCAAAGAGCACCATAACCGCAGTCAGGAATAAGAAAAACAAGGGGGCTCTTGGAGAAGAAGACAGGCTGCCAGGAAAGGTTCAGTAACTGTCCCAAAGTGGACATCTGCACTGGAGAATTCCTATTGAAAGTAAGGAGGGTCTAGATGAGGTTTGTGGATAAAGCTAGGTAGGAAAATTTCATAGAGCTGCGATACAAGAGGACACTGGAGTTGCCATCATGGAGGTCCAGGTCTGGAAGGATCAAGGGGAGTATGAGGGCAAACTGTTCTTTAAGGACCTCATATGAAAGCAGGTGTTGTCATTTCCCTTTAAAACCTCTTTGGCCAGAGAAAGATGTTTATAAAACTGGTGATAAGTAAGCTGAAAAAAATCTCAAAGCTCATACCACAACAATGGCCCAGCAAACGTGACATGTGACATAGCTTATTTCCACCTTGGAAGACAGCAATAGAAGGTCCTACTTTACCTCAAGCTGTTGATGTAGATCTCTACATGTCAAAGCAGGAAAAATAAAATCTTTCCACTCTTTTGCACAAACCTCAGCACAATGACTTGTTACAAACTGTACTAATTCATGAGGAGTTGTTACAGAAACATTTGATTTCTAGACCAAAAGCTTTCTCTGGGTAGTTTCTGTTTCATAGAATCATAGAATTGTTTGAGTAGAAAGGGACATTTAAAGGCCATCCAGTCCAACTCTCCTGCAGTAAGCAGGGACACCTACAGCTGGATCAGGTTGCTCGGAGCCCTGTCCAGCCTGACCTTGAAGGTCTCCAGGGACAGGGCATCCACCACCTCTCTGGGCAACCTGTGCCAGTGCTTCACCACCTTTGTCATAAAAAACTCTTTATATCTGGTCTAAAGCTCCCCTCTCTCTTTAAAACCATTTCCCTTAGTCCTATCACAGGAGGCCCGACTAAAGAGTCTGTCCCCTTCCTTCTTATATATTATTTCTTATAACTCCTTTAGATATTGAAAGGCTACTATCAGGTGTCCCTGGAGCCTTCTCTTCTCCAGGCTGAACAGCCCCAACCCTGGTGTCCTCACAGGGGAGGTGTTCCATCCCATTGAGCATTTTTGTGGCCCTCCTCTGGACGTGCTCCAACAGGTCCATGTCCCTCCTGTGCTGAGGACTCCACATCTGGGCGCAGCACTCCAGGTGGGGTCTCACCAGCGCAGAGCAGAGGGGCAGGATCACCTCCCTTGCCCTGCTGGCCACGCTTCTTTGGATGCAGCACAGGATACGGTTGGCCCAGGCTACAGATACTGAGTTGCACCCAGTGCTTGAGGTGAGGCTGCACCAAACAGAGCAGAGCGGGACAATCCCTTCCCTCGCCCAGCCGGCAGTGCTGGGCCTGATGCACCCCAGGGTACGGTTGGCCCTTTGGGCTGCCTGGGCTCACTGCTGGCTCATGTTCAACGTGCCATCAGCAAGAATTCCCCAGATCCCTTTCTGTGGGGCTGGTCTCCAGCCTCTTGTCCCAGACAGGAAGTGCATGTAAAACAGTAAGGTCAGCAGTCGCCATGGAACCTATGTGTAGGTTCTTATTATTCCCCAGTTAAGTTTTACAGAATTACAGGATTATTCATGCTACAAAAATTCCAGTTAAAATTACTGAATAGAGCTACGTGTTTAACTATTGCACAGTGCCAGTTCAGTTGTTTCCCTGCGGTTGGTACTCACAAACATTACTACTTAGACACTCAGACTCCATTGCTGGAGTAAATTCAAAACAATTTGCAGGCAATAATTGTGGTTATTAACTGTACAGTGCTTTATAGCTTCTCTGCTGCTTTAATCAACATTTCAAAAGGTAGTGAAATACTAAATTTATTACCAATTAAAAGCCTCTTCCTCTCTTTGTTTAGGAAATTTTCAAGTTCTTCAGAAAGCCTTTGACCTAACTTCAGACACTGACTAGCTCAAATTCTTGCTAAATTAACATGACTTGACTCTACTAATACTAGAAAACTATGGAGAAACTCCAGTTTCTAGAAACAAAAACTAAACATGTTAGAGAAACACACTGGATTTTCTCATTCAGAACATATTTCTTTCTGTAAGATACATTGGCTTTCATGACTTGGTTGTCCTAAGCATTTCATAACTGGCTGGAAGGCATGTTCTCAGCTTAGCTGACTCTTTAGCGTAGGTAGAAACTTGATTCAGTAATTCATTCAAGATGTTAAATCTGGAAAGAAGATTATGATACAGTTGTCATAACATCAGTCTTCCTAGACAGTGTTCTTCAAAACATAATTAATAGATGCCTGTCACTGACAAGACTAATTGTTAGCAAACAAGACTTGAAGTTACTGGCCAGACAAGAAGACTCCACTTGCCGCCCCTCTCATCCAGATGTTTTCATTGCAGGGAGCAAACTGTTAGAAATATCAGCAGGAGCTCTATATGCTTGCTGAAAGACAACGCAACCAGGCTTCTTCTTTTTGTAGACAAAGAGAAGCTCATTCTTCAGGCAAGAGTCTGAAATACTCAAGTAGGACCAGTCTCCTTTGTTCTTATCCCTCAGTTAGGAAACCATTCCACATTTTCATGTTTCAAAAAAGCCAGCATGTTCACACAAATATTCTTGTATCATACAGCTTAAGCTATGTTGAGCCACATGCTGAACAGTGGCTTAGCTCCAGTTAGCCACCTACTACTGCAAGTGTGATATTCTGTAGGCTGCTTTATGTTCTTTTTTTTTTTTTTTTTCCTCTGAATATCTGCAGAAACAACCATTTTGAAGTTAGAGCAGAATCCTTTAGAACCCTTGGGAATTCCTTTGTTGGTGAACTGTTCATCATGAAACAAAGTAATTTGACTCATTTGCTAATTCAGTAATCAATAGGAGGTATAAATCAGTAACATAACAAGAAATAACTGCCTATGCTTCTGTAGCAGTGCCTGATTACCCCCTGCATTTCAATGATATGTTTTTATAGAGTTATTTAATTTGCTAAACTTTCTCTGTCCACATATCTGCCAGTCAGACAACTGTTCAGGCTTTTCAGTTTTAAGCTTAATACTTCACATTGGCTTCTCAGATTGTTACCTGAATACATGTGTTTCCTAAGTGCATATTCCTAAATTCCTTCTAGATAAAGTTTCACTGAACACCGCTGAACATAAAGACATGCTGCCAATGTCTCCCATCCTGATTTCTGTGCTACTGTGAGACTGCTTACACGGGACAGCTTCGGCCGTTCTCAGTGGTCATTTGTGCCTAGGAGAGCTGGAAATTAAATGGAACTGGCCAAGTGTACCACCTTAGAGGTACATTTTCTCCTCCATCTCAGTCACAAAAATAATGAAAACAGACAGTAGAAAGTGAAAAAGAAGAAGTAGCTTAACAGTTTAGCAAGAATTTGTGGCTAGCTTAGAGACTTTGTTTTTACAATTACTCAATCTACCTTATCTCTGTGAAACACACAACACCGTCTGCTGTTTGATGTGTTTTAAACGTGCCAAAGGCATGTGGAAGTCTGTAACTTTATCATTATTCATAAATAATCTCCTCACTGTCTCTATCGTCAGTCTACAGGATTCAGCAGAGTGGGCAATGCCTACATGTTGTCAGTGAGTGAGAAGATGCAGCTCCATGGAGTTTACACCAGGAAAAAACAACTTTGGGCCACTGACTTCACAGGGATTAAATCATAGCAGCATTTAGCAAAACAGAACAGAACGCTCTCTCAGTAGAAAAGCACAATGACGAGCATTTAAAGCTGTCCCATTTTATAGCATAAACAGTCTTTTAATTTGCAGCATGCACAGGAGAGTGAAGCAAACAGGAGAGTTTGTCAAGTGCCAGTAAGAGCTCATTAAACCACTGCTCTTGGGAAACATTCTGTATTACACAACATGCAGTAGGCAACAAGTGCTCCTATGAGGAGGCAAATGCTTTCTTTGAATTAACTGCTACATTATAGTTCCAGGTGCTGTCCAGGACCACAAATGTTCTTCCCCAGTGTTACAACAGAACACAGCTCCCGGATATTTGCATTAATGCCACCAAAAGCAGTTGCAGTGAAAGTCAAGGTAACAGAGTTACCCAAGGCTACTTCAAATATATATTTCATCTCTGAGCTTGCCTTGACAATCGGCCACAGCCTGTCCTCTCATACTTGCATAGCCTGCTGCTGAACTAGAGTACTGAGTGAAAATAGAAACTCAGAGTCATAGATCTTCACATACTAATCAGCCATGCTGCACAGACAACTACATGGCCATGCTGAGACACGACGCTGCCTTGCTAGCATGTTTCTTCATGCCATGCAAAGCCACCAGGTATCTCGTATTGGAACCATAACACGAGAGCCACCGATGTGCAGGGACCTGCAAAACTAGTGCACCTCCCTCACAGATCATCTAATGGGGCTGTGGGAGTCCTCAGGAAGCTAAGAAGCAATATTCACCTCCTCAGAGTTCAAAAGAGCTTCCTGTGAAAGAATAAAAATAAACTGCTTTGATTCCTCACACACACAGCCTCACAGCGCCAGGCAGGCCATGCCCCACAGCAAGATGAAGATAATTTAACCTCAGAACAGTAGCTCGGCAGAGAAAAAGGACACAATTTGCAAAGAACTACTAGAAGAGGTTATTTTAGAAATGTTTTCCACTTTAGTTTTACTTTTGTTTGCAAAATGCTTTGAACCTTAGCTTAAAAGAGGATTATTAAATGCTCTAAAAACAATGGGCAAACGGCAACAAGCACAGCAGTAGGATCTGGTGCTTGTATAGCAAGCAGCAAGTTACCTTCGCTTTCCTTCTGACTTTTCTTCTTTTCTTAAGAAGGAACACGTAGGTCCTCCAGTTCAGACAGGGCTGGAAGAGCATGTAGGGATACTCCTGTGCTACACAGCAAAGCTCATGCCATGACATGAACACAGCTGGCTAGCTATGGAGCCAAACCCTGCCTCCCTTCTTCTCCCTAGGCTCAACACTATCTGAAGGATGCTGAATAGAGTAAAGCTTTCTGGAGTTGTGGTTTGCAACTGAGCTTTACAGAAGCATTGAAAGTATCCAGTGAAACATATTTGAAATATGGGAGTCAAAATTAGACTTGAGGTCAACTGATGTGCTGTGCTTCTGAGTATGCTAAAAGTGGTTATTTCTTGGAAAACAGAAGAGCCATTTCCCATGTGAGGATTCAAACCACCAAGCCTCCACCTGAAGCAGTTACATTTTGCATAAATAACTAGTAGATATTTAGCAAACAAAGCGCTGAAATGTCATTGCTCCTCTCCAGCATATGTCCCAGCTACGTGTCAAACTGCACAAAGCCTGACTCTCCAACTCTAGTCATGCTTTGCACAACATTAAACAGCTTCATCAGGAACATCCCAAGCAGGCATGGCCATGTTAAGCTGCTGCCCAGGGATCCGTGTGAGAGGTAGGAAAGCACAAAGCAAAATCCATGCTCCAAAGCGATGAAAAAGTGCTCTGAGGGAAGGTCAGATGAGAAAGAGCTTGCAACCTCCAAAAGCAACCCTCCTTGCGATCAGCTCTGCCTCCCGCATCTTCCCTGCTCCCAGCTGAAGGTCCTGCTGCTTACCTGGCTCTGACCCTGGTCAGACCTCTGCACCCGCCAGTTCAACTCACTGAGTTTGCAGGGGGGGGAGGGGGGAAAAAAAAAAAAAAAAGCGCTTTCTCCTGAATTATCTTCATCAACAGTTCCAACAAGTGTCACTGTGTCACTGCCAGCGCAGGGGCGGGACCAGTGCTGGGGGCTGGACAGATGGGACAAGGCGGTGCTGGCGAGGAGGAGGAGCGAATCTTCCCCTTTGCAGCCCCAGCCCCTCTTGGCCTGTGCTGCTGGTGCAACCCCACCTCCAGAAGAATGGACAGAGCAGAACCCAAGTCTCCCACAGAAGGTAGGTGCCCTGCCCCAGATTTGATGAATACAAGTGTGAAAGAAGAAACACTGTGTCTGGATTTATGTATCCAAAAAATAAAAATAAGAATGGTTTCTTTGTCATTTAGCTTCTTTTATGCTCCCAGATAAAAACTCATGAAAAATTGTTAAAGCATATCCCAACTGCCATCTCTCACTTTCTCATTTTTTTTTCTCTTTTTTTTTTTTTTTTTTAATCAGAACTATTACAAATTAGGGTTGATTTCAAAAGTGTCAGCCACTCAGAAATGACGGCTTTTTTGGCAAATCCCACTTGCTAGAAAAAAAATAAAATAAAAAAATGCCCAACTCTGACAGCAACTCACACATTGCCACGGGTTTTCACACCTACTAAAGCTTCTGCCTCCAGCTTCAGCACTCTATAGAGTGCTATCATTAGCCCACATGGGGCCATCTTGGAAAATGCAGTTCTTTGGGGTTTATTCCTCAAATATCCACGCCATCTTAAAACAAGGCATTTTGTCCACCACAGCTGTAAGAACTCTACACCAATATCCTCTTTTTTTTTTTTTTTTTTTTTTTTTTCCTTCTATACAAATATTTGTTTAATTTCCTTAGCACTGGAGCTTGGAGCAAATTTAGCTGTTCTGTTATTTGGTTTTCCACATTTATAAGTGTATTTTTAAAAGTATTTCAGCTCATTTCTTTTCCAGGATAAGCTTATTACCAGCCAAGTGGCTAAGCAGCAAGCACACAGATCAAATGATACGATGCAGGCAGGTCCAAAATACAGCTACAGGGATTTGGCACCCTCTTGGAGAAAATGAATCACTCCCGCAATAAAATTCCCTGGGAATGATTCTTAGGAGTGGCACAGTTAGTGGCTTTGGAGAAACTCAATCACTTCCCTTCTGTACAGTAAAATCTGCCACAGTTTGGAATGAGGCATGACTGGGTATCCTCAGCACAGTAGGGTATGTAGGAAAAGGCATTAACTGGGGTTATGCTAAGCATTTACAGAACTGTAAATAAATGTGGACAAACTATTTCCACCCAAGTTATATGAAACCAGAGATTTAAAGTAAACATTGTTTTGCTTTTGCCTGGTTGTTGTCACCTAGTACAAGGGAGAGTATTACCACGCTCTCAGAGTGTTGAAAATTTCCATTTTCCAAACACTTTTTAAATTTTAGCTTATTAATCTTCACAGTA
>VXAV01009183.1:436916-449139 GCA_013399715.1 Alectura lathami | reverse complement strand
CACATGAGGTCAAAGCCAAAATCCTGTATCATCAGGAAGTCAAAGGGAGATAGGAATATTCCCAAAGGATATCTGCCTTACAGTACCAAGCCCCTGATGGGAGTCTCTCTGAAAATCAGGATGCTGGTGAGACTACAGCAGAAAACATTTCACCTTCACGTATTAATAAAGCATCATTTCTAAAACAAGAGGAATGACTGCAACACTTAGGGTTGTTCAACTTCTTTTACACGTCTCTGTCTCTTCAGCTTATAAAAACTAAATCTGTTGAGTAACTACTAATTACATGAACATTTTACTATGTGTAACAGTTTAGGAGTTGCATGCGTACTGTATTCTCAATAACTGTATTCAAATGCACGTTTTTTTTCCACATGTGCTACCTAAAAGACCCAGATGGAAAACAGAAATGAAAAAAGTATAAACCACATAAAGCATGACTGAAGGAAAACAAAAAACACCTTTGAAATTTATCCTTATACATATAACATTCAAACATGTTCTGTTAAGAAGATTCCTTACACTCACCAGAGCAGAATGAAAATGTAAGTAGGAAAAGAATGCGGATAGATGAGCAGAAAGCATTCAGCACTAGAGAATGCTTATGAAAAGCTTTACACACAGAACAGAAAGAAAAAACAAAAGAAAAATAGTTCATTAAAAAAAATTCATTCAATACAGACAGTGAAAAATTAAAAGCCAGATTAAGATTTACAAATATTTTGGAATGATAGGGTAAGAGAGGTAAGGAATTTCATTTTCAACTTAATTTCGTATTTGTAATTTTATTTCATCTTTCAGAGGTCTTGCATATCACCCTAACTTCCAAATGTTTCAGCTCTACTCTGCCATCTGCTGGTCAAACAATGCCTCTTAAAATTCCTTTAGCCTGACCTGTACAATGAACTTTTAAGAAATGAACTAGGCAATAAATTGTTTCTTCAGTAAGATCAATGAGAAGATAACTTCTTGTCAGTGATGCCTTGTAGATGCACTGTGACTTGTCTGCATGTGCTTATTTTGATTCAAAACACATAGCTCAACCTAGATTTTTATAAACCTGTATGATATCATAATTTTTTTGTTTGCTTGTTTACAACATTATGGATTTTGTACTGAGTAGAATTCCTTTTTTTTTTTTCCCTATTTTCTTTACTTATGAAGTGAATAAACAAACTATATTCATCACTTGTTAGAAAACAGGAAAACATTACTTGGGTGTAAAAATTTAGCTCTTCCAAAGAACTTGTTTACGTAATTCGATTTGAATTGTGAAGTCAGAGTTAAATTCAACAACTCACACAAATGAAGACCAAGGTGCCACATCAGTTGTGATGTTCTAGAGGTGATGATCTTTTGATAGCAGTTAAAATCAGTATTTTTACTCTACCTTCTAGCTGTGATTCAATTTTCTGTCCTATGATCTATTGCAATCTCTCAAATTTCTGACAATGACTGTGAGAACAGAACACACTCTTTGAAATTCTCAAGTAGAATGTGTACTTCATTAGCTAAAAGCCAAAAAGAGACTTTTCAGAAGCAAACATATCTGATGGTCATTGTCATAGCAGTCTTAAAAGTCTTATCTCCAGCTGTTAAGTTAACCGGTCCTTGCTACTCCTCTGTGACTAATTGGCACAGAACAACGCAGTTCGCTGCAATGACAGCTCCAAGCAGACACATGCGGAGGTCTCTCAGGGACTGATTACCTGGCAAACTGTCACTGCTCTTTAAGGACTCAATGTGCTCTGTCTTGAGTAAGGATTCTTGAAAAGCTTTCCACAGCCCTGCTACCTTGGCTACAACATATAACGCTGCTAAAGGAAACGGTGCAAACACTCAAATGTGCCTTAATGCCAAGACAGGGAGGTACTGGTACTGTCCTCCCACTGTTTAGGAGTCCTCAGATATATTACGTTCCTTCAGTGCACAGCTCTTAAAGTGCATGACAAATGAATACCTTGCATGCCAGAGACAGAACATCTTCCACCCTGTGTTCCGGCTTGAGGGTTAAAGCCACTCCTTGGCCATCATAGAAGTGCACATACGTTTGTGTTTCCCAGGCACTCTCCTTCTGGATGCTGTCCGGCACTGAGCAGTAGACATTCAAAAATTCATCGACTTGCTGCTGGAAACCAGGGAGAAACGTACATCATATGTGAACTTTGGAAAAATAGTACTACAAAATGTACATTTACATTGGCAGTTTGCAGTGTACATGCACCACCACATCTTTAGTCACCATACTGTGCATTTTCCCAGGTCAAGTAAGGGACAAAGTTCTGTTACCTACTCTTATTCCCTATCAATGCCTCGATTTTCTTGAGAATGGACAGCACTCCCACTGAATTCCCATGATGGGCTTTTATGCCTTTACCTCATATTATTTGCTGATTTGACTCTAAGTGAAAATATGTAGCTACCTGATTATACTACAGTGGGAAACATTTCTTAAGAACTGACTGCTCCAATTCTATCTAATTAACAAATGTGAAACAACATAATTACTGTAATTTTGATGTAAAATGATGATATAGTAAACTTCCAGCAGAGAGCACTGTAGAGCAAAGCTTGCCATAACATACTAAAGGACTAAAGCAGGAATAAAGTGTTACTCCGTTTACAGGTTAAGATCATATTATTTCATTGGTAGCAGAGTATTTGCTTGTTTACCAGTCTGGTTCACATTCACACTCATTCCAAAGCCACTCAGCTTGCTCCAATACAGTATCCACTCTAACTAAAATTCTTACTATTTTCTCACCTCTCATTTCCTCACTTTGTTCTGCACTGCACTTCAGGCTAGACATTTCAAAGAATGCCACACAAGGAAAAGAAAAACACTGAGAGCAATTCTGAACTTGGAGTTTCACCTCTATTTTTGGGTCTGCGTATTCAGCACATCACTTCACTGCCCCCAGTAAGGCATTTGAGTTTATACAGAGGCTTCCTGGATTGCCCCTTACAGCCAAAGGGAAGTGACAGTAACCCAGGAGAGCAGCAGAAGTGTGACACAAGATGGATCTTAAGATGGCCTTAGTTGTTCTCAGGAGTGCCTACCTCATGACTGCTTTTTCTTTGCTGTTTTTTTTTTTTTTCCCTGTGTTGGTTTGGGTTGGGGTAGTTTTGTTGCCTACACAAAGCTCCTTGATTATGCAATTCTTCCTCCTGACTCTGCAGGGACACAAGCCCAGTGGTCCACTGCAATTAAAAGCTGCAGTAAAATCACTGCACAGGGACTGCTTGCTTCCCTTGGTGCAGACAGCAAAGTTATTGACAAAAATCTACCAGTAGAAACAAAGAGACCTATATTATTTTGTTTTTCTAAACAGCAACTGTGGCTGTAAAAATGATGTAGTAAGCAGTAATTCATGTAATTATTAAACAATGCAGAAATTCAGGTTGCAGACAAACCACAGCAACAATTTTATGCTAGAGTAATGCTTGTTTTGGCAGAATTATTTTAATGAACACAATAGCGTGCAGTAATCTTATACTGATTGCTCAACTGTCCTTTTTAACTAGTTAAAAACGAAATATTGATTAGCACAGGTCCATGGAAATCCTACTAAAATTGAGCAACTGCTGTACATAACAGCAATCCTATTATGCTACTGCAATTAATGGAGTGATGAAACCTACACCAGGTGAAGTTTCACCTCAGTGACTGAGGCTCCAGACTGCTCATAAAACTGCTGTTGTTGAAAAAGATAATTCCAGTAGAACTGTGGTCCTCTCAGAAAGCAGTAAATCAAGTGCCTGGGAATAAACGATGATCTCCTTCCACAGCGTATATAGCAGGAAGAAGAAAGGGTAAGGCAGGCACACTGCAAGAGCTGGGATGGGCAGACTGAATTCTCCACCAGATTCCTTCAGGGACAACTGAAGCTATGCTGATGTAAGCAGGCAGATACTCCCAGCAATTCAGAGATTTGTTAACTACCTAAATAGTTTATTTGTCCTGCAACTGTAGCTCTTCATATCTGTTCAAGAAATAAATCTCACTTTGCCATGGATTAAAACAAACAAACAAACAGACAAAAACACATAAAACAACCAGAACAGAAGGTGAAGGTGATGAAAAACAGGTCTAAAGCCACGTTCTTCTGGAAACTTCTACAAGACAAAGTTCTTCTGCCAATCGAAGATGCCTTCACTTCTTTGCCATGTACATGACTGCACAAACATAAGCTGCAAGGTAAACTTGTCAATGTTCTTAAACAAAAATATGTTCCTTAACTACAGTCAATGTACTGTTGCTTCATCCACATTTTCCATCTCAGAAAATCTGACATGAAGAGATTTTTTTTCCTGTTATGCCTGCAGTGACTAATACTACAATAGTTCATTCATTCATTGCCACAAAGTTAAAACAACACATTCAATTTTCCAGAAATATGTGCCAGGATTTGCAGACTGTCACACGTTGTGCCACGGGGTTGCTGCAGGACCAATAGGTTACTTCATAATTTCCCCCGCTATTCGTCTCTGTTTTTATCATCCCTTTCAGGGAAAATACAGCCTTCCTGGCAGATTTCACTGTTTGTAATTCACTGCATTCCTTGGGTAGCATTTTATAAAAGTTTTGATCCTGTTTTTGTTTTTTATTGAAATTAGCCAATGAAAATGGGCTAATGCCAAAGTAACGGTTTTCAGAGCTATGATGAATCATTGCTGAGTTGTCGTGTGATTCATGAAAATGTCAGGCTCTTAAAAATGCCCACACTGTATTTAATTCCCACTAAAAAAGGTTTTTGAAATACAGTTTGGATAATAATGTTTTTTCTAGAAATAAAGTTGAGATCCAGAACTCCAATGCAGCACCTAAATTGGGGTGGTTTGGAGTCCCAAAACAGCCCTGTCTGAATTTGTAAACGGCCTGTCCAAAACCTGAAGTGAGGCTGACCACACGCCAGTCCCCTCTGTCCAGGAAGCAGGGCTGTGAGCCCCTGCCTGAATTCAGAAAGTAACTACGGACACCACATAAGCCCTGTTGCAAAAGCTGGGTCAAGACAGCAGACTTGTCCCTTCCCAAGACAAGGCACCAAGGGAAGCAGACACCATTCTTCCTGCCCTGTGGCACCCCCAAGACGTGCCTGTGTCTCCTCAGAAGGGTTCAAGAAGAGTGAGAAATGCCAGGGGACATGACACCCATAGCAGACCTGGCTGCACAAGGCAGCGCTGTCAACCTCCCAACCCCAATGGGGTCAGTGCTAAACCAAGGGACCAGCACAGCATCCCTTTGGGAAGAACCTTCAGGAGTTGCACCCAAGAGATTTTGCCTCTTATCTGTTTTAGGAGAGACCAAATCTCCCCATAGTTTAAGAGGACCTGAAAAGAATGAATTGCCTTTGTTATTTCTACGGTGTGAAACTGAGGCAATCTGACAATATACCCAATGGTACATTTTGGAGGAATTTGTGAGTATTCATGTCACCTAGAAATCTCAGATAACTATAATTTACTTGAAAAAGAGAGGTGATTTGGTATAAATATTTTCCCACCTCAGGAAAAAACAGGCAAGTGGTCAAGTAACAAAGGGAATTAATTTGTTTCAGTAATATTGCTTCAGAAGACATACAAAAAGTGAAGATACTTTCAGAAGGCCAAAACCCAGCATTACAGGATTAGCTGCTGCCAGCTGGAGATGCCTCTCAGTGATATAACTTCTGCATAATCACATATTTTTGTATTACATAGCCATTAAATGAATACATAAGAAAAAAAAAAAAATCCAACAATACAAAAACCTATGAGAAATGGTAAACTTTGTCCAAACCTTTGTCACAAACTTCATTATGAATGTTCACTATAGTTAATCATTTTCAAGAGCAGTATTTCATTCTAAATGCAGATTTTGACTTTTTGCCTAAGACTCAGTACACATACTCAACTGAAAAGGAACAGTACTGTGGTATGTTTTTTTTTTTAAAAGTCTTTTCTAAGTTTTAAACCATATTGAAGAATATCTGCTTCAGGAAACAAAGGAAGAATAGAGACAGGCGGTAAGTGGAAAGACAAATACCCCCCTTCATCTGACGTGTGTTGCAATTAAAGTAATTTAGCTATATTATACACAAAACAAAGTCCAGAAACCCTGTGCTTAATATTTAATTTTAAACTTTTATTTGGAGCTTATCTGCACAAGCCTACTGAGGAGGACGAATCTGTTTATATAAGCTCCGCAGCAGGTAGACAACACTAAGTGTTCCCACATGTGTGTGATTAGGGACTTCCAGACTGTGGGACAGCGGTGCTGTCTCCAGAGAGGCTGCAGGAACCAGAAGGGATTGTGACCGATGCGCTGGGCCATACACATTAACTCACTTCTCTGCTGGCATGCCCCACAGGGCATAAATAGCCTTGCCCGGATACTCAAAATACACAAGCTCTGTTGAACTAGACAAACGGGAAAAATATAGCTTGGGTTTCGCCACACTATGAAGGCAAAACTTTCAAACAATCTCAGTTCAAAATCTGTCTCTTTCTTAGATACCACCTTACAGACAGTGTACATCTGTAAGGACTAGTGCTGTAAGATGTTTCTAGGGGTTTTCACTTTTTAAAGGCTACCATGCATGTTGAGAAAGTTATATATAGGTGGTCTCATTAGCAGAATTATAATTCTACCATCTAACACCAACTGTACTTTTATGAAGCTCAGTGGGGTTTCTGAACCAGCCTCACCATATGCTTACTGAAATATATTCTGGAATTTGAAAATAAGATGGTGCAGAATAGGGACAGGCTTATCTTACCTCAGCAGAGTTGGCTGAATTCTGAACACCAGCAAATCCATGTCCTCCAGCAGAATCAAAAATCTGTTAAAAGTATTACAGATGAAAAATAGGTTAAACAAATTAAAAACTTAATTTCTTATGTGGTTTACGCAAAATCTTCGAATAATCAAAAAAAGGAAAACTAGATGAAAATATCAACTTCTAAACATCAGGGATTGTTCCGTACTTCTAATGGCTTTATTCTGACTAGCATTAGTATTAAGGAAATATGAATTCTCCCTCTATAAAGAAAATTTAAGTCAGTTTTCTCCTTCAAGCTACACGCACACTTACATTCAAACCTGTATTAAAGCATACACATCCTCATTTTTTCCTATCTACTATTTAGTGATTGCGTTCCAGTCAATTACCTTCCAATCACGCACTGTGCTCCAAGTTACAGCATCACCCTTTGCTACATCACTAGGTACAAATCTCATAATGATATAAAGGAACAATTTCAAATTAATTTTACCGTTTGGGAAAACTCCTTACCCTACAGTTTTTCAGCTTGTCTACTTGAGCAGTTAGCTTGACACTATTAATGGCAACTTAACTTCAGCTAGAAGGGTGCACCTGGCCCCCACCAGCACTAGGGAGGAATGAAGATAGCTGGCTATTGTGCCTACTTTGGAACAGATGGAACCAGAAACTGCAACTCACATTTCCTCTCTGTGTAGTTTCTATAGAGATAGAGACTAGTAACTAGTAGTTACCAGTCTCTCACAAAGGTGTTAGGACTATTCATGCAATTTAAAATATATATATAGCTAAGGATACAATCAGATAGTTCGGTGAAAAGAGTGGCATAAGCATAAGGATAGATCTATACAGTCCACATAAGATCTTGAGATTTGCAGGTAATAACATTACCATGCCAAAGTGCAAATACAATTAGTATTTTTAGTCTCCTGAAGTCAACAAATCAGTGCAATATCAAACTTATATCTGACCTTTTTTTTTTTTTTTTTATTGTCCTAGAAAAAGCCTTTCAGATAATCCAAGACAATGATAAACTCTAAAATATCCTATGAAACGCAGTTCCTGGCAGCATGAATAACAGGCACCACTTTAGAACTTCCTCTTTCTTGTCTTACCCACAGATGTAGTCCCAGCATTTTATTGTTTATGATTTCTCAAAATAGTTTATCATTTAGACTGACGAAAAGCAGATAAGCATTTAAGAAACGGAGGATAATGTGAGCCTGGACATCCCCCATCTGCTACAGTTCAGTTTTATTAACTGATTTCTAAGAGACTGAGTCACTTCATTAATGTTTATAAAAGCCTCTCAAAATAGAAACTCTGAACCTTTTTTTAAAAAATTATTAATAACACCATAAAATGAAGATAAATTAAAAACTTCTCTGACATGAAGATGTTCAAGAACATACTATCTAATTTTGAGGCTAGGGTACTGTAGATAAAACCATATTGGCTCTAGTCAAATGCACTTTAATTAAATCCATGAAAGCAAGAAATTTTCAGCCTATTTTTTGAAACATACATTGGAGCACAATGAGTAGAGAACCAACCTCCACTTTCCTGCTTAACCCAATTTCCTATTGGGTTGAAAGAGATGACAAGAAAGCCAGCCCCAGGCCTGTTCTGATTCTGATACACAATTATGTGCATACACACAAGTCTGAGCAATGACGAGGCTTTCTTTTCAGACACCTTCCAGGTTAATGGGTCAGTTTTTAATTCATGCTTTTAAAAATTCTTCACTTTTATGGGTATGAGTCATAGCCCAGTGTTATTAATATGCAACACTCAGCATTTACATTTCCTTAATTTTACTGTAGGTTGCTTAATAAAAAAATCAAATAAATACAAGAACCTGAGCTCTTGGATGGAAATGAGCATTTTTGAGGGCCAGCTGGTTGCAAGCTTTGGAACAAAAAGGGTGAAGACGCACTGGGGACACCTCTGCCTGCACCCAGGGCTCCCTCCTCTGTGCTCAGAAAAGCACTGGGAGGGCAGCAGGAGCCTCCTTGCTTTGCCACAGAAATGAGATTCCCTGTCCCTGAGCTCCACAGAATCCCCTTCACGGGCTATAAAGCATACAAGAGGATCTATCGCACAGTTAAAAGCAGCAAGAGGTATCAGGCCAGCTGCGAGTGAAGCTAATGGGCACTGTGTCTCTTCTCCCAGGCCTGTTATTAATAAAGAAATACAGGTGCAAGACTCATGGACCAGCCTCACCTGCCAGAGAGAACACTGGAAAATATATGAAAAGGACCACCTGGAGAAAATCCCTCCTTCAGTTCCCTCTTTCAAAAGACAGACCTGAGTTTTTATTTTATTCAATGTCACCATGTAAACACATCTCAGTCGATAGACAAAAATGCCTAACAGTTACCCAAAGAAGCTTCACCCCAATGCAACACGTAGATAAATATTTACTCATTAAAAATACAAACCACTAGACAAGAAAATCCTGACGTGCTATTTTGCAACATCTAATCTGTTGCATCAGCTCTGGGACTACTGCAATACAAGTATAGATAGGTTTGCTGTCTTTGGAACATTCTCTCCTTTTTTCCCTTGAAGACTCACCAATGTTATTCTATATTAAATCACAAAGGTACTTCAAAGTCCCAGTTACGTGTTAGCACAACACCATATTAAGGATTTGCATACAGGCCCTCCCCAAAGAAACCCTACTTCCAAACAGTTTGCAATGTGGCCAAAAGATGAGCTTTCTTACGAATTCAAACCTGATGGTCTCACACTGCGGATAGTAAACAAACCCACAGGGTCAACAGCTCTCATTCATCAACCTGATTGATCACAAAGGAATCCAAAATCAGACATACACTGATGCCTCTTCACAAGTGATGCTCCCGTTGCAAGTCTGTCAGCATCTACTGAAATCGCAAAGACAAGTTCGAAGGACAGATGCCCCTTCCCCATGCACAACAGCATCTGGCAGGATAAACCTCAGTAGAAACAAGCCCTTCTCTGCTTCCAGTACCCTAAATCCCCAGCAAATAAGATTTACCTGTGTTATGGAAGGTCGCTTTTCTTTTCCTTTTCTCGCCAGTGTGTCCAGTCCTTTCAATGAGGAAAATAAACCCTTCTTATTTCGGACTCTTTGTGACAGAGACAGAGTACGCTTCCTGAGAGCAGCTTCATCCCTGGAGCAGATCTATTTAAACACAGACAGGCATTCTTTATAGCACTTGCATAAGAGCAAATTATCAACAGTTACTTCATCCTGAGACAACAAATGAAAGTTTCTTCAGTTTATCTCAATGTAATATGCCACAACGCTTTTTCCAGTATTCAAATGGTGCGATAGTGTAATTTTTTGTCATGAGGCAAAATTAGAAGGTCATAGGAAGGAAGGAACTCAGAAAATATTGCTTTGTACAACAGAAGAATCTAATGAAAAGACTCTGAAGAATGATAACCTATCATCCAGATATAAAATTAGTAGAGGAAGAAAGACTCAAAATTAGCAAACATAGGAGATAATAATACAATAGCAGAGCACATTTAACAAGCAATGACACCAAACACACAGATAAAAGTAGCGGCCAAGAGAAACATTCTCTGACGAGATTTTCAGGGCTACTATTCTGTCTGACTTCTCATGCAGTCAACATGGTCTACCTCTCTCTGCAAAGACCAGACTCACAGCGCTGCAAATGTTAAAAAGCAGAGGCAAGCCTGCTATTGTCATAGTTCACTTGAAGCCAACAGGGTGACAACAGCTTACAGCAGCTGATGAGCTTCCTCATTCTTCTTTGCAAACACAAGCCATAGTTTTAAAGTGATTTGCAATTTTGGATTGCCTCCAGTTTTAGCCTATTCTAAAAATACTTTCCCTTCACAAGGGCATTAAATTGTTTCTGAAAAATGAAAAATTTGGAAGGCTTCCTGGGACCTCCATGAAAGATTAGCTCAAGCCACAGGGACAAGAATCACTTTTGGAAATTTCACTGTTGAGCTCCTTTGAGTGACTTAGGACCTATACACTTTAAACTCCAAACTCAAAGGAGGTCAAATTGCAGTGACAGAATTTAAACACTATGACTTGCTTACATTTATTTCTAGCTTTATTTCTTTAGATATGGGTCAAAAGTGCCCAATTCTGGAGTCCTCAGGGACCATAAGAAGTCATGGCCATATCCTCACAGTTTCAAAGTCTGTCTCTTTGGAAGAACATTTGTTGCAGCCAAGGAAGAGGCAGGAAGGGTGAGAAGGGAACAAGGACATCTGAACAATGCAGGTGGGTGCACCCATGAATTATCGTAGCACAATTCCACATGCAAGTACAATATTAATTACAGCTTTGTGTAACGCACTCTTGAAAAGTGCATTTGTACTTACCAATGCATGGAAGGATGAGACGGAGAAAATGCCGAGCCTCCCCAGGGCCAATTTTGAAGGACGACTGGCAGCAGCCAAAAGGCTTTTGGGGTTTGGGAGCTCCCCACCTTGCAAACTGGCCAGGTAACATCGCATTCGGAAAAGGTCCATGTTAAATTTTTCCAGGTTCTGTTCCCATTGCTGGATCTGTTTAGATATGAAGAGGGACAATTAAAAGGGGAAAAAATGTCTTTGTGGGCTGCACTGAAAATTCGAGCTCTTCCACAAACCCACAGTAAATTACTTTCATCTGGTGCTATATGGATTAGATTAGTTATTCCCTGCCAAAACACATTCAGTCATATTGTGTTACATCAACCCAAAAGATGACTTGAAATAAAACAAAGCTGGTGGTCTTAAATGCATACTGACAAGAGGAACATACCATGAACTTCGGGTAGTTTGATAGCCACAAAAGCAGTTACATAAAAACATAACCTTGTGGTTCATGAAAACTTTTTTTTTTTCCTTTTCTTTTTGAAGATTAGGTTTGTTTCCTTCATCCTTATGAGCTTAGATTGTGTAGCTGCCTGGCTGAAATCTACCCTAATTCACTACACTAAGTGAACTGATAGGTTCTGCTCATGCTTTGCCATCTTCCTATGGCCTCTCTATCTGTAAACAGGGGACAATACTGGCAACATTAAGCCTGTATAGTTCTTTGCCTGACTAATAGGTTAAAACACGCTTATGCTCCAGCATACTGCAAAAATGAGTTATATATACTCAGTACAAATTATTGGATAAAAAGCAAGACTGTATACATTTTTAAATATATTTAACACTGACAGATGCAGATGTATCAGATAGCTTAATCCAATTTTAATGTAAAATTGGGAAAGTGAAAAGACTCAAATATATACTAGATGAGTAAAATTCTGAATCAAGACTCATATGACAGAATTTAAGTATATAATTTAAGTACAGTGTAGATGCACACTCATCTACACAAACACATATTCTTAAGCACCACACTGAAGTCAGATTTTCCTTTCGATTTCCCTGGTTTACAGATTGGTAGTTGCAGTTACAGTGTACAACATACATTAATATTGATAAATAGTACA
>VXAV01009183.1:407995-436226 GCA_013399715.1 Alectura lathami | reverse complement strand
AAAAAAAAAAAAAAAAAAAGGAAAAAGACTGTAGTTACAAAAGCTTATAATGACAGCTACTCAGAAACATCCAGAGAAAACAGACATAACGAAGATGCCTCCTCTAATCTCTCACTACAGACATTCAAAAATGCGCATCCTTTGTGCCCCAGAAAGAACAACAATGTTTTGCTTGGATTTATTTGAACACTGTCCTTTACTTTGCCTTCTTTCTTCTCTCAGACACTCTTCACCCAATATTTTTCTGCTTGCCAGTATCTTACACATGGGATGATTCCAGAAAGAGACTTTGTGACTAGCTCTTTCTCCATGTCAACACCCAACTAGAATGAGAACATGGTTGCCAGCTGTTCACAAAGCCAAAAGTTACAAGTTCAGGTGAAGTCTTTCCTTTTGGAATGAGATCTCCATGGGTACAGAGACCAACACCTCAAGAACAGAGCAAGGTTTTTTCTTGGCACTGCTGGTGTGGAGCATCCTGTTCCCGCCAAACACAGGCATTCTTGTGTTTCTGAGGCTTTCTTCAAGACCCTGATTACACATTTCAACTGACCTGTATTTAAAAATAATCTAAGAAGGGGGAGCGAGGTACAACACAAGGACATTCTGAAGAAATAATTAAATTACAGTGTTTATCAGTCATGCAGGATGCTAGCTAATCAGCTCCAAAAGCATCAGTAATCATGATGTTACATTTAATGGCATTAGCAAAAGCTGTAGGCAGGGAATTTCTGGGATTGTCTTGTAGTCTTATCAAAACCAGGGATGTCTGGAACCAATTGGAGACCACGAACCAATACCAGCTGCTATTTGTCTAAGCCTTTTAAACTATGGTAATTCTTCCTAAAGATTTATATTCTTGAGGACTAAATGGGGGAAGTTCACAAATAAAAAAGCAACAACTTCAAAGCGCAGTATGACCTGGCCCATGATGTTAACTTATAGCCTGCAGACTAGATGCTGCAATCCTCATTCTGCTCTTGTGTGAGGCAAATCTCTGACCCACATGGGAGGACTGCCCGAAAGATGGCTCAAGGACTTAGCTTCATCGCACACAGACAATACAGCCCATTTGATCTCTTCTCAAGACAATGGGAAAAAGCAAATGCAGCAGACAGCAATGAAAGTGGGAATGGGTGACAAAGGCTAATAGCAGCAAAAAGAGAGCCCACAAAGAGATAAGAGATATGGCCTGAAGTGAGGCACGCCAAAACAAACAGCCTTACATGAAACCGCACCCTGTGTGATCTGCTCAGTTACTGCTGCTTGTCTGCACTGCAGAATTGAGCATCAAGTGCATCCAAAAGCTCTCTCTCTCAGTCCCAGTTTCAATCACTGTTTAAAAACCTCTTAGTGAATTTTTAGGAAAAGCATTAAAGGAGGTGAGGCAAAAGGCAGGCTGTCATTCTCAGTACAAGCAAATGTGAGGCAAGGATATCTGAGTTTAGTGGCAGCATGAGAGAGCATGGGAGAAAAACCAAGGAGGGGTCACCCAAACAAACCTATTCAGACTAATAAGATCCCTGTAAAGTACAGAGAAAAAGAAAACTATGGCAGAGAGTTAGGAAGGAGTAAAAACGTAGAAAGCCCAAAGAGTTAGGGCCATGAATGATTTAGTTTGGGCCACCAGGCAAGAAAGCCCGGTACAGAGACAAGACTGTAATTATGTGGGGAGCGCTAAGTAAAAGGGCTAGTTTTGGTGATGAAGATTGAAGTCAGGAATGAAATCTTAAGAGTTAACACACAATATGGTGCTTTTGAGAGTATTTTAGCAGTAATGATCTTTTTCAGATCATAAACAGCCAATTCTCCTCCAGGTTAGTGAAAAATCTAGTAAGACAATACAGAACAATTTTAAATTACTTTTTAAATCATGCAAACAGATGAGCTAAACGTAGATGTCAGAAAGCAAGTCTTCATACATTCAATAACCCAGCTAGGTTTGCTCTAGGTAAACTCTGAATTGGGAGCTTGGGAAAGCCAAGGGGTAAATAAGTTCAGAGCAGACAGCACAGACCAGGGGTTTCCAGCACGTTACATGGGGACTCATCAAGTACTGCTTAGGAGATTATAAAAAGTGGAACAGCCCCTATCTGCTCCGCAACCCTCTCTGTAGGTGGTGTGCCCAACGGCACTTCCATCACAGCATGCCTCAGGGCTTTGACCTGTGACAGAGAAGGCCTCATCAGGCCCAGCCAAGGCCATGTTAGTAGTGGAGCACAAGGGACAGGCCCTGGCTTCTCGCTCATCCTATCATATGGTGCAAACAGCATCCTTTGGGAGCAGGGGGAAGGACTGTCTCCTTTTCAAATACACATTCTCTACAAGGGAGAGAGCTCAACATAATAAAACCAAAAGCAGCATGAGACTGGCTGAAAGCAGTGCCAGAAATGACACGATATCAACTCAGAGTAAGAATACTTCAAGGAATGAGAGGAAGGAGGGAAGGAAGAAGCCTCCTGGACAGCTCACTTAATAACAAAACACCATTTTCCACTTTGCACTTATTTAATGTAGTACAAAAGTAAAGACGCACAGGGAGGAGGGTGTTCTCTCAGTGAGTAAACCTTTAGTAACTGATTTAGTAACAGTTCTTACACCATACAGAAACATGAGCTCCTCATGACACAATTCACTATCTACAGCAACAAGAAATTC
This sequence comes from Alectura lathami, assembly GCA_013399715.1. NCBI lineage: Eukaryota > Metazoa > Chordata > Aves > Galliformes > Megapodiidae > Alectura > Alectura lathami. Next base: position 433,568 of record VXAV01009183.1, on the reverse strand, counting down.
AGAATTTTTTCCTGCAGAACATCTTCTGCCCAGATTGAAATGTCTGCAAGCTCATGTAGGGAACTCTGTGGATTTAAAAGAAACTTCTGCTGCTGTTTTATATGAACAGCTTTTTAACCACATTACAAACAACTCTTTGCATTCCATTCCTCAGTTCTCAGACACAATTCATATTGCACCCATCTGGATAAATGAGTCACTCGGTATCTGGGGACATGGAAAAGACTTTTATTGTCATTACTTCCTAAAGAGAACTTGAAGAAAAACATCACTCTCCCAGAAATTCCATCACTTTAAAGGACACTACACAGATCCTGTTATTACATTAAGCTCAAATTAATAAAAAATTGGACATTGTAGAACAAAACAACAATGATGTGCAATTAGTGATACCCTTTATTTTTCATTCTGCCTACTGACTTAAGAAACAGCTAAGAAAATTTCTTGCAGTAACATGACGACAGTTGATTTTTTCTTTCCCCCCAACCAATGCCATCTTCCTGCTTGTTTTGGGTGGGCAGAATTTTAATCGTTTCTAACCAAAACAGAGAGAGGAGAATCTATTCTCAATACCACTGTTAGCATAAAAGTACACCCACATGTACCTGATTTATGTTGCTGTCAATGATTTGACTGCAACTGGCAGTACTACATGCATGGCTATAGCCAGGTATGTAATTCAGAAAGCCACTGAATCTCATTATCCAGCTGCCCCTCCCCACAAACCAGAAGACCAGCTCTTCCTGCACACCCTCCAGCAACTGCTTCATCCTACAAGCCAGTGCTATGCAATTCTACATTCAGTAATAATTTATTCATTATTTAACGCTAAATCTTCCTGAAATAAAGATGGAAATTCACTCACCATCTGCAAAACAGTAATTACAGCAGTGAGGAGAATGGAGATGGCTTTCTTTAATTTTTCTGGCTGCCTGTTCACTTCATTCCTTAGTGACTACCAAAAAAGAAGGATTTTACCAATAACGAAGAGAGGGACCATCCCACAGTGAAGAGTAACACTCAAAAAGAAACAGAACAATCTCTCAGAAAGCAGGGTTCTGCTCTAGCCAGTTCAAAGACCACCCACAACTGAAGACCTGTTATAACAAGTTTAGATAATGTTTTTCAGTTTAGGAGGGTATGGAAGAAAGAAAAGTATTTTGCAACTAAATTTGAATTTGTAAGTGGAAAAACTGGCAAGTGGTAGTAAAGTTCCCTGAAAAGATTCAACTTGAGGATTGTTATTGTGTGTTTTCACCTAATCTTGGACAATGTTACATCAGACGCTTTATAGAAAGTGAAGAATTGCTATTTGGTCTTCTGAGGGGAGCCTGGAGAGTAAAATTCTTAAAACTATTCAAGTTATCTTATTGTAGGTGTTACTGAGAGAAAAGAGAAATAGTCAGCTTCATATTAAACAAAATGTGATGAGGTTATGCCTTGTGTGAAAAGCCAAAGATCATCAAAGGGAAAGGTAGAAGGGTACTAATTTATTTAATGACTATCCAGAGAAAACAGAACATAATCTTACTGATCTTCTTATTTTGCTTTTTATAGGAACAGATAAACTACTTTTGGTTGCAGGATGTATACGAAAACTTCCAAAAAAACATCTCCAAGCATGTGTCTGTTCTTCTCATTAATGCCTCATCATTTCAGTAAATACCTCTGGTCATAACCCATCTGATAAGTAAGTTAAGTACCATGCACACAGAAAATATGAATCACATCAGAAAACTCCATCAGCTTGGAAAAGATTGTTATACTGATTAAAATTTGAAGAGAAAAGCCCAGAATGCTTTCAAGTAACCATTATTCATATTATTGTACTAAAATGAGACAATAGAATAGGCTTGTGTGTAAAGTACATAAAGAAATACACCCAGAGCTGCAGTGCCCTCACTGTGAGGCTGATTTTCCATCCCATTAAAAACACTTCTAGAGGCACAGGCAGCTCCGCTTTTGAATTAATGTGCAACATTTTGTTAAAAGAGCTCTAAATAAATGCTAATAATCCCTTTCACTAACTTCAGTGGGAGCTGGGGCTCTGTATTCACAGCACATGCAGTGATTTCTCTACCAGGCTAAACAACTAGGAAAGTTAACATTTTTTAGAGATGACTCCATGGGCTTTGCAATCATTCTCAGTGCTGTGGGATTTTTTAACTCACTACCTTTTGTCTTATTCTCTTTGTCTGGGGAAGAAGTTGCACCCTGCGGGAACAGCACCACCACCAAAATATTTACTGCATGTAGTAATATAAACACACGTGGCCATAGGTAGCATGTGCAGTCTTGGGATTTTCAGCCAGGTGACCAGTGACCTATAGGGAATAGGCGCTGTACACATACTGCTCTCATCAATCTCTTCTAAACTGCCCAGTGGTATTGATAGCTATATGAAGGGCTGCCATTTTCTCTTACACTGCTGCTAAGTTCATGATTACTATTACTGAACCAGCAAACCTGGACTGAGGGAATCCCTGAACTAAGCTGCAAGGCTGAAGACATTTCTCAACCAGTTTGATATCATCAAGTTTCTAAAATAGTCATTTCTCTAGAGAATCAACATTTTCAGTCTAATTTTTTGTTTGCACTTCTTCTATGTAGCATTAGCTTCAACAAATACTAGCCTGAAAATCCCCAAAATTAAAAGGTAGCATCAGATGAACTTCTCCAGTCCACTTGCTGGACAGCAAAAAGAAACATGCATGCACATTTAGATATGTACAGAAATTTTAGAAGTCTAGGTTTCCTTACTGCAACTGCCTTTCAGGTGATGGTAACTGTGAAACAAGAAAAGGCCTTGGGAGTTACTATGTCTTCAGCAGAGAAGTACTCATTTTAAATAAACACAGGTGTGAAAACAAAAAAAAATAAAACAGGTATTTGAGGTTGGGTGGTTGTTTTTCTGAGGTAGAGGAAGGAAAGTGACAAAGGAGTTACAATTCACAATTTCCAAGATAATTCCCCAGTGATAATAAATTAAGATTGTGCCTTACCTTTTTACATAAATTGCTTTTTCAAAATTGTTAACTTGGTAAGTATGTTAAGAGTGCTTATTTAGTAATTATATCAAGATTTTCTTTTNTTTTTTTTTTCAGAAACCCATCTCTGAGACATTAAATCAAATGATTAGGAACCCCAGTTATCTACTGACTTTTCTCTGAAGCGACTTTGCCAACAAACCTTCAGCAGTTGTAAGGAGAGATGTTATAGAGATCAAAGGGTTCAAGACTGGAAAAAAGACTTTGCAAATTTACATTTTGCTAACTAGTGGATGTTTGCAGATGATTCATCTCACTCTTTGTCTCACTACTTTGCCCTCAGCCAAAGTTCTGAGAAATTAATAGAAGATTAGCAGGAATAAATCTTCTGCAGTCCTAGTGATGGGTTTCAGTTACAGCAATGCAGCCATCTTCCTCCAGGGACTGTGCTAGAATACAGGGTCACAGTTGTTCAAGGACAGAATATTCGATTTGCAGAAATTAAGAAACTATCACTAATAATTGTTCAGCTGACTCTAAATAAACTACATCAGTACATACTGAGTGAGTAAATTAAGTTACTGTAAATAAAGATTTTTATTCAGTGTGTCACATATGCTGGGCCATACTAAGCACTACAGATTCTCTAGAAATGTGTATATTTTTCTAGGTCTCAAAATCTACAGCAATAAAAGGGTATCTAGCTCATCCTCCGTTCACCTCACTATGCTCTGGACCATGAAATACAGTGACATGGAAATTATGAACATCTGAGCACTCAGAGCTTATGAACATCTGCACTACAAATCCCTACACAAACCCGCGTACCTTTTGAACTCTGCTCATATAGCTTCAGACTGAAGCATGCTACAAAAGAGCTTGATAGTGATGCCAGTACCAGTCAGTCTGCCCTTGGTCAAGTTCAAACCCATATCATAAGAACTGTAAATAATACAAGCATGAAGTTCATGAATCTAAAAGTGTTCCACTAACCGAAGTAATGTAATTGTGCTGTACAGGATCGAAGGAAATAAATTTTGGTTGCTACTCAAGAGGCCATAATGTGCAGCTTAAAGTAATGCTAGAGTAATGGCTACTCTAACTGCGAAGGTAGGGCTCTCAAACAACAGTCAATGAACTAAAATTATCAGAAGTCTTTTGTTAATGGCCTAATAAAAGATACAGCAACTTCAATCCACAAGAGCCTCTGGGCAGCAAAGCCTTTTCCCGGACACTGAGCATGCCTAATTGAAGCACTGCTTGCCAGTTGCTGCCTGCAAAGCTTTGGGCATAGGCAAGATGTCAGCATCTCAAGATATGATTCCTAGTTCAAGATGTGATCCAGGAAATTAAAGCAGAGTAAGGTGTTTTGTCCATGCACACCGCACAGACAATAAGGCGACTGTTTTAACTGAAGAGCAGTGCTAGCAGTTCATCGATCTGCCCTGACCATTTGTCTTAAGCATGGCTCGGCTGAAATCCCAAGGCACACGCAGACCATGCAAACTAAATTTCAGCAGGAGGGTTGGGGGTACTCCAGTTTTCATTTTGGAAACAAATCTTAGTGGTGAAGTTTCCTCAGCACTACGCTGCTGCTTTAGGCAAGATTCAGGTATTCCTACTACCATAATACAGAAATATGATCAAAATAACACATTAGGCATCCAGAAGCTATTGGAAGGCAGAATCAACTGATGATTCAGCTCAATTCTTGCTGCACTGAAACAAAATTAACCTGGACACAAGTATGGATGCAAACATTTTGTCTGTTCCAGTCAAGCATGAAGATCTTGGCTGTAGGACGATAGCTCCCCACGTAAGCACCAATGGGCCTGGGCTTATAATGAGACAAAAAGTTTCCAGTATGCTACCAGAGAGTGTTACAAGCAGTGCTGTTAGTGACTAAGTGTCCCCCTTTCCTTTGCGTTGGTACTGGAATAATGCTCCAGAGGCTGCCAGTGGTACACATGGAGGTGTTTTTCCATCAAAGATGAAACACTTGTTTTGACTCCCAGTTCTCATTTGGACTCCTGTTTTTTTTTTGTTTGTTTGTTTGTTTTTTAAGAAGCCTAGGGTATCTTGGACTTCTAGACATGGCTAAATTTCAACTGAAGCACATGGTTTTGCCTACCATAGTCTTTTTTCAATTTTATCTCGATAAAGTACACTTCACATCCTATCTTAAGGTAAAGAAAGTTATTGCTATGTACCTCCTCTAAAATCTTCCCTGTAGTTCAATAATAAACTAAATTCTTGACAGAACATACTGCAGTATGCTATGTAACAGCTAGATATTATTAACAGCTAAGTGTATCATAAAACAGAGAAGTGAAAATTAATTACATTTTTCCAGAAGAGAAAAGAAATAGATTTGTACTCATAAAACAGAGCGGTCTGATCCTCAGCTTTGAGTGCTGGCCTATTTCCTGAATTGCTCTGGATTGCTGTAGAAACCTGGCAATAATTACGACTACCATACCATGCCAGCTATCCCCATGACAATTGCTTTCAGGCCTAGAAAGCATTAACAGTCAGAGCTCAAAGCAAGAAATGACTGTAAATATGCTCCTGCAATAATACTCTGTAGCAGAAACAAGCTGCAATGTTTCCAGTACCTGATTCTCTATGGCCTTCCTGTTTTTCGGATCACTAACAATTGAGAGCTGCAACTCTGCCATCTTTTTCATCTTGCTGTCCATGTCAATCTTCTGGAAGAGGCTCTTAGTCTGATTTTTCAGCAGCCGAACGGTGTCCTCCTTCCCAAGCTTCTTTGCAAAGAGGGAAGCGCAGGCTGAATGTATGGCAGTAACCCAGTTTTCCAGATCTGTCTGGCTTGTCGCCTGGGGAGCAAACCAATGGTGCAACATTATGACCAGGAAAGAAAAAAAAAAAGAATCTGCAGCTCTAGGACGTGAATTGTTTGACAGGTTCCCTGAGACCTTAGGCACTTTTTCTTAAACCTTCTCAAGTACGTCTTTATCTCTAAAACTATGCAAATAAAGGATCTACAAGCTTTTTCCACACTGTCATGGCTTGTCCCCAGCCTTCAGCTTCCATTTCTTCAACCTTCTAGATCTGAGGGGTCTGGGAGAACCCATGAGCCATGGCCAAGATGTGACTTGCATCCTTTATCCCTCCAATTAATTAAGGTGAAAGCCAACAGATTTCAAAGATAAATCTGTTCTGGAGATAACATTGCAGCTGGGATGATTTTAAAAATAAGGTCTGAGGAGAAATATTTGCGTACTTTAAAAAAGCCAAATTAGTGGAGCACAGCGCAGTAAAGAGAACACATCTGTACGAAGTGTCTCCAGAGATATTTACAAGTGTGCCTATGAATCAACATGTTTTTATGCAGGCGGTTCCACATAATAGCGTTCTTTATTAATATTTCCACTGCTGCAGTTAAGCAGCCAAGAACTATTTTTAACCTTCTTTTTGAATGTCTCACTCAAGTGAGACATTCTCAGAGGCCAGCAGATTCAGGTTGAGCCCATCATTCTATAAAGGCAGACTACTGATCAGCATGAACATATTTGATAACACAGCTGTTTTTTTTGGAAGCTTGTAACAATCAGGGACCAGGAATCTTGCATATTTGTGATCTGTGTTCTCTTTATTTCTGAACCATAACCGACTGAGCCAACCAGTGCAATACCATACACTTGAAGTCATACCATACACTTCAATCGGTACTGTAACAGTGTACTGTAATAATGTAACTATACTATTATTTTTGTGTCACATACTATTATTTTTGTTTGTCTGTATATGTATACATAACCACAAACATGCAAGTGCATATTCACAAACACATCCTATAATAGAAATAATCAAACAATTACGTATGCGTGCTGGTACCTGAAACAGGTAGACATCTCCAAAAGAATTGCTGAGACAGAACACGTTTTCTTTCTTGGGATGTTCAGGAACAGACTGTACTATACTGTCTTCTGCAAACAGGGCGTATCGAGGCAAACTGCTCTGCTCCATCGAATTCCTTCCATAGGTCTCATAGAACAGCAGAGTACAACCTTTGCAGTTCAGAGGGATGAAAAATGTAAATATAAATTAAGTTCTGGATTTCTCATTTAAGTTCTTTTAGATCAAGGCTTCTGCAAATTAAAATTCCCAATAACAGGGAATAATATTTCCCCTCTTTTGAGCTAGAGAAATAAGGAGAATCCTCTTAACTGGGAAACAGGAAAAGTGAATACTGAATTGTCAATGAAAAGATGAAACAGACATCTGATAGAGATGTAGCAAATATGCAGGACTTAAAAAAACAAACAAACAAAACTAAAAACAGAATATATCAGTAAATGCAGTCTATTAAAATATTTAAGCATGTTGAAAAATTCCTACTTAGTTAAATCAGCTTGAGTGTTTGGTAATTATCTAAGGGAATCCACTCTCTCAACAGCTGTAGAAGAAATCTTTGTAGTGGCTAAAAAGATTTGTAGAAACATTTGTATTCCAAAATGATGCTAAGTGCATAAACTTCTCAAATTTAAACTGGGCTTCCTTCAATCTACCTGCAAACCACAGACTTAGACCATGAACACAATCTGGATAATTTTGAACAGCTTAAAAGGGTTGAGTTTGATCATGCCCAGTCTCACAGATGGTACAATGTGTAAGATATGAGACTTGCATCCAGAAAATAAATTTCACCCTTGGCGATGACAATCATGAATGCAATGAGAGGAATTATTTGTGGAGGACACAGAGCAGCCTTGATCCGAGCCCCTAGAAGTATGATTACATTGCCTTGGCAGCAAAGCTGGCTTAAGAGAGTTGCCTCTCTCCTCCAGCCTTTGCCAGTCATTCATTCCTGCCCCACGTTACAGCCCACTGTCTTCTGAGATGTGCTGATTTACCTGCCCAGGTACTCATAACAACAGTCTGGTTTAAAATTATCTTGGGTTTCTGAAGAATTTATTAACCCATTTGTGCACCTAGAAAAAAAATAAATACACCTCACTTTCATCCCTGGGAAACAGCAGTTTAATAATAAAGGGGTTGATGTTTTTTTTCTTTTTTTTCTTTTAACTTGGAAGACTAATAACACTAGACTGGCTGTATAACCTGGAAGAAGTAAGAGCAGATATTACAAATATAATTTGAAAACTGAGGATAGCCTGAGCAGTTAGAAAAGTCTGAGGCTGGTGGTAGATTCTCCACCAAGGAGCCTTTTCTACAAGATATGCTGGAATTCATTCAGGAATTAGTTTAAAGACTTACAGACACATTACAAAGTGAGTCAGACTAAATGATTGCAATGGTCCCTTCGGGACCAGAAATCCATGAATATATTACTATTGCAGCCCCTATACATATGCAGGAGTGGACTTGAAATCCAGCCAACACAAGGATTAGTTTTGCTAGGGTTACACCTTTTTAATTTCTCTGGTCTGCTTTTTCCTGTTGTTGTTGTTTTTCCTTCAAATCAAACAGGCAGCATCACAGAGGGCAGCACCAAAACTTAACAAATATACCTAGGTAGTATATATGACGGGAATGTTGCAAAACCTGTAAAATATAAATGTTTCCCCTAAAACAGTTAGGTAAAAGCAGACATCAAGCTTTATCTCAGCATTTCTCTAACATTTACCTTAATACTGTACTAAAAATCCCAAACATATCACCCAAATTCATGTAATTTTGAGCTGGAGCTTACTCAAGTTACATCTGAAATCAAAACCAAGGTTTTTTTTTTGATTATTCTGCCAATTAAGGAGGATGATGGTCCTGCTAGAGTTTGTGGGGTACATTTGCTGTGAGAAGTAATGAGACGGAGTCCACTCTTCCTCTCACAGCCCAAACCTACAGCATATGAAAAGAAAAAGTCAATCAGATGTATCTCATCACGTCCTTCAGTGCCACTGAATGTGAGGCAGTTACAAGAAGAAAAAAAATATATGTCCGAGGTTACTAAACAAATCAGTTGACAATGGAACAGTTTTCAAAGAAAGGCATCCCATAAACAGTAACGTCTGTGCACTATATATGTGCACCTTTTCTATTGCTGTCCAGATCATCTGGCAGAATATTTAGGATAAAAGCAAATCCTACAGGGTTGCTCCTGTCCTTTCCCCTTACCCGCCCTCACTTGTTCTTCCTTTATGATATAGAGACAGCTGGAGATCTCTGCAGCAGGAAAAGAAGTGTATGGTTTGTCAGGCCATGTATCAGACACAGCACTTCTTCAGTTGTTTCAACATGACAGGACAAACAAAACCAACAAATTCAAATCTCCTCTTGCACTCTTCAGAAGCAACACCGTACAACCACTTTCACTTCTGCGTTTTAGAAAGTGCAAATTAAGTTCTACTTAAAATTTCCTTATTTCCCATACCTGTTATCAGAAAGGTAACTAAAGATACGTTGCTTTTCATCCTGACAGTTTACATGTACAAAATCAAATAAATAAAGAATAGTTGAAGAGTATGCATGTGTGTTTCGGTATGCAGCACCTCGGGTATATGTTTGAGTCAAGCCATGAGATTCCTAGCAGTAGCTGGTTTCATGAACTCTGATAGACCCACTGAGACTGATTACAGTCCAAGTATTTTGATCAAAATGTGAACTGAGGGAGGAGCGCAGCCAGAAAGCAATTTCCCTCATTAAAATAAATTAATTAGACAAGACAGATGGGAAAGAGAGTTCCTCATGTTAAAGAGTTACTATTCACACTCAGGTCCTGATGGTCCTGAAAGTGGAGCAAAGGCCTCAGGACGTGTATACTTTTGAAGTCTGGCAGGTAACCAGATGGTTATAAGCCTTCCGCATATTTATAATTAAACACATCTCAACAGAGTGCAAAAAAACATGCTGTTCTCCGTTTGCATATGTGGCTATTTTAAGTCACAGTTTAAAATATCTTGGCTATTTAAATTTCAAGAGCAAATTAAATACAGATTTAGTCAAAATCCTGTATAAGGGAGAACTAAAGCAAGAGCCTTGATCTTGATACAGCATATTATGAAAACAGAACTACGCCTTGATACCCAGACAGGCGAGTTTATTTTGGCATCAGAGCTCTCCACAGGACAATAAAGGTATGAGATCAAGGAAATGAGGAATGTATATTTAAAACTGCTAGCAAAGTAGAGGAGATTCTGCACCATGAATGCAGCCATATCATTCATCCTAAGCAGAAAGCATTATGTTTAATACTTCTTATAATGTTAGAAGCTAATAAAGCTTTTTACAAATAATTTTATTATTCACTTTTCATGACTGGGTAAATTCAGGTAGCAAGAAGGGATGTGACTTGTTCAAGGTCACCAGTAAGCCAATTTCACAGCAGAGAACCAAATATAAAGCAGCTGACTTCCTTCCCAGAGCACCATAGCTTCATTATCTCCAAAGTATACGGACTACTAGTATGGAACATATTACAGTTTGGGAATTTGACAGAATTGTTAAGAAGCTACTTGAATTTGAGAGGAGGCAGATCAAACTCGTATTCATACTCCATAACACAAACACATACAGTCAAAAGGGTGGCATTCAGATATTGTTTTTCTCTTTGTATATACTGCTTGTAAGCATGAATCATGCTCAGTGATGATCAGGATAAGTGATTTAAACTGTTAAGACTGCCTACATTTTGATCCTTTGATAACAGGTCTCTGAATTATAAGGCAGAACTGCTACATTCTTGCAAGTTTGCTTCTTTGAAATCAGCACTATCAAGGGTAACATTCTCAGCACTTGCTGTTTGCTGTTCATTTTTCTTCAGGTTTACACCCATGCAGAATTTTGAAAAGGGCAACTTGGGGGAAAGTTGTTATTTTCTCCCCTCCAGTCTCAGATATGCTAAGAAATTATTAAGTTTGATCATTTCCTTGCTCATTAACTTAGCATTATATTTGCTGAAAGGCAAATCCTTTGGATGCAATTAAAAAAAAAAAAAAAAAGCCTATGAACTCACCCATTAAATTCCTCTTCCTGCCCACAATAGATGTTATTTTCCTTCTCACACTTCCTGACACCCATACACTTCTTGTGGCATGCCTACCTGCTCCATTACTCTGAGCCACCAACACACACTGCTAGCGCAGGGCTAAACACAGTAATCACACAGCAGCCCACAGACTGCAGCCTCTCTGAAGTGGATTGCCTTCCACAGCGGGGGAAGATGGGTAGATGTGAAGGCAGGCATGCTGAAAGGCACAAGTGCTTGGCAATGTAGGGAGCGGGTTGTGTGAAAGACCATCTGTGGAAAGAAGGGAACTCCAGCCCTGGCAGGGGCTGGAGCCACAGCAGCGAGCACCCCACGCTGAGCCTTGGGTGCTACAGACCTTCCCCTGCTGCTACTGCGTCTGCCTTGAATGGCACCTTTTTTGTGTAAATGCTTCAGCAGGGAGGCACTGATCTCTTTGTTATGTTGCCACCCGAAGCACTGGCAACAAACCAACTCATTTTACCTTAGGTTACCCCAACTTCAAGTAAACCCTATAGCAGAGCCAAGGAAACAGCGTGTCTGTGACAGAGAATAGGGTACCTGGGACTTTCTAACCCTTCAATTTTGACTTCCCCTGATACAGAGATGTAACTTCTGTATTCTTCTCAGTTTTGGTTCAGTTTAGTCTTTGACCTCCAAACATTCTAAAGCATCTTCTAAACCCCCAATTATGTGTGAGTACAGAAACTGGGAACTTTGATGAAACAATTCCCACTATGGTGGGAAACACAAGGTTGCACATGCAATACTAAATACATGAGCACCATCCTCGATTTAGTGGACTGCTTTGGCACATGCTTCACTGAGTGTGAGGATAGACCACATAACATTACTGGAACTGCTAATATGAGCCCTCATGCATGAAAAACTGAGGAGACACAACGGAAACAATCGGTGCTGCCAAGCCAGAGGAGCAATGCAGCAGTTACCTTTGAGCGTTACCCAGTACTGCTTCCATTTTCGCCGTGTGACCAGCTCCAGCTTCTTTTCTTTCTGAAGGGTCACCAGTGGTTTGAAGAACAGCCACCCTGCCTTGCGCACCACTCCTTGCTCCTTTTCATACAACAAATCCAGCTGCTCCAAGGAGCTGAGGGACTCGCTGCTGGAGTCCTCTGTTTCTGATGAGGTCTCTGTGTTCTCCAGGTTCGTCCTGCTCATCTCCAGCTCCCGCATGAAGTTTTCATAAATGTTCTGCCTCAGGGCATCGCTGCTGACTGCATTGGTGGACTCACTTCTCTGAGACAGGACATGGCTGGAGCCAGGTGACCACAGGAAAGCAGACAGCTGCGACGGTGCCAGTGTGTCCGTGCTGAAGTTGTCCATTCTGCTGTCAAAGTATTCACTCCCATCTTTACATTTGGGCTCCTGTGTATTAAAGGAAATAGCCAGCAATCAGTCACCAGAACTCAGTGAAAAGACACACCTCATTTGGCATTTAGATTTGTTTTATGTTTAGCCACAGTCAGTTCCTTCCTCAGAGACTACTACTTTTCACTATGACATCCCAGACTTTATTTCAGCAGCCACCCCTGCTGGCACTGCTCACTCATCAGAATTCCATCGAAGCCTACCCGCTACGTCAGCCAGCTTTGGCAACTCAGACACCTGCGACAGGTCTCCACATTCACTGGAAGACACTGGGGCTCCTGCTTCTGAAACCTGATGGGATCCAAGTAACAGCTGACTTGCATCTTATTGCTCTCTCCTTACTTCTCCAGCTGAAACTGCTCTTACATGCCTGTCCAAGTGCAAGCAGAAGTAACATCACAGTGAGTTGCGTTACCTCAGGGCTTTCACTGCTTTGGTGACCCTGTTCATGCAAGGCAGCTACCTTTACTTTCAGCACAGCAAGGCTGATTTTACTTCTGCATTCTCTCTGTCATACAAATTGTGCATAACCAACACCAAAAAAAAGGTCAAAAGTTTAAAATATTTTAAGACTGTTAGCATTGACCAATTGATAAAAATGCAATCTAACAGAAGATGCACTTTAAAAAAAAAAAAGACAGGTAGGCTTGCTGACTGGCAGGAATCCAGCCTCCAAAATGCAGAGTGTGTATTTTCTAACTTGCTGGATACCCCACAGGAGCTTGACTATCTCATCAAGCACCCACAGGCCTTTCCCCTAATTGCATTGTGTAACCTTGTCCCTGCACTGAAAGGCTGGCCAACTTGATTTGAAATACTCAGGCCTGATGACATGTCATGCATGACTTCAACTCTACCTTGCAATTCAACTGCTAATGTGTGCCCAGCTTCTGCTGCTGCCTGTCGAAGTAGGACCATGGTGGCAGCTTGGGCCTTGCCTGTCTCAAGCTCTTCCCAGTAAGAGGCTGCCTGCTCCCACCTCTCCCAGACTCCACAAATGGTCGAGGGTTTTGCACCATGCAAAGCAGAGCTCCCTGGACTAACCCTGCTGGCGAAAGACATTGCATGCATTGCAGGAAGCCATTTGTCGTCTTCCCAACTTTCGTGTTACTGATGGTATCTGAAAGCAATTTTAAGATTTCAGAAGTCTGATGCTTTTTGCTGCAGAGAAAATTTGGGACTGTTGCCTGAAATGAATGAGGGACAAGAAGATATGGGTACAAAAATCAAAGCAGTGAAGCTATTAATCCTCAATAAAAATAAAGCTATTATACTTTTAAGTTTAGACTGTCTCTATAGTAGCATTTATTTGCTCACAGACTTCTGTACACAGATAAAGTAAATAACCCTCGGTCTCCCGTGAGCTGTTCTCATCAGTAGCTTTCAAAGCAAGGACCTTTTGTTCCTTTGCTTCCCACTTGACGCTCTCAAAAAAGCAGTGCCATGTTTTGACAGTAGAATAGCCTCCAGCACGCAGCTGGGAGCCATAGTGAGCCCACACACAGGTGCACATGCCACAGGGCGAGCCACTTCTTCACCTTCACCAGCAGGACACTGCTGGTGCTGGCCTCCCAAAAGCCACACTTAGATGAAAACTATGACCCTGTATGGTATGTCCAGCTTCCAGTCTGGCTGTTCAGATCACCCTGCCCAGCTACAAGGATTGAGTTCTCACAGTAAGGCAGCACCTCTCTCAAACCTTGTGGCGGAGCTTTCATCAGTGTTCTCAGAGAGCAGCTGGCTGAACATCAGCAGTTTTGCTTTTTAGACAATGGTGTCAAATGTGCCTACAGGAAAAACCCTAACATTAGGAAATGCATTTTCTAATATATACAGCTTGACAAGATACATACTTAGATTCATGGGGGCCTGTGAGAACAGATGAATAAATCCAAGGCATCAATGACAGCAAACAATTTTCCACAGGCAAGCTGAAAGATGGTTGGAAGAGTAGGGGAATCACATCTGTAATGTGTTTATGCCCACAGAACAACTGTACAAGACGGATCATAAACTGCACCAGCCATGTGCAGTTCCGTGGGAAACAGGAAGTTTTCTCCACCCACTTTTTAATTCACACACTGAACGTGTGTGCCAAAATTCTGTCTTTTAATTGTTTGACTATTCTCCAGAAACCACCGGTGTCTTCCAGAAAACATTAACATATAGTTCATGAAGAATATCTGTTTCTTTCCATCTCTAATCACTAATAAGAAAAGCAGAGAGAAGCATATATAAGAAGGTGTCTTCTGTGAAGGGCCATTACTGGAACACACACTAAGGAAAGAGAAGGATACAACCTGTCCACCAACACCAACCAAGCACATGCGGTTTCCTCAGAAAGGATACAGAATGAGCGAAACTTTGGGATTGCACACACTTCACCATGACAACATCACTTGCATTGTTAAAAAAGAGCAGCACTGGCACAGTCACGCAGCCTCTACTGGTCCTCAGGAAGGTTGTCACTGAAGCAGTATCTAGTCACTGCTGACACGGCCTGACTCAGACTGCTGCTGGCGTTCACCCTGCTCATTTTCTTTCTGTTGTATCTGATGATAGAAAACTCCCGCTGTATCTGTGCAGCTGCATTCAAGCAGATCTGTCAATGTATGAGATACATCCTGGACTAATTGCAGATAATGCAAAAGATAAACTGGCTAACTAAGATACCAATTAGACAAAGTGACGCATGTAATAATTACCTGTAAGGAGCAGGGCAGGAAGTAATGCAGGCTGTTAAATTCATTAGGACCCAAGCTAAAAGTGGGACTTAATCCCTGCTTTCAAGCCAAATACAGAGGTTACCTCAATGCACTTTTTTAAAAAAATTCTGTTTACAACACCAAGTTTCAGTGCTCTGGCTTATAAAAGCCAGTAAATTTCAGAAATAATTCCTGTGAAGAGGCTACTTATTTCATGCAAGAATCTATCAGCAGAATTGTTTCTGGTGGCTGGATTTTAATTTGACACAGTCTCTCCATGTTACACAGACAGATGCACATGCAGTCTTTACACGACCATTGTAGCAGGCACTGACTGCGCAACAAGTCTGCCTAAGCCCTGTCCATGCACCCCACATGCTCCAGGTACACCTTTGATGCTCACACAACGTATCATGACACAGCTCCCCAATGTTGTTGCAGCAAGGATTAAATCAGAGAGGATGTGTCATGCAGTAAAGCACCAGCAATGCACAAAGGGAATGCATTATGATACCCTCCTGCAGAGAAAGCTGAGCAACGGCACAGAATAACTCCAGCTCTTTGGTGTGAGACGACAATTAGAAAGGCAAACTTAGTTCCAGGATGTATCAGATCAAGTATCAGATTAAGTCAATAAGGAAGCATCCAACTCACCGGACAGGGCACAGCCAAGGGCTCATCTGGAATATCCCATATCTGAATCTGGTTATGAATGATTTAAAACAGGTGCAGAGAAAGGGTGCCAGAACAAAAAGGAAACAGACTTCCTATCTTAAGAAAGGGGACCAAAGAGAGTCTGCAGGGCCCAGCAAAGACAGGCCAAGAGGAGATACAATTTCTCCCTTCAAATAAACTGTAACGGACTAAATAATAGGGAAGCATAATTAAGGTAATGGACAATACTGGCATCAGAACAGATTGGCTGAGACTATATTTAGTCTGCAAATTAGATGACAAAGTTCCAAACATCTGAATAAGAGGGTTTGGAAATGGCCTTCAAGTGGGGAAAAAGTCTACCAGATTCTAAGCTGCAATTTGTTCACAGTTATGAAGGAGATTATACTCCGCTGCCCTTCCAATGGCAGGGGACTGGCCCCAACAGCCCCAGATTGTCCTTTCTGGCTTGAACCCTCGTGACACAGGAGGCTTGGCCAGCTGGAGGGCCCATCCACCCAACCAAGTGCCAGTGCTCTGGCCTACCAACAAGGAAACATTCCAGCTTTCACCTACACTTGCCTAAGTGACTCACAGACAGTAATTAGCAACGTAATGAGGAAGGGACATGATGTTCAGAGCAAAGCAGAGAGGCTGCAATCACCGTAATGAACAGTCCTACAGACTGGGATTAACCAGCCACCAGCAAAACCACGCACGGTGCTTTTGCACTTTTTAGCCAAAGTTGCTGGTGAGAGTGCAGTCATCACCACACTACAACACAGCAGCCCCTGGAAGATCGCAGTTACTCAAAACATGCAAGGCAGGAAGGAACTGATCAAACCTCACAAGGAAGACAAAATCATGAAGAACCTGCTGTCTGCTTTGCCTTGCCTGTAGCTGGATACTTGTCTGATAGGAATCAATGGCTAACTATTTCCTATGCCTTTTTCTAAGAAATCATCACTTCTGGAGCTGGGGCCAATTTCCTTGTATCAAAATCAAACCTGAGTTTGATGCAATCTCACTAGCAGAATTTCCTCCCTGTGCCTGAAGTCAGCTCACTGCACAGTGAATTCAAAGCAGCTATGAATCCTGCACCATAAATACCATTCTGAAAATGTCATAACTAAGTAATACATGGCAAAGGTCTGGGATGCAGAGATCAGATGTAAAGCCAGGCTATAAAATCCAGAATAGCTGCGGATGTCGAAATCAGTGAAGAATCCTGGTAGAAAGCGCTGGGGCCCCCTTTATTGATTCCATTTTTTCTACCTTCTCCTTCACAGCTGAGCAAGAAGGTGAAAATAAGAAGGTGAAAAGACAACATCTGATAAAATACATGAGCATCAACTCACAAATAAGTGATTCTAATACATGGCTTTCATTTTTATCCTCCCAGTTCTGTAGCCCTGACCTAGGATTTACACTAGCAAACCTTGTACTGATCTCATTTCTGAGCCTAAGGGTCCATCAGAGTTGTACACTGTAGTGACATAGGCCTCAAACTACAAACAATACCTGTCCAGATTTCCAAAACAGGAGATAGCATTTGCTTTACATGCCACAGACAGAGCATTATATGATCTACAGCTTATCTGCTGCCTAAGTTGCAGAAGTAGGGTTCCCCTTACTTTCTGCTCACCTCTGAAGTGGCAAGCACCCCAATATTCCTGAAACCTCCAACATTCTCCACCCAGAGAAGCACAGCAACAGTTTCTGTATGACAGACACTAAGGAATATTAAAAAAACACAAAGTCTCTGCCCTCCGTCTTAGCTTGTGAATTCACACAGAAGTCCAGGTGCAGTCTGGCATTTGAAGAGCTGACTCTGGGGCCTACAACTGGAGACAAGAATTTCATCCCTGACCATAGGCATCCTAAATTCCTATTAATGGGATTAGCCTTAAATTCTTCTGAAGAAACATCCTTTCCCTCCCTCTTACCCTCCTCCCATCCCCTTCTTCACACCACCAATTCCCAGCAAGCCAGATGGCAACTCAAGCTCCTTCATCTGGTGAGCTAAGATCATGCATAGGAAGGAGGAGGGCATCCCATGTAAAACCTTCATGGGAGTGAGAGGCAGAGCCAGCAACTATGGCTGGTGGTCTACAGCTGCTCACCTCGCTACACGTAGATTGACAGCAAAACTGAAGTCAGTGATGAGGCACATAACACAAATAGAGAATATCCGCAAAGATATAACATGCTGCTTCTCAAATTTACTTCTACTGCTCCTCCCATGGTTTTTAAATAATATATGCTGATTTATATCATCCATCCAGGTTATATTTTCATGTTTGAAACAAAAAGAAGGACTAAAAAATAATGCAATGATTTCAAAAGCTAATAACACTGAGATATTGGGCTCCAGATTATTTGAGTTAACTAAGAAGGTGACAAAATTGGAACGGAAAATTTTGCATGTGAATGTCTATTTTTTTGTTCTTGTTGCTGACACTTCATATACCTTCCAGGCTGGAATATTTCTCAGAATTCCATGAATTACCAAAGGAAATTGGTCATTCATTATTCTGTCAGAAAGACAAACATGATGCAATTCTACAAACCAACTTCCAGGCACTTAGGCTTGGGTCTGTTTGCACATACCTGTAGCTTCCTTTTCTTCCTCGAGAGACTTCCTGTCCAATCACTGATGCGCCGCATGCGGCTTTTTAAAGTATCCTTCTTGGATGCATCCTCAGTGAGGGGCTTGGACTTTCTACATGGGAGTGTGTAGGAGGAGTAATGCGCAGGACTTCCCTGCTCTACCCTGGAGGGAACATCAATGTCCGAGGCAAATGAGACACGGTTGCTTAGGCTACCATGAGTGTCGATATACTCATCAGACAGCCTGATCCCAGGTAGAGGAGTGATTTCCAAATTTGTATCCTTATAGAGATCTCGAAGTGAGGAAAGAGATGAGCTTTGATTGAAGGACTTCTTGTTGTCACTTGCTGGGAAACTGGCATGAATGCTTGTATCTGGAGTGCTCCTGGTCAAATATGGACCGTCCAACTCATTGATATCTCCAGCATTTCCCCAGAGAGAGTCATACCATGAAGACTCGGAGCTCAGGGAGCTTCCTTTACTAGATCGAAGCCTTGAATCAGTAGGTGACAGACGATGGCTTGAAGAACACTCGGCACTGGAGTTCCTCCTGACATCAAGCAGGTTATTTGACTTAGATTCCAAGGTTGGTGAATACCTCAGCAGCTGGACCGGCCCACTGGACTCCTCGGTCGGTACTTTGTTGTTGCTGCTGTTGTGGAATTCGACTCTCAAGCAACCGTCCAGCTTCCCCAGTGTTTTAATGAGAACTTTTGGACTCCTCCTGTCCTCTGATGGGGAGATTGATGCAAGACTCTCATTCTTTCCATAGCAATTTAAAATGTGCCCATTGCATTCCCGGGAGGCAGGGTGATTACTTCCTGCTTGAAGGCCAATATAGTGGAAACCATTATCAGGCAAAAACACTGCATTATTTCCTGGGCAGTAGTCCCCTGAGGCATTTGTCCTGTGTTTGGCATGGACATTGCTTTTAGAGGCCTTCACCACGGTGTCACTGAGTCTAGATGAATAAGGCTGACTGCTCTTGAAGTGCGAAAGGCAGCTTCTGGCAAGAGACCTCGACTTGTAGTTAGAGCCACTATTGGTATGTGCCCATCCATGCAAGGAGCAAGATTTTTCATCTTTAGCATGAATGCTGCGAAATTTTAGAGAGCAAGGCTTCTGCTTGGAACCAGCTGAGGCAGCAGCATGATTTTTTGATCCCTGAAGACTGTATTGGCTTTCTGAATTCCCCATTTTCCACTAAATTAAGAAAAGTTTCATTAGAAACAATGGCCAGGAGACAGAGTGAAACCATTCAGACCATTTTTATTCTTTGTACAGGAAAATGCCTTTTTATAAAATGATATGAAACAATTGTTTCAAAAAAGCCATTAAATAGCAATTTACAACATCAAATTCATAATTGAATTTATTTTCGGGGCAGGCTAGGAAAGCCTATTCTCTGTATGGTTCATTACCCCTCAGTTATAAAGCTGAAATCTAACTCCATTGAAATCATGTCAACACCTTTCTCCACCCACACCCTTGGCAACATCTTTTTCTTATAACTTACAAAACCTCTGGCTCCTATGAACAATGGTATAATGAAAGGGAGACAGCAAGATAATCATTACTTAGATGTAAAGTGAACTGTACTTTCAGAGAAATCCCTTCTGCCAGGAGACAAGCAAACTGCAATTTCAGCTCGACTGGCTTCTGTGCAGCCAACTGTTGCCTCAATAAACTGCTCGGCAAACCCCAACTTTGTGTTTAAATGGAGTCAATCCAGGAGAAGAAGGAGGAAAAAAATGAACTTGGTTAGTGAAAAGCCTCATCTTCCATTACAGCACAAAACTGTATTATGTTCTTCCAGCATGGGGCAGTTCGACAGTTCACTTGGTAAAACACTTTTAGCTTTTTACTGAATTCACAGAGAAAGGCACACACTGTAGCAGGCAAACTGCCAGAGTGAGATAATTAAGATTTTTGGACCTTCATAAAGCGTACTCAAAGGTAAAAATGATCATTCTGTTACTTGGAGTGAATCTCCATTGTTTGTAACCTACAGAAACAACATCAAACTCCACTTTCAATTACCACTATGCTTCTTTGCCAGATCTCAGACTGGCACTCTTAGGAGAATTCACTACAGTCTCATCAAATTTTTATCAAAATTATGATGACAGAATCTTACTTTCTAGAGTTTATATATATTGTAATATCTTAAGTTCCAGCCAGCCCTTACCAATTTTAGACGAAAAGCATTGTATAAAATAAGGAGCATACCTGCAGGTTCTCTCTCTTAAACGTGGGTACTGTTGACAGCTAGCATGCTTTGCATTGTCTTCGTGGCCAGTCACTACACTTGCCAAAAAAACAGGATGAAGATGCACACAGACTTTCTAGAAAACACCAAAAAGACAAAAATGGCTCAGTCAGACAAAACACACTTTTATCAAGCTATAAGCAAAACGAATAGCAAAAAATAATCAGACAGAAGCCACAAATGGATAAAAGAGATCTATTTAACTGGATTCTTGGACTTCAGACATAAGTTTTAATAAACATAATCTAACAATTGACACTGAATTGATACAATTAATGCACTGAGTAAGTGTTTTATTTTCTAACTATGTCCTTCTGCCCTCTCAATGAAGAATTAGGGTGAACTTTGAGCACCCTCTATTTGTCTTTTGGAACACCAATTACAGATCACGGGACTGTGCAGTGACACACTACCATTTGGATCAAACGATCAGAGCATGTTCTGCAGGATCTGTTTATCCTTTCCTGTCCTGCCTGAATTCCAGCTATGACCCTGCAGTGAAAGGCCACTGCACAACTCACTCCACCAGCCTCCCAGCAACCTCTCTCCTTAGGTTTGTTCCAATTTTAGGTTAATCTGCCAGGCAACAGCAGAAAGGCACCACCGAACACTGCACACACTAAAAGGTAGCAAGACCCAAGCACTTGCTGAGCACCCAAATGTATCAGTCCTTCACTCAGCACACAGGGGCTGCAACTCAAAAGAAAGAGGACAGAAGCTGAATCTCACAGGAGATACCAGCAGTGCAGGGATTAAAGTATTCAGTAGGAGAAGCTGTACAAGAGCTCACTCATTGTTGGAACATGTGTTTAACTAGGAATCATTCTTAATAGATATTACCCCCAAAAATAAAATTTTCTGCATAAATCAGTGGATATTGTTTATAATTTTTAAGTGAACAACTATGTGATTTGAATACACAGGGTTTTGATCTTTTTTTGACTCATTTTGTGGCTATCTACTGCATAAATACCTTGCAGATATTTAAAGGAATTCACTAGTTACCTAGTTATTTTGCTAACCTTACAGAAACAAAGGTAAAGGTTGCCAGCTAGAATTAAAAACAGTCTCTACAGCAAGTTAAGAAAAATGTCTGCAAACAAATGACTTAGAAGAGATATATCCTTTTGGATAATGCTAGAGATGATAGAAAACCATAAACACAAATTCATGGCTGTTGTCACAAAGATATTTGACAAAAGTGGCCATAAACATCAGCTCATCCTTGAAAACAAAAGAAAACAAAAAGTCTGTTTAACATGTTTATTCTCTAACAGTTTGGAAGGTTGCTAGTCAGGAAACCCTCGCCTTGAAGGTTTGATTTGCCTATGCTGCTAAGATCAGCAATTTCTGTCAAAAGTTTTAATGATATCAAATGTATCTAGCATTGAACAAAAGAGACTTGAGATTCAATATAAAGACAACATACAAACTTCATAAAGTCCCAAACTGCTGAACAAATTGCAACAGTCCACCCCCGCCCCCGCCAGAAAAACTGCCTTCCTCAGTCAAGAAGGCACGGATTGCAAACAAGCAGAAGTCTGCAATCAGAATTCTTCATCTGGGAGCAAAAAGTACATTCAGCAAGGGGGCTTTGAGGGGCTTATATCTATTCATAAGGGAACACTGAACCCAATTTGTCTAAAGAGACAGGCAAAAAGACCATCTGGTCTCCATAGCAATTGTGTAGTTGTTAGCTAATCCTTTTAACAGAGTGGGCAGCAAGCAAGCTGCTGTCATGAACCTCAGAAGATAGACGTTCCATTTTTTGAGGCTCGAGCTGCTGCTACAGCTTCCATTGTACTCATCTGATCCAATACACAGATCACATAATAGATGAATGAAGAAATTTATCTCAGGGTACAATGTCTACAAAACAGTGCCTCAGTCTGTGCAGGAATCAGTTAGCAGTACAACAGAACACTCAATAAATCCCATAGAAATGCCCCCAAGGAATTTTTCTCAGCATCTCAGCTGTCCAGAGAGCTACGGTAGGCTAAACATTCGTACACACTGTAATAACCAACCACAGCATCTGCAGGGCTCCACAAAGGCCCTCACCCTGAAAATCAGCTGGGATGTCTTTCTCCTGCCTCACACTTGTGTGGAGCTATTTTCTTTCTGCTATTACAATAGGGGCACGGGGGGAATGGGCTTGCTCTCAAAGACAGTGCAACACCAGGGCATGGAGGCAGTTGAGGATCAGCTCTGGCTGCAACCGGCCTGAACGCTCACACAGTTTACACTAGTTTAATTCTGGAAGCTCTGGAAATTACAGTGCAGAGGACTGTATTCCCCTATATTTCTCACAGCAGCCTACTACCCCAGAAGACAACATGCTCTTTTCTCTGTTCATTTGCAGAGGTAGAGGGATGAATGCTTTGTGTGAGCAATACCAGAGTCTATGAATATTTGCTGCAATTATAATCAGCATATTTAGAAAGCAGCTCACTGTGCCTCAAGATGACTATTAAAAGTTTATTTGCTTTCAATTATACCCACATACCCTAAAAAAGTAGTTTTTAATCTTCACCCTGGTTCCCCTTGACACATTTAAAAAACACAGCTATGCAAACATAGGAACCCCACCATCACCACCACACCCAATAATTAACGAAAATCACAACCCCAAAGCTAAAAATGCATTTCCCTACCTTTATGCTCCAGCACATACAGTCCTCCTAGACATTTTTGGCTCAGAAAAACAAACACAGAAGTTCAGGAGCCAGCCACCTATATTCCCTCACTAATACCACAGCAGCTAGGCTGCTTTATAAATGCTGAAGAGGAAAACACCTTTCTCAGGATCAAGGTCTGGGCATATGTATGGCAGCGACCTGCAACTGGACGGGTGTTTGCCTCCCCAGCCTTAAATCTCAAAAAGAAGGTTCATAAAGTTTGACTCACCAACAAAAGCAAAACTGAACCATAACAATAACATTCCAGTATTAGGTTTGCTTATGAGAAACAAGGAATTTTTTTCATAGAATCACAGAATGGTTTGGGTTGGAAAGCACCTTAAAGACTATCTAGTTCCAACCCCCTTGCCATGGACAAGAACACCTCTCACCAGACCAGGTTGCTCAAAGCCCCATCCAATCTGGCCTTGAACACTTCCAGGAAGGGGGAAGTGTTCCATCTACAGCTTTTCTGGGCAGCCTGTTCCAGTGCTTCACCACCCTCTAAGTAAAGAATTTCTTCCTTATATCTAACCTAAAACTACCCTCTTTTAGTTTAAACCCATTACTCCTTGCCCGATCACTACCTGCCCTTGCAAAAAGTCCCTCTCCAGCTTTCTTGTAGGCTCCCTTTAGGTACTGGAAGGCTGCTATAAGGTCTCCCTGGAATCTTCTATTTTCCAGACTGAACAAGCCCAAATCTCTAATCATTTCTTCACAGAAAGAAGTGCCTTCTGATAGTCTTTGTAGCTATCCTCTGGACTGACTCCAGCAGATCCATGTATCTCGTGTCGGGGCCATCAGATTGGAACACAGTACACTACAGGTGAGGTCACACGAGAGCAGAGGAGAGGCGAGCAATCACCTCCCTTGCCCTGCTGGCCACGTTTCTTTTGATGCAGACCAGGCTACAGCTGGCTTTCTGGGCTGCGAGCGCTCATTGCCAGCTCACGCTGAGCTTCTCATCAACCAACTTCCCCAAGTCCTTCTTCTCTGGGCTGCTCTCAATCCATGCTTCCACCAGCCCGTGTTCATGTTTGGGATTGTCCTGACCCAGGTGCAGAACCTTGCACTTTGCCTTGCTGAACTTCAGGAGATTTGCACAGGCCCACCTCTCAAGCCTGCTGAGATCCCTCTGGATGGCATCCCTTCCCTTCAGCATTTTGACCACACCACACATCTTGAGTGTGCTGAGGGTATGCTTAGTCCCACTATTCATGTCACCAATGAAGCTGTTAAAGAGTGCCGGTCCTAATACTGACCCCTGAAGAATGCCACCTGCCACTGGTCTCCATTTGTACATCAAACTATTGACTGCAACTCTGTGTGCATCCATCCAGCCAATTCCTTATCTACCAAGCAGCCCATCCATCAAATCCACGTCGCTCCAATTTAGAGACACGGATATCATGCATACAGTGTCAAACGCTTTGCACAAGTCCAGGTAGATGACATCAGCTGCTCTTTCCTTATCCACCAATGCTGTAATCCCACTGTAGAAGGCCAGCAAACTTATCAGGCTTGATTCGCTCTTTAGTGAAGCCATGCTGGCTGTCACCAAACACCTCCTCGTTTTCCATGTGGGAGGTTCTTCATTGTCCTAGTTCCTGCCTTTGCCTTCTGTGATTTGGTTATGAATTGGTGGCAAATTTGAGTCAAGGGTGACAGGGCTCCTGTAGTGGTCTGAGCTGCTACAGCAGAAGCGTACACCAAACATAATTTCACTGCTGCCAAGGATCTGCTTCCAGTACAGTCACACTCAGAAGGCTGAGACTTTCTAAAACGACAGGTTTTCTAAAACCACAAACTCCAGACTGACAGGAGGTGAGCACAAAGACGTAAGTAGCATGAATACTCTGCAGCCACAGTGAGTATCAGACAGTGGCCAAATACCAAATACAGAACAATAAGAGACTACAGTAGCATCTACCTAGACAGGGTTCCAGTTTCCATGATTGGGAGTGACAACGTCATCACCCAGGATGTTGTAAGAGTTCAACTAATGTAAGATTTAGTAATGGTAAGCTTTATTCTGGAACAAGAAGGTATGCTCAGGAGACATTAAGCCATGTATCAAAGCTATCTCTTCTGTATTTTGATGCTTTTATTCCTCTGGATGGCTGGTGAGAATGAACTATCACTGGTAGATGTGATGTACATCAAGTAGGTGTGATCTGCATCAAGTGATCTACAAATGATTTAATCCCTGCTGAAGCTTTCCTGCAAATCTACTGATGAGGTGCAGGGAAGTTGATTGATTCTTACTTCGCTAAACATGGTATCAACGCAAAAATAACAACAACAGTGTAAAAGTAACAGCAGCAAAAAAA
>VXAV01009183.1:379171-407968 GCA_013399715.1 Alectura lathami | reverse complement strand
AAAAAAAAAAAAAAAGAATAGTATGGATTGGTCAAGATAGGACAACATCATCTCATCAAATTAGTACCACTAAGGGAGGATTCATTCAGAAGCGCAGGAACTCGTAAGAGTCTTCAGGAACAATAACCATTTATGCACACCAGAAAAACTTAAATTGTAGAGCTTCTGCCTTACACAAAACAGAACAACAACAAAAAAAAGGCTTTTAAAAGAAAATCAACAGTAAGAGCCAGATAATATGCAACAAGATTGCTGCCTCACACCTGAAAAGTAAGAGCCTTTTGTTTACAACATAGAACAAGGACAGAGCTTAAACTTTTTTTTTTTTTTTTTTTTTCAGGAGGCCTTTCCTTGAGGAAATGATAAAGTTATTCCAGAAAGAAATAAGCTAACCAAATACTTTGTTCCCATTCATTGCCTGAACAGCAAGCATGTGTACACAATTTCTTAGATGTGCATCCCCAGACACAGGATGGCTGTCACTTGTAGCTGCCACCATGCACAGTCACTCACATCCACCAATTTGTGCATAAATGTCTGCCAAAGAAAGGCAGGGTTTTAACTCACTTAGCAGTGACATGAATACTTCTACAAAGGCCCTTTATACATGAAGGGCACAGAGTATATCCCACCAAGTACGCTACAGTAATGAAGCAAGAGGAAGCAGGTAAAGAGTCATGTATGCTTTTTGCTGTATTTGGAAAACATATTTCCAGAAGAGCACTTAAGGACTCCTCTCCCAGCTACCCAGTGTGACTGCAATATTCACCTCCAGAGTAAGCACGGTGGAGTGGGAAGGTATGAAGAGGAGTGGGGAGGAGAAGAGAACAGGTGGTGTCAGGGTCCCTGCAAAGACGGCTGCTCTGGGTGCGTGTTTCATAAGGGCACCACAGGAGACTGTCACCAGGATTTGTCGAGCTGCAATAATGAAGAATCTGAAAGTACTTCAGAGCAAGAAAAACTGAAACAGAATCCCCCCCCATTTATATGAAATGACCGACTTATTTTCTTTTCCAGTTAGAAATGTTACAGTCTGTGATGCAGAGCAACTACACATATATAGAGAGAGATGTACATATGTCTAGAAAAGGTGTTTTTTTTAATTGACCAAACAATTCCTGTTTTTGTTTCTTCCTTTCAGACAATTACTGTACTCTCCTTAGCCTTAACACAAGGCTAAAACACCAATCATTTTAAACAGTTTATGAAGCCTTACAAATTCTATAACTCTCTTCCATATACTAACCTGTTCATAAGATTTGCAAAGAATCAATTCGCTTAGTGAATTCTTGCAGGGATGCAGAATTGCAGATGGAAAGTTTAAACTAACTTTTAATCTTTGTTTTTTAATATGAAAATAATACAAAACGCTAGAATGTGAACCTGTCCCTGCTTTCTCACATGGCTACATGTGGACAGATACACAAAATTAATGAGGGAGGCATGACAGCACAACACCATAGCTGGATTAAATTTGGAGTTTCTTACTGGAAACAATTTACCGTATTTTTTAAAACTACGCAATTTTGTCACATGCTTCCACAAATCAGAAGCAGATTTCTTATTCCTGAAATCTCAATTACATTCCTATTACAAAAATATACCATAATAATTGTACTGTGGTACTCTTGGCAGGATATTTTGCATTATATACCACTGTATTCAAAGAATGAATAACCAAAACACCACAAGTATGTCTTTAAAAAAATAGGATAATTTTGCCTTAAAAATCCAGTTTGAGTCCAGAACTCCTCACTCACTCATTAGTTCCTTTAGAGTTACAGTCTCCTGTATTAGGAACTGTTTGGTAACTCAAAGATAGACTTAAAAACAATGCTTCTTCTCATTCAATGTAAGTATTCATCATGATCCCAGACACTTTTCATGCTGTTAATCATACCAACACTGCATATAGATTTATAATTTCACATTTTAAGTAAGAAGGTGGCAATCTCCTTTTCTGGTTCCTTCTCTTAGAATAACACTGATCCTAACAGGTCTACACTGCATCACATGTGTATCGCATCAAAATGACACATCTCATACCTGGAGTACGATTCCTTCTTTTACTCTATCCATTCTTCTGGGTCCAAGGCATTGGCAGTTTAATTAAATTACGCCTGACAGCTTTCAAACTAGAGCAATATGGAAGGTTGAGTCAAGCCTGAAGATCCTTATCATATTATACTAGCGCTGATACAATCTAAATCTCTAGAGAGTTATTTTTCTTTGGCAGGAAAAACAAATTTCACCATTTATAAATGTTATTGAATTTACACACAATGCCTGAAGTGCACATCCATTTAAATAAAAGCTATTAAGCTTGTAAAAAAAAAAAAATCAGGAATGCCAGCTCACATCTTGGCTTAATGCAGTAGTAGTTAAAGAGTTGATATGTCAAAGGGTCTATTTCCTGCCCTTGGAGGGGAAATGAACTCAGTGATCTGAAAGGCTTGTTCTTCTACACCTACTTTGGTTGATAAGCATGCTGGCAGGCCCCAGTGCAGACTCACAAAGTGCTTTCAAGAGATTTCCAGCCCTGAGGCCTCAGGCAGCAAGCACAGTGCACCTGAAAGGGGTCAAGATGCTCCATGCAGCCGCAGCTCCAGTCTCACCGTTGGCACAGGCACCAAGCCTGCCATGGGCTAGGAGCCGCAGCACCTCATAGACTGAGAGCAAGCAAAGCCCCTCAGAGGTCTCTGCCTCAGTCCTCATAACTTGTGATAATTGTCAGAGGCAAGACCAGGACTCTGTGGCCAAACTGGGAGTCCCCAGACCAACCAGGGATATCTGCCCTTTTCCTTTTCTGTCTTCTTTGGTAGCAACCACCTCATGCTATCAAATACAAACCCAGTCAGCAAGGAAGATGAGGGGCTGTACTTCAAGCTGAGAGACGGAGCCTGCCACCTATTACACAACCCGCTCCACAGAGAGGAGGGGAAATGCACTGCATTTGGCGTAGTCTCCCCCACCTCTCAGTGTGCACATCCGTAGGCACCTCAGAGTGCTGACTCCAAAGTAAATGCTTTCACACTGTCAGCCCTGGAACTTCCATCTGGGAGTTGGTCACCAGAATTAAACTTGATAGAGTCCTTCAGAAAATTACAAGCGGGATCTTGTTTTTAGCATGACAAGAGCTCTGCAGCAGTAACACAACTTAGGGCTTGCCTTATCTCTGTGGTATCTGCATGTTACTCGCACACTGCAAGAATAAAATTATGCTAAGGACTAAGTTTCCTCACTAAAAGACTTCCTTTGCAGCTTCACAGCTACAGAATGTCCTGTTTCTCTCTTGTATGACATATGGATACCCATTCCTGTTAAAGCTGATCAGATTAAAGAAACTTCCACCCCTTTCTTCTAACTAGCAATTTGCTATACATTCTATAATTTTATCAAATCACCCACTCCAAAGGGAAAGAAAAGCATGATTTCCAGAACGAAGTATGAAGTCACCAGAGAACAAAATTAACTCAGTGACCACATCAGCAACAAGCATAAACAAAGCAGCAAGCTTTGGTTGCATTGCACAAGCAATTAATCACCATCCTCTTAAAAAAAAGAAGGGAGGCAAAAGAAACACTTCTCTGTTCCTGTTTCTTGGGCATTTCCTTTTTTTTTTTTTTTTTTTTTTTTTTTTTTTTTAATTTTCCGTGCCACTGGGCACAGCATAGCATTTGCACAATTTCGGTAGAATTATGCATTTAAAATCTAAGTAGCTTTAAAAATCCATCTAGAAGGATCAAAATCTGTTCAGGACCTCTACCTCTGTGAGAAGCAGCAGCTCAGCTTTTCTAAATCATCCTAGTTCAGACGTAGTAGTAGTGTTGACTGAAACTTTTTCCTCTAACTCTTAGAATCACCTTAATGTTACAGAAACTGCAACACTAAAACACACTTTCTCATAGTTTGTCTTAAAAAAAATCCAGCCCTGCTGCAGCAGAGCTGTAAAACGATACCAGCAGTGGTTTATTTAGCAATTCAGGCAATCGGGTTTGACAGATGACCAGCAAGAACTGTTTTCTGCAGGCAGACCATTCATCTCAGGCACAGCCCACGACGGTGAAGGAAACGCGGCGACTGGGATCTTGGGCAAAGCAACGACCCACTCTGCTCCCAGGGCGTGGGGGCAGCTTCTCCCCTCACCCCAGCTCTCCCCATCTAATCCCCTTTCCTCTCCCACTTACCTCCCCCAGGGCACCGGTTTCAGCCTCTCTGACCCACGGTCTTCCAAGCTCTGCCGCTGCAGACACACGGGCTCTCCCTGCCCAGGGCAAGCCAGGAAACTGTGTCTAACACTTCAAAATGCTCAGCTCAGCCGTTAGGAACTAAAAACAGCCCCTGCCCGCGGGTGGCTGAATGTATTTTCGTCTGCAGGCTACACACCCTCCTGGAGCTCAATTTTTTCCATTGGTGGAGCAGCGAGATGCAGGCTTCACCAGCGGGTGGTTTTCCACCGGCCGCCCAAAGTGGTTAGGCCAGCCGGCCCGCCGCCATGGCAGGCAGCCGTAGCCCTGACTGACTGAGCGGCCCTGGCTGGGCTCCCTTCTGACCCTGCAGGCCACAGCCGTTGCCTGCTTCCATGGCAAGGATGCAGAAAAGATGCCCAGGACAGGCTGGCTGGCCCAAAGGGAGCTCCAGGATCTCTCTCTCTTTTTTTTTTTTTTATTTTTTTTTATTTTTTTTTTTTAATTTAGTCTTTTTTCCCCCCTGCCCCTTTTAAGCTCATTAGGAGTGAGTAGGTATTCCCAACATCCTTGGGTGAGATGCCATGGTTAAAACCTGCCTCCCGTAACCACAGCAGGAATCTCCTAGTCATGAAAACACTCTCTTTAGAGCACTTTTCAGTTACATTTAATGGTTATATACAGCAGCATCCTGTATACAGCCACAAACTAGCACTTCCCTGCTGCTTTCATTTGTCATACTTTTTACAGTATCATACAGAGAGAACTAGTTGTCTTTTTAATAACTGGCCTCAGATAAAACAGGACTCATTAGATGCAAATCACAGAATCATGGAAGCATAGAATCATAAATGTTGAGATCATCTAATCCAACCGTCAACCCAACACCACCATGCCCACTAAACCATGTACCTAATGCCACATCTACGCGTTTCTTGAACACCTCCAGGGAAGGAGACTCCACCACATCCCTGAGCAGCCTGTTCCAATACCTGACCACTCTCTCAGAGAAGTTTTTCCTAACATCCAACTTGAACCTCCCCTGGCACATCTTGAGGCCGTTATCTCCTGTCCTAGCACTAGTTACCTAGGAGAAGAGGCCGATCCCCATCTCACCACAGCCTCCTGCCACCACAGGCAGCTGCAGAGATCAATAAGGTCTCCCCTGAGCCTCCTCTTCTCCACACTAAACAGTCCCAGTTCCCTCAGCCACTCCTTACCAGCCTTGTGCTCCAGGCCCTTCACCAGCTTTGTTGCCCTTCTTTGAACACGCTCTAGGGCTTCAATGTCCTTCTTGTAGTGAGGGACCCAAAACTGAACACAGTACATCTCCAAATTTCAAAACATGGAGCTAGGCTGTTAAATCTGTATTTAGGCACATGAACAATCTCATTGCTATCAGAAGGGCTCAACACTTCACCGATTGCAGCAACAGTTGGTGAACAAACCCAGCCAAGAAAACAAGGCATTTATTCAATTATTCTAATAAAATTGCAGGGTTACATTTAAGTGCCAAGCATGAAACGATAGCCAAGTTACATTGCAGATGACGTATTACATTGAAAAGAAACACATGAACACTGTAACAGAAACCATTAGAAACCCACATAAGCCCCAAATCAATATTTATATCCACAAAAACGGAATAAATATTTGCATAATAACATAGGAGTTGCCACCTAGAAGTAATTGCCACCTAGAAGTGGACCTCTGTCTCACTGTTTCCAGTATCCTGTCTCACTGGAGAGGAAGCTCCAAGACTCAGCAGCTTTGGAACAACTGGGAATAAAATTATTATTAATGTCCAAAGCACAGTTATAGTTAACTCCTCCACTGAAAAGTAATGACTTGGATCTCTTCTAAAACATCCCAGTTAACATTAGCAACAAGTATGCTCTCCTCATCAACGCTAAATCCTTCTTTCATCTCTATGGACTTCAATTAACTTTTTTTTTTTCTTTTTTTTTTTTTTTTTTGAGGTCTGCACTCCTAAATCTACATCTGGGAGCTCTGCATTTACTCATTTTGATGACAACTTTACTCTCTATGAAAAGCAAGTGATTTTCTCTTTCCTGTTCTTGACACAATTGTATTCTATGCACAGTCTTGCCGTGGTCCAACTATTTCCCTAACAGGCCAGGTTCTGGGATTAGCATCAGAAACCATCTGGAAGCAATGACAGCTCCTGAGTCAAAGCACTGGGTCTCTCTGACGAGCAATGGTTGGCCTCTGGTCCCATCCCCCAGTAGTCCACCTCTTAGTTGATGAAATAAACCACATTTGTATGATTCCTTAGAAAAAGTTAACATCCACTCATCCCTGAAGCCTTTCATCAGCACCTGTTTTCTTGAATTTATCTTTCTGAAACATGGATGTTCAGAAGTCTAAATATCATTCCCAAAAGATGCCTCTTAAGCACCTTCTACAGTAACAGTAATTCTTCCCTAACACAGCCAAAAATACCTGGACTGACATATCCTAGGGCCCAGATGAATCACATTTGTGGTGCATAATCTTCCAGCAACGGCTAATAAAGCTGTCTGTTCCCTTCCTCTTTCATTTTCAGAGGGTGACTCCCAAATGTCAACAGGCATTCCTGCTATTAGTGCAAAGCACTCAACCCTGCACTTTCTCCTTTTCCAAGTTCATTGTATTTTATCATGCCAGTCCTTGGGGTCATTCAGCTCTTAAACACATTATTTCTAATCTACCTCTGTACTTGCTGCATCTCCCACCAGTTTCATCAACATATGCCCACTTTTTATAGCAAGTAAATCAACACTTACGTTGGACCTCAAGATCCTTGTTGATACCCCAAGCTCTTTCATTTTTGTTTCCATCTCTAACACACTTAACTGACTACTTTTAGCACACTGATATTATATTTTGAAAGTGTATTTTTCTGACTTCTACCTGACGTAGACAGAGAGCTTTAACACCCTCCCACTCAGGGCTGCTGCATGCATCTCCCACTGTGCATGGGTTCCTCCTCCTGCCCTGCTGCTAGAAGCTCACTGGAGAGCATGTGGGTTGGGCTGCCTAAGCTTACTGGCCACAGTATGAGTCCCCCAAAACCGAGTCTCCACATCCACCTCTTCCTTCTTGCCTCACCTGTTGCTTTGCCATTATCAGCTTGGAACAACCTGATAATGAAGTATCCTCTGGAGATCAACAAGGAGCAAGCAAGTTCTGCTCTGAACACAAAAAATTAATCTCTTTGTACTATCTGAAGTATTTGCATGTGTCACAGTCTTCCATAAACATATCATTACAACGCTGCTGGGAAGGAGAAAGGTGCCATTATCCTCATTTTCTAGAGAGCCACTGGGTCACAAAGGAAATTAAGGGGTATTTCAATATAGTGAGAGGAAGCTATGTAGCTTGTGTTATTGCATGCCTCTGCTAGTTTAACGGCTCTTACCATCTCTGTTTTGCAGTAAAAACAAACTGTAGGATGTGCAGAAAAGTCCATACGGAAAGTAAAAATATAAGTTGTGCCTTTGGTAGCTGTCTGGCTATATAAATGCTCCAGATTAACATACAACCCTCGTACCATATTTTAAAACATATGTCCTACAGAATGCTTTAAAGACAAGAACTTATTTTTATAGATGGAGATAAATGAATTGTTGAGCTTAAGCAGACAGCTATTTTAACTCATTTTTACACTACTATTAAACTACAGAAGTGTTTAGATTCCACTTTGAAGGTGCTAAGAGATCCTGTTCTCACCACTGTTTTGTTTTCTAAGCAATGGAAATCCA
This sequence comes from Alectura lathami, assembly GCA_013399715.1. Classification (NCBI taxonomy): domain Eukaryota; kingdom Metazoa; phylum Chordata; class Aves; order Galliformes; family Megapodiidae; genus Alectura; species Alectura lathami. Next base: position 400,017 of record VXAV01009183.1, on the reverse strand, counting down.
CTAAGAACAACAGAAAATACAAATGTCCTCAGCTTTCATGCTAAGAAAGAAGACACATCTCCTTCATACCCATGTCAGCCTACTTTTATAGAATACCACCCCTACAAAATATATTTTCCTAGACATAGTCCAGTTTGTTCCTCCCCTTTGCCTCCTCCCCTCCCTGTGTGGCTTACCTGACAAGGAGACAACTGACCTGCGTGCAACCCCCTGGTCTACAAAGTTCCTTGGCCAAGATGCAACAGACAAGCACGCGTGGCCACAGTTCAATATCTCGCTGAATATAGATCAGACACAGACTAGGTTGTGCACAGTCAGATTTGCACATAATCCAGAGGTTAACAACACACTTTCTCTCACTACATTTCCCAAAACAAAATGCTTTCAGGAGTTAAAGAAGTCTGGGTTATGAAATCAGGCTTCTCAAACTAGAAACCTGTAATGGAGCTCTCAAGAAAGCAGGGAAGTTGTGCTACAAAGGGCATAACTAAGCTGCTAAAAAATAATTGCATGTTATTGTCAACAAGATAGTAAGCAGGGATGAATTTAGAAGTCTTGTTGATTTCATGACTAAAACATCTGAATCATGGAACATCTGCTAGAGAAATACTCTCATTAAACTGCACTCGAGGTCTGCCCTTGGTGTCTTCGGCCCTGGAGTGGAACTGCAGCAAGAAATGAAGGAGTCTCCCATTCACCCCTGGTGAAGGAAAACATTACACCATATGCAATTGCTTTAGAAGACCTCACTTCAACTTCCGGGAACATCTCACCCTTTCTCCGTACCAATGCTCGCCCACTCAGCTTCCTGGTTTAATTTCAAAATGTTTGTCAGATAGAAGAGGACAAAAATAATTGAAAGCTTTTATTATTTAATTATGATTTAGAGGAACTTAGGAAGAAGATGAAGAGGAGACAATGTGTTAGCACATGCCTTCTCTCTCTCTCTCCAGAGCTCACAGATCCAAACAGGCTATTTAACCTAGTGAACAACAGTACCAACATACCTCAAGCAGCTCTGGCTACAGATCAGAATAGATGCTAAGTCATAGAAACTGGTGCAGATGGGCAAAATTTTACATCTATCACAGAGGCTTACAGTGCCCTAAATGGCTACAGCCTTCCTGGTGGATGCCCCACGCTCTGTGAAAAGCTGTAATGCAGGAGATACAAGGGATGCTCCTTGTCCCCACCTGCTCAGGAGCCAGCACCTTCTTGCCCAGTGCTCTCTTGTCCCAGAGCTCCCCACACACACATTGCTCCTTTCAAATGGGTTTTCTAGCATCCAAAACAGGGAGAACCTAATGACATTTAAGGCATGCAATAAACCACACCTGAAGTTTAAAGAAAGATGAAATTTTTCCTTTTTGTGTCACATAGTTTTTTGGTGTTGCTGCACACATAGGCTTACTATTTGTTGTTATGATCTATTTTCAAGTGAGTTATAGAGAACAGTGGGAGAATCTAAGTGCCCTTGGTTACTGTCTTATTAATTTCAGTATAATTAAATGAAGATAGATAAAGCATGGTCACATGGTGGCAGGGCATGTGGCAGAAACAGTACTGACAAATGGAAAATCAATTAGGAGGGAAAAAGAAATGAGCTATACAGCAAACCCGCCTCCTCTGTTTTGATGACTGAGCAGCAATCAGTAGTGTTCACAAATACCGCCAGCTCTGGTCAAATACCAGCTCCATTTCACAGCACAACACAGAGCTGTGCACATCCCCTCTCCTCAGATGAAGAATGAGAAAACACCAATACTAGAAAGAGCTGTCACTGCAGGGGCAGCATCCTAGACCATCGTGGCAATCACAGGCAGTGGTAACCATTGCTACAGACAGGGCTCACCCTGCAGGGCCTCAATGGCTTGCATTTTATAATTTTTATTTTATTTTTTTTTTCTTCAGAAAGCTTCATTTTTGAAAAACAAGGTGATACATCAGACCAAGACAGGAACTCCCTCTGAATAATATTTGCTACTTTCTGTACCACAAGTGATACATCTTTTCTGACAAGCATGCTGTTTCAGGGATACATTTTTTCACCACACAACAGGCAGTAACAAATCTTAGTTCACTAGGGAATGGCTAACTGTTTCTTCCTCACTACAATTAGAAGTTGTTCAACTACAAAAGATAGGCGTGAACATGCTCTCAATTTAGGACTGTTACTTTGCAAGAAAAAAGAAAAAACAACTAAAACATGACCTGAAACAAATTTAAAATGCATTAAGTTAAAAACAAATAAATAAATAAATAAAAGTGAAGCCTTCACAGACTCTGTTAAAAAGTACATTTTTAAACATACAAAAACATTTGAAGGTGGAGTCATTTGTCACAAGAATATACTAGCAGATCTTATAACATAAATATTTATAAAGCACAGATGTTATTTCACATAGCTTTACTTCCATAGCTTGTTCCATTAACTGATCCAACAGACCAGCTAATTGCTCGCGCAAGATTATTTGCTATCACCCATTCAGACAGAAGCACAAATATTTGCAGGGAATGGGGAAGATTTAAGGGGTTGTTTTCAAATATATTAAATAATGTTTCATTATGTGCTGATTGTTGTTTCTTCAATTAATTTAGAAAAAACTGTGGACATTAGCAGCATTACAGAAGGATAAGTATGGCAAAGATTCTAAGAAAATGATGACATATCAATATTTGCTTCAACAGAATGCAGCAAAAGACATGCAAAATAGATCTCATTGCATAATTAAGTTTAACTAAAGTAGTCTTGTATGGTCATATGATTTTATAGGAAGTTTCAGGATATATCAGCATTTCCCCTAAAGTCTCAGCTCCCAAGGTTGTATGATTATACAACAAATTCAGCTTAAAAATGCATCTAACCCTTCTCTTTGCAGAGAAGCACTTCAAAATGCAAAACAAGGGATTAGCACGACAGAAGGAATATTACAGAAATCAGAAAGTTTGGTCAGTTGGTTTGCTCGATTTTCTTTAAACCTTGATTGTGGTTTCTCATTATTGTCAGACGGCAAACATACTTAAAGGTTGTAAATCAAAGCATTAGGAGCTTATAAGAATATTTTTAAATTAACAAAATGAAATACTGGGTATAAAAGCTAAAGCAAGTCTGGCCAACGTGTGCTGATAATACCCACACACTCTAACTAAACGGAGGGTGCACAGATCTCATAAGTCACTGTGAAGATATTTGCCTGCTGCAGAACTAACAAAAAGAACAAGTTCAACATCTGCCAGGGTGTCCAACTGCTTGACAGTTTCTCTGGTCAGAGGGGGCATTGTTTAAGCTGACAGGTTCCTAATGGTCTGAATTATTCAGCAATTCTCAAAAGACTCTTTCTACTCATTAGAGGGGAAAATGTGAAACAACTCAGCCAGGGTTCCCTCGCTCCCCAGGAGCTGATCATGCTAATTGAGGAGAACATCACAATGTGGCCCATTTTAATCACATGAGTTAAGTAGGCAAGAAGTTTCCATTATCCTTAGCATACAATACAAGACAGAGGGCCCGGCTTCTGCAAGGATGCACAGGGCAGTATATCACTTTTTAAAAACCTCACTTGGAACAAAGAGGACATATGTTGTTGATAAGCCCTGCACCTACCAATCAAAGTAAACAAGAAAATTCTATTAAAGAGAAATTCAAAGCATGCTGTTAAGTCTGAATGCTAAATGAACAACAGTAAACATCTCAACTTACGTGATGTTATGGGAAAAGGGCAGCAAAAAAAAGCTGTTCGCTGATTTTTCTTCTCATCTGTCAGACTATAGATGAGAGGTGTAAATAAACTAATGTAGCAGCATGAGGCAAATGACACTCCTGTTTAAAGAGCCAGATCATTCAAAGATATTCTCAAGTCTAATATCTACAGAAATGAAGGGAAGGAAGAATAACAGCAGCTTTACTTTTGATGGATTATTTCTCCATCACTTATCTCAACAGTAATCAAACGCATTCTGCAGTGGTGATTATTTCAAGTAATCCTAGCCTTACTGAACATGGGAAAAATGCAACAGTCTCAGAATCAACAGGACTGCGTTTCATTTTTTTTCATTGCGTCAGGAGACTTCTAGCAATTTGGAATTGCTTCAAAATTGTAGCACCTGAACAGAGTTCCTCACATAAACTTTTTAAGAAATGTTAGTACAGTAATTAAGCATGTCTGCAACAGAACTCTGTTACCAAAACATGGACCATGTGTGAGAAGAAAGAGATTTACATATGCATTCAAAGGCTATAAAGGAACACATGTAAATATTTAGTACATCACCATATGGAACACAACAGCTACATGGAATTGCCAGTTAGATGGAAGGACAAATGGAATGAGTAGATTCAAAATTAATATTATTACTGCTGTTCCTAGGCAACCAAAATGTGGATAAGAAAAAACAAAGGTAAAATACCTTAAAGCATATAATAAGAGTGCGAATATTCAGGAAATCTTTTTCCATTATTTAAAATGATGCTACAAGAGATAAGCCTTTGAATTAAGGCTTATTATGAACAAAAATTAAGCCACCGGTTTATATAGAAAATCTATTTTTTGTCATCTGCGTATAAACATTTCCAGAAGCAGAAGATTAATTCAGCGAGATAAATGGAAAGACATAAAATAGTTTGCCGGCATGACGCTGTGAATAAATAACTAAAAGCCCGAAAAAGCAAAAAGACAACATGATACTGGCCTATTCAGACACAAAATTCATTTCCAATAACCACATTTCAGCATGCAGTTTGGATCATATGTAGCACTTTCTTGTTTCAGAGCATGCAAGATTAATTATTATGGGCTCTATTGTCCCATGCACAGGCAAACAACACGTAAGGAATAATTAAATCAGCAAGATTCTCCCACAGAGCCTCCTACACATGCTTACACTCAGGCAAGGGAGAGGTGGGGTCCCTCCCAGGAAACAAAAGAGCAGGATTATGTGAGAAGCCTGAGACCATCTGCACAAAGTCATGTGGCCAGGGATTTCCTCTTCCCCTTACTTCGCACAGGGCATCCTTTCCCACCTCTAGTCTGAGCCGCGTGGGGGGCAGCTGAGCTGGGCTTTAGTTCCCAGCCCAGAGACAAAAAGGAATAAGGGATTTGGGGTTTCTGAGGTCCTCATTGCCTTCCAAGCTAAGCCACTTAAGGATGTAATCCTTAATACCCCCACATGCAGAATTTTGTCGTGTCTGGGTCATGCTGAAATTCTGACCAGCCCAGTCCCACTTGTATCCCGTACCAGGCACAGACACCCTGCTTTTATCCATCTCCAGGGAACAGAGGCAAGGGGCTTGTCCCCTAAACCGTGAGGACTGCAGGAAAGATGCAAACCTTTACCCACATATCCCACAGCTTCACGTGAATTAACAAGTGGAGCATTGGCATTTTCTGTTTCCTATTTTCTCTCAACTAATTTGAGTTTCTTTCTCATTGCCTGAGGTAGAAAGCTTGGATAAAGGAGGAAGAAAAAAAAATTCTTGACCTCAACAGGATATCTTGTTAGGGTATGGCAGCCTTAAGGTCTCTTTCCTCTTTCCTGGCATCTGAGAAGGGGGTTACAATTAACGTTCCTGCTGGTTCACTTTTTCCATGCAAGGCCTGGAGGGGAACTCTATAGCATTTTTCCATATAGAATGAAACATTAACTCTTATTTGCAGCAAAAGCAACCCACAAAACATTTCTGGATGCTCTTTGACTTCAGTATCCCTAAGCAATTTGCAAAAGTGGATCTGTTTTTTCCGTGCTCTTTTCTTTATAAACAACAATCAAGCCCACATGAAGTCTATTCAGAAGCAGTGATTGCAGAGCCCTGCCTGCTCCCTGCCACCTTATCAAGCTGTCTTCCAGCTTCCTGAAATATTATTGCTGACATAATGGTATTACTCAGAGCTTGATCCAAGCCAACCACAGACAACAGAAAGGCTCCCACTGACTTCCGTGGGCTTTGGACAATGTCAAAAGCAGTGAAAGTACCAGAGGATGAAGTCACCTCTATCTGCTTTTAGACCTCACTTCAGTATGGCCCTTTAAAAATAGACCTCACTTCAGGTATTACACTCTTGACTTTATGCTTGGCTGACAGGTACAAATTATTACATCTTTACTTTTCTACAAATGTGAGACATATTAAAAAAAAAAAACAAACGGTAAAAATCAGGACAATATTACTTTTAAATAAAGCAAAACTATCACGTCTAACTGTGCTTGCTAAAAAAAAAAAAAGGAAGATTCAGCTCACACAGCGAGTTTATCAATGCTGACACAAGTTTTGCAATACAAGAGACTGTCTACAACCTCTTCCTTCAGGCTGTACTTGCAGGATGCAAGATGACCTCAGGGCCATCTCCAGGAAGTCTTTAACTCATCTCTATTCATCACAAATAACAGGCAGTCATTACCTTCCAGGTCCAACCAAATCTTGTTAAATATTCTCCAGTGATGTATAAATTGGTCAACCTTCCAACGCAAGATTCATGTCTGGACCTCAATTTTGAACAATATTCAAAAAGTAGGAATGTCTGGATCTCAGGGCTTCACTTAATTGTGTCTGGAATAAATCAAACCCACAGTCCAGCACACATTCCAGCTCTACATTTTCCAAGTGGTTCCAATGTAATAATGTTTTAATTTGGACCTATTGCTACTTCTAGTAATTTGAGGTGCTCCAACCTTTTCCAAACTCATGTGTTTAATAAAATCCTTTTCTTGAAATGTGAATTTTTTGAAAAACTAAGTCTAACTCAAAATCTGCAACATGTTCTTGTGAACTACACTTTTCCAACAGCATTAAAAACACATACAGAGCCCCTTATTTTCAGTGGTGCACTCTATATTTGCAAGGTTAAGACCAGCTGCCTGCACTCAACATCTCCAACAGGCAGAAAGTCCTCCTTCGTGCAGACAGCTGCTAGGCTGGCCAGCATCTGAGGACCTGAGTGAAACTACAGGGACAGTGTGGCAACGCTACACCGTTTGTAATAAGCCAGATTAACCCCAGTTACACAGCTTGTAGCTATTACAACAACCAACACCTCTACGTGGTCCAAGGAGAAAGCTCAGGAGTGAGGCTTGCAGAGATTGCAAACATTTTTGAGTTCATTCCCTGATACTTTGTCAAGGCGCACAGAAATAAATGATTTAAACTATTAATGATTCCATTACTAAGAAATGAGAATGGTCATCCAACCCATGGTCTTGTCAGGTTTAGCAATGGAAGGGCAGAGAGAACTGCTTGTTTGGTGTGCTTGGGCGTTGTTTTTGCTGCGACTGCTTAAGAGAACTGTTACTGCAGCAGAGGCAGGGTTCAGAAGTACAGAGAAAAACACGGAAAAGAAGGAAGCGGATCAAAAATTTGTCAAAGGTCCACATCTACAGCTGCCAGATTCTCTGGGATGTTTAGTCAAGAGCAGAAACAGAAACACATCTTTACACAGTCTGGCAGCAGGAGCTGAGGGGCCCTTAAGCCAAATATTTATCAGGATTTGCTAGCCACAGGCTGATGGGGAAAAGGAGATGCCGGCCAGCTCCTCAGCAGGCGTCTGGCCAGAGTTTTCCTGTCCACAGCGGTGCTGCAAAGCTCCCCGGGGCAGAGAGAAGCCCCATTACAAACCCAAGCTAGTAGATGTAGTTCACTGGCTCACCAATACTTAGTGCCTTTTTCCCTGTCTGCTTCCTACGAGTTGCTGCGGTGGACTCCCAGTCATCACAGACTGTGAGAGAAAGCAGTTGTCCTATTTGCATGTAGCAGTTTATTTGGCAATAAGAGGTAAAATGTCTTTTTCCTTGTTTACTCTGAAATACAAGTTATGAATAAACACAAATGGATGCATTTCCCAAAGATAGGATTACAAATCAGACTTTGTTCCACTGAAGATTATTCTCTCTTCAAAGTAGTCTCTAGAGAAGATTGTCTCCTGTTCTGCAGGTACTGGCTGGGCATCAAATTTGACCCATCACAACATGTAGCACTTTCCATCTGCTTTGCAACAGCATAAATAAAAACGGAGGATAGAAGGTTCTTGAGGGACAGTCCCTGTTTAAATCACTTTTTGTGCAACCACTGAGTGGAAATAGCAGATCTGGTCTCCCTTTTGCCTTCTGTCATTTATTCTTACTGGCTGAGAAAATAAGAATTAGCTGTAACCAAGCTTGTCTCAAGAATTATTGGGAGTGAAGCCAGCCTTTTCAAAACCCTGGAAGTTGGGTTAAATAAATACCTGAGTTCACAGAAAAGATTCAGAGGATGGCATTTCTGGCAAGCAGACAGTATGGACTAGGAAAAACATATCATGTTGTTAACCTGGGAAACAAAATTCCTGGTGACACCAAAAGTGCCATTTACTAACCTGGAAATACAGTTTCCCTGGGGAAAAGCATTGTGTGGCTCTTCTGTTATGCACACATTTATATTTAGAGCTATCAATTTATCCTTTCTTTACTATTGCATTTCTCAGACTGCACAGAGCTTTAAGTAGTTATTTCTAGGAAGCCTATAAACGGCAACCTTTTTCCTGTGCTTGGCTTTTACTGTTCAGCTATTGTACAGCTTTTTCCTCTTTCCTCCCTTGGGACAAGAAGCACAAGTTTCTTTCACTTTCCCTTATAATACAAGTCTTACTCAGTATTATTTTTCTATTTTCTATTGTTATTTTGTACTGTATGAGGTGATGCAGTCATTTAACATGACTACAAATGAGGTGACAGATGAAACAGTAACTTTATCCCACAGATTGCAGGCTCCAGGTCAATACCTGAACCGGGGGCTAAAATAGCACAAAGATGAGCCTCTTCTCAGCAAGACTGAGTGCAGAACCTCATGAATTCAGGTTTGTCTGATTCTAAACCATGAGGTCATGTGTTAGATTTTTCTTTCAAAGGGATAGTAGGTTTTCCTTTCGAAAGAAGTCATCACACTTTTGTAGTACCTAAGCAATTTTGCTGGTAGCACCTACAAACTCAATAGATGAAGAACACCATAATGACTCCTGACCAGTGTCCTTGCATCAGGAACAACTCCAAATAAATCTTTGCCATTATTGTGCAGCAAAGTCAGAAGTGGTGGGGAAAGGGGCAAGCAGGCTCTTTCACCACATTTAATTCACTTATTTCATACCATTTCAACTGTCTGTCTGCTTCCTCTGGATTCTCAATTGAAGGCTGAACCTGTAAGCGCTCTGTCATGTATGTGAATCATGAAATCTACATTTCAAGAGCACACGGAAGATTTGCGTAACTTACGTAAGTCAGTTAGGGAGCAGAAGGAAAAAAGATCTATTTCTTCCTAAAAAAAAATGGTCAATTTTTTTTTCTGAAAAATGTCACGTTTTTCTGAAGGCAATAAAGGCAATGTGAAATGATGGGCTTAGAAGTTTTTGTTTGTTTGTTTGTTTTGCTAGAGCATTCAGCTTTCAAACTCATTCTGTCCCTTAGAATACATAGTATAAAGCTGACAAATGGGAGAACAAAACAAAAACATTTCACTTGCAGAACATTAATCAAGCAGGAACTGCATGAATGGAACAAATTGAAACTGTGGCAAAACTCCCCCCCTCATAAAAAATACCCACTGCAGATGACAAAAGTATCCAAATTGTCTCATTTTCCCACTAAAAATGCCTGAAACCAGATGGGGTTCCCCAAAGACATATGGTCTGGGCTCTTACATTAAAACTCAGATCTGATCATTTTAATCCACCATAGCTAATCCCGTCTACCTCATGGGAACTAGCACAGCTCTCTTTCCTCTGCTGGTGAAACAAGTCGTACCTGCTCTGTTTTCCCCTGCTTTAAAAAATCAAGATACGCAGTTTTTAGGAGTACCAAGTCACTGCTCTACCGAACACATACGTTCGTCCTTCTTCAGCTTTTGGGAAAAAAAGTTCTCAATTTTGCTTTCTACACTGAAACTGTGCCCTAAGAGCACTTGTCCCTGTTTTTTTTTTTTTTTTGCAAAAGCCACATCTGTGTAAGCTTTGGTTACACCACCAGCAGACAGAAGAGGAAACCCACACCTACAGTAACACAGGTCATTAATCAGTCCATAAAACTGTTGTCAAGACCTGGACTAAGTTCACAGACTACTCAGTGCTCATAAAGTTTTCACTGAACATCTGTCGAGAGTGGGGGAGTCTACAGCACTTAATACAATTGATTTAGTTGAGATTAGGTAAAAATAGTGTTCAGCCTATGTATCTTAGGGTGCCTCCTCTTAACTCCCTTTAAAAAAATGTCTTCCACCTGGGAAATTTTAAACTTTTCCCTCAATTCTGCCCTCAAATACCCATTGCTGTCCTACTTGCTCCTTTCCTTCTGCAGTAATTTTCTCTTTGTCCAACAGCACGTGGCTTCCAGATATCATTTAATTTAGTTAAATCCATTGCATACCAGCAAAAAGCCAAGACACTGGTCAGCTACTTGCAGCAGTCCCCCAGAGACAAAATCAGCTGTTCGTTAAGCATGGCTGTTCTTCCTCACTGTGAAATAGATGGTGTTTGCTCAACAGGGTGTTCAGAGTTGCAAAGAAAAGAATGTTTTACAGTCACACGCTGACTGCTACCTACTATAATGGCAAAAATTAAAGAAAGATCTAACCGATAATAGATGAGACAGTAGGTTTTTTGATCTTGCTTTCATTAGCTCAACGAAATAACTGCATATTTTGATAAACTTACTTGACTGTCCTCTTGTAGTCACTACATTCAAGATGTTCCAGACAGCCAGTTAAATATGTTGTTTATCTATTTAAAATTTAATTCCCATTTCCAAAAAAAAAAAAATACTCAACACAAATAATAAGAGATTAACAAGCCATTAAAATGTTATATGTAAATGTACACACGAAATTATTAAATTAAGAATTTGCTAAAATTAGTTACAATCATACAAATGTTTAAATAAAAATGCTTCATTATAATGGGACTTAGTCATATGCAAAAAGATAAGTGAGATGACAGTACCTCAGCTGCAAAGCAACATCTTTAATGGTAAACGACCAAGGAGAACCAAGCCAACTTTATGAAAACAACTAGCATCCAGTGAAGGAAAAAAAAAAAAAAAAAAAATCAACACCTTGAGAACACCTGCTCAGGAATCCAAACAACCACTCAAACCACCAAGTCCTTTCTCTGATTTTATCATTGATTCTACCCTAAAAGTCACATTTGAGTTCTTCCTACAGGCCTTCACAAGGAAAATTTCAGCAATAGATAACAAAAAGAGGAAAATATTATAAAACTGTTATTTCCAAATTAGAACTAAAAAGCAAAAGTCAGAATAAAATGCTGGTGACCTCTGGGGCCCTAAAGGCTGATCAGACACACTCACTACTGCCATACATAGGCCCTCCTCAAAATGGAAGTGCAAGCAGCTCCAAAACCTCCCTTTTGAAGACCTGTTTCCAAACCCAGACAGGATTTGAACACAGTGAAATCCCACAGTTAGAGACATCAGATGCTGGTCTGATTTTCTACTACCAGAAATGAGTTCCCATTTAAAACTCTGGTTCCCCACCAGGGAGGTAAGTGGCTTGGTTGGTTCTGTCCTCCCTTCCCACTTCCCTCCCCAGGCCACCCATGAAGGTAACGCAACTGCATAACAAATATCAGATGAAATGGCATTTACCCATTTATCCTCCCATGCTTGCACAAGAGCTGCAGCCAGCTGTGGGGCCCCTTTGCAGAGGCACTGCGTGAGGCAGTCGCCCTGGGACCCCCTTTTCAAGGCTGCTTCCCTCAACATGGAACAGCACGGGCCACAGCTGGAAACACAGGTCGGAAGCAGGCTGGCCTGCAGTCTGGTTGCTGCTTGCTGGAGGTTGAGCACATCCAGCCAGAAACACACAGCCAGCAGGCGGGGGAGGCAGCAGACGTCCAAGGTCATCCAGAGAAACCCTTTTGCCCTGGCCCTGAGATAAATCAAGGCGGCCAACTCTCAGTAAAGTGCCAGCTGACGGTGGGTGGGGACTGGGATGGTGAGGAGGAGCAACAGATCCATCCCACTGCCTCCTACTGTTTGACACCAGCTGCTTGCTGGAAAGAGGGACTTGAAGCATTCATCACAAAGGAACAATGCTGTTACAAAGAAATTCTCATTTTTTTACATCACTCTGCTTCCTAATGTAAATAACCTGAAAAGCAAACCAAAAGGCATGCCACTGTTTTACATAGCAAATGTTACCAAGAATAACAACACTGCCTTTCATCCTAAAAAGAGAACAGAACAAAAAAAAATTACAAATAGTTTGAGGAGTGATATTTGTTTGTTGCTCTGGCCTCTTGAACCTCCTTGACTATGTCCAAAGGAAAGTCTTTTAAGGACATTTTAAAATATACTGGCACATGTTTCACGATAGAGTGCTATTCTTTTGCTTCACACTGCTATGACAGACAAACCCAGGAAGCTACAAGTCTTGAGATCTCTTGATCAGCTTCTTCTGTAAGCACATTCGAGCAGCAAGGTCAAAAAGGGAACTGTAGCCATAAAAGAATTTTCAATGTTGCTTTCAATTTTTTTTGTTGTTGTTCTCATTCACAGTCACCCTGTATAGAAGACTAAAGAAAACATGCACCATCTCTCTCAAAAGGGAAGCATTTATCCACTTAGATTTCAAATTCTGCCCTTCTTTTTTTGTCTCTTTTTTTTTTTTTTTTTTTTTTTTTTTTTTTTTGCTTTGATGCTTTTATTCCTTCCAAAGAGCAAGAAGAGACATACACACACACACACATAAAAAAAGAGAGAAAAAAAGTGATATATCATGATCCCAGCCAGCTTCCTCCCCTGCTTTGCATCAACAAGTGTCATGAAATGAAGAATGACATAATATGCAATGGTTCTCCTCTGCCTTTGAAAAACATATGTTCAGGTGGCACATATACTCCAGAACACTGCAGCCAGAGAGTACAACTGGAGCACTCAGAGTTTCCATTTATGAAAACCTCAGAAAAGCATTTTAAGCACAAGTTTAACACACCTTTATCCTACTGATGTCCTGTATCTTTAACTGATGCTCATTCCTTTTTGAAAGAACTTTTTTTTTTTTTTTTCTTTTTTGTAATGAAATTCCTCTATTTCTGAGCTTTTCACTTCATGGCAACTTAAAGAAGTTCATGCAAGTTTATATTAAATTACAATTATGGATTTTTACAATTTTAAAGGTGAAATCCTGGTTAGACAGAAATTAGCACGAGGTCCCTAGCTGCAGAGCCAGGATTTCATTCCCACACTATGAACTATCTTTAGATTATTTTGGGACAAACTGTGTCTCCAGAGTCATGACAGTATTAGATGAACAGTACAAAGCCCTCACTGAGTACCTCTGCCACCAGCATCTGTGAGAAGGTTGGGCTGTACAGGGAGGGCAAAAGCAGCAAGGAGTCCAACAGCCCTCAGCAGAGCTTGTAACTGTGCAAGTGAGTGACTAGCATGGTTTTATTCACTTTCCTGATAAGCTCCCTTCCCTCCATTTTTTCCCCCAAAAATCATGCAGGAAGTTACATCCAAAAAACTTTGGAAGCCCCATAAAATAAAGTTTGAGAAACAAAGCAGTATTACCTGATTGCTTTCTACAGGCTGACCTTGCTCTAGCAACATTCATTTCGTCATGCTCTGCGCATTGTAAAGATCATTGCAAATTTCAGCATGGTTATGTTACTCCTACTCCAGATACAAGAGGTTGTGGTTAGAGCTGAATTGGGAGCAATTTTATACATGTACAAGAAAACCTCTCATTTTAACTGTGAAACTGTCTGACGGTTTGCATAAGAAGTGAGGTCACAGTATTTGCCTACCTGCCAAAATCTCAGTAGTCAGGGACAGCACTCAGCACTCACCTGGGACCTGGGAGCCCCAGCTCCTGACTCCACCAGAAATGAAGGACCTCACAGCCCTGAAGGCCAACTACATCCTGGGCTGCATCAAGAGAAGCGTGACCAGTAGGGCGAGGGAGGTGCCCCTCTGCTCTGCTCTAGTGAGAGTCCACCTGGAGTACTGAGTCCTGTTCTGGGGCCCCCAACACAAGAAGGACATCGAGCTGTTGGAGGGGGTCTAGAGGAGGGCCACGAAGATGATCAGAGGGCTGGAGCACCTCTCCTACGAAGGCAGGCTTAGAAAGCTGGGGTTGTTCAGCCCAGAGAAGAGAAGGCTCTTGGGGGACCTGATAGCTGCCTTCCAGTACCTGAAGGCACATACAGGAGAGCTGGGGAGGGACTCTTCAGAAAAGCATGCAGCGACAGGATGAGGGGTAATGACCACAAGCTGGAAGAGGGGAGATTTAGGCTAGATGTTAGGAGGAAATTCTTTCCTGTGAGGGTTGTGAGACACCGACACAGGTTGCCCAGAGGGGCTGTGGATGCCCCCTCCCTGGAAGTGTTCAAGGCCAGGCTGGATGGGGCTTTGAGCAACCTGGTCTGGTGGGAGATGTCCCTGCCTGTGGCAGGGGGATTGGAACTAGATGATCTTTAAGGTCCCTTCCAACCCAAACCCTTCTATTATTCTGTGATTCTGTGAACCTGAATCCTTGAACAGGAGAGTGCAGGGACTTTCCATACAGGTTGGTACCTCTCCCTATCATCACTTAGCAGTCCTAAACTATAGAATTCCTAATTTTGGAACAGATCAAGTTATTTTACGTGTTACTTCCTGCATTATGCAGCTATTAAATGGGACTTGGAGAAGTTGCAAATCGGGCAGGAATCACGGAGAAGAGAGACGATAACACTGCTCCAGATGATGACTTTCACATGGCTGTGAAGTCTCACCAAACTCAGAGCATGTGCACTGTATGGGGAGGGGGTGATGGAGAAGGGGCGATAGCTTTAAGTCTCACTCCATCCTGCCCAATAAATCTGTGCCTGACAGATCCCCACAGGCCTGTATATCATTTTGTCTTTTTGTAATTTAGGAGACCAGCTGCAATTCCTTGGCCAGAGCCCAGCCAAGCTTCCCATGCTCCTTCTATAAGCTTCTCCAACATATAGCTCTAAGAAGCAAAGAAACTGAAGACAAAATTTAGCGTGTGACAAACCCTTCCATGTGTGACCTCTGTACCAGGCAATCTGTGAATCTATAGCAGAATGACCTTCTGCATAAGGTTGTGGCAAGAAAAAAACATGGATTTGGACAGCCTATGGACTTTATGTCCCACCCACCCTTTCTCCTTTAGGTGACTCTCCACACAATCTCCCACTTCTACTCGAATGAAGAAGATGACAAATGCCTGGATAAACATGGACAATCTAGAGCAGAGTAGTTCATCATTCAGTTCTGATGATGAAGCAGCAAGTTAAATACTCACTGAAGGGAAGCATGTTTCCCCCTAAAAAATATTTTCACAGTAATAGTATTTCAGAAGCAATAATAATTCTGGAATTATATTATTATT
This sequence comes from Alectura lathami, assembly GCA_013399715.1. Taxonomy (NCBI): domain Eukaryota; kingdom Metazoa; phylum Chordata; class Aves; order Galliformes; family Megapodiidae; genus Alectura; species Alectura lathami. Next base: position 384,644 of record VXAV01009183.1, on the reverse strand, counting down.
CTGGAATAATAATTCCAGAAGCAGGGAGAGGGCAGTATCAGAAAGAACTCACTTCCCTTCTGTACTTTCTAGACAATGAAATATAGCTGCCCGCAATGCTTTCCTTTCCTCGTTCCTCCAATTAACAAAGAAGTTATTCTTTAGGAATTTGCTGGTATCTCGAGACTTGTCACTGGAAGTAACAATGGCTTGCAAGAAGCTGGAAATGAAGAATAAATCTAAATTGTGCATGCCAATTCGTCCCGAGTGAGCTTAGGAACAGAAATATGAACTGCTGTCCTGCTTATCTTCCATCTGCTGCTTCTCCTATTTCCCCTTGGAACACTCCATTTAAAAACAAAACAAAAAAAAATTAGAAAAAAAAAATCAAAGATCAAAATGATTCTCCAGTAAGCACTGAATTTCTGTGCTATATGGGCATCTAAGCTGCAGGTTTTATTAAAGCCTGTGAGCTAAATGTACTCTCAAAGCTTGGCACCCCCTTTGAAGACTTTTTTTTTTTTTTCGGAGAAAAGGTAAGAAACATGCACTCACAGGCTGCTGCAAAGCTGTCTGGAATTCTCCACAGTGACAGCGCTGCCACTTGTAGTAGTAAGGGAAGGAAAACTGACACATCCAGGTCCATGATCTTTGAGAAGCAACACTGGGGATACTCCTAAATCCACTTTAAAACCTATTTCATGATATAGTTTTCATTCACCGCTATTAAAGAGCAAAATGCTGCCCTTTACAAGAAGGAGAACATTTCATCTTCAACCCATATCTGATAACACTGGGTAGTGTAGATGTAGCTGACTGCCAGGAATCACAAATGTCACAACACAGTAGCAAGCATGTTAGGCTACTACTGAATGAAGTGCACACAAAAACAGTTCTTGCCATGATGTGCTGCTCACCGGCAGGATGGCAACAGACAGCAGATGACCACCTGAAGCCCCCCAGTGATGTGGTATCGCCACAGCCGCACAGGCACTGGCAGGCAGTGAGCATCGCTGCGCAGAAGGCTCCAGCTCTTGGTCTCTCCTGCACATCTGTAGCTCACTGCACAGCCAGTTTTAGCCCTCTGAAGCTGCTGCAGGAACGCTGCATGCACAATGGCAGCTAACACAGCAGAGAACACTAGCAAGAGCAGGCCCTGGGGGGAGACTGGGCCCCACCTATGCTTTAGGGGGTACCGGGGCATTCAAAATTACCCTAAAGAAGTTAACTGAAGGCTTATGTAATCAATTTGGTTCGCTGCTCAGGGTGTCCTTTGCCCTGAGTTATTCATCACTGCCCTCTCTAATTCACCATAAAGGAATTCCTGAGGAACTGCCTCGCCGTCAGGAAGGCTCTGTTTATCCAAAAGAAAGACCAAAAAGCACCAATAAGTGAATGATTTCACTTGGCACAGATTGCTTAATTTAAGCAGATCTCTTTAGCAGAGAAACAGCTTTAGGGGAGGGGAGGAAAAAAAAAAAAATAGAGAAAAAAGAAAGGAAAGGAACAAGATCGAGAATAATAAAATTTATTTGAATTAGGCACCAGAAAACAAGATCTGAAGCTGAGAGGCAATAAGCATTAATTGCCATGAAAGAAATCACTGTTGTGTTGCATACCTGTCAGCCTTCACGCGGAAACTGCATTCTGCAGCAAGCAGAACTGCCTCAAGTTTGGTACTGCCAGGCCCGCTACCTGGCTACTTCTCCTCAACCCTCTGCTGAGCAGCTATAGGGAGGATGACACAGCAAAGTTGCCTTTTCCAGCTCTGCTCCTCACCAGCCCCTTCCATGTGTCCTGTGCCTTTCCTGGCTCCACCAGAGTGACCGAGGCCTTCGCCCTGCTTCTGGCAGCCCAGCGGCCTCTGCACATGGAGAGAGTGCCTGTTTCCCTTCCTCACCATTTTCTGCTCCATTTTATCCCCACTCCAAGCAACCACTCTACACATCAAAAATAGCAGCTGCTGTAAGGCAAACACATTGTTTATGCTTGCAAATGGCATCAGAGCTCAAAGTGATACTTGCAGAGCTGTGGTATAAGATGTTAAATAGAGCTTACATTGTTCTATTTGGGTAATTTCTGCTTAAACATCCCCCCTCCCCCCTCAGCTGCAGAGAACAAGGGTGATAAGACACAGCAGAGCCACAGAAAGGTGCACATTTAAAGTATTTCAACTCTAACCTAGTAATTACCGTACAAGTCTAACATTATATTTCCCAAAACATAACGAAGGACAATATAAGACTAAAACAAAATGAGAGGACAACTGACAGAAAGCCAGAAGAAAAAATGGAAGTGTGGCCCACAAGTTTTACAGCATAATGATCTGTCTCTGATAATATCTTCTTCTTCCTCGCTAAGTCACATGAAAACATAGGTTGCATAGACACAAATAGATATTCCAATGCCGCAGCCACTTGGCTTTATTATATCACTGTGTTTAGCATTTCTCACTAGTCACATCTCTAAAAAAGTATTATAATTTGAGCCCTTTTCAAGAAATCCTTCCGCAATATGCTGTTTCTGGCCTGAACCATGTACTTAATGTCATAGATGCAAAATAATCTTTTCCAAATGCGTTGTATAAAAGCTTCACACTCTATCAATTAAAACAGGAAATGGAACGTTAAGAAAAAAAAAAAAAAAAGTACAAGCTCAGATTTTCCATAAAACTCTTGCTGTTAATACACTCAGATTCACTCCATGCTGTGTTTATGATTAGAGGCCTTTGCGGAAACATCAGCTGGTTAATAATCATCTACATCTGTCACAATATCCCATCTATGCCTCGGCCTACATCCTTCCATTGTTTTATTAGCTACCTTCGATAAATGATTGTCAGAATTATTTCCTCTTCATTTGCAGGGATAATCTGATGATGAAAGAGGGGGGAAAAAAAAGAAAAGAAAGGCGATGCCAACTTCTAGTACAATTGGGATGACAAATAAAGAAGATTTTTAAAGGTCTTGCATGTTGTTCTTTCAGTATAAAAGAGTATTTATTAACTAGATTTTATAGCCCAACCCACTCCCCAAATTTTTAAGGGTATGGCTTGAATAGCCCCAGGAGGTTTGCCCCTGGTCAGAGTTCATCCCAGGAACAAAGCTCAGTGATGGTAGTGGGAGATGGCATGGTTACCTCAATCCACAGGCATGCAAGGGCTTCCAGTCATCACACTGGTGTCCAGAGGGATCTCAGCAGGGCTGCAATCAAAGCTCAAGCGTGGAGGCGTTTATAACTCACAATTACACAGCTACCTAGCCTGCAACAGGGACAGAGCTCAGAAACCTCAGCAGATGTTTATCAGGTAAACGCACACATCTAATTGCACTACCCACAAGACCTTTAATGAATCCATTTTATCTTTTTTCTCAGTTAAGGTGTTGGGGCTTGGGGGTAATTTTTAAATGCACATGTTGAACACTTTGCCCAGTATTTTCATGACTAGTCACCAATACCCCTGTTCTAGTTAGTTAATATGATGAAAATGCTAGAGATCCTAGATTTTCCACTCCATAAAAGAAACTGGTGGGGCAAAAATGCAGTCTTTGACAAGGAAAAAGGAAAAGAACAACATACATTTTGTGGGCAACACAGATCTAGGACCAATGTTCTAGGCAGGACAGCATCAAGACTGATTGGCCCCACTGAAATCCTACATTCATTATTTTAAACAATGCACACTACCATTTTCCTACCAGAGGTAAGATGTCCTCCTCTCATCCCCAAGAACTCTGGCAGCTGTCCTAGAAAGCTGATGAAAGCCCCGGGAGCCTGAAGGGGAGGAAGGTCTCTATGTTCTTGGTTCTGCAACCTTATCACAGCCTTGGCAAAGGAAAAAACCTTCATACTCTCCCCTCGTACCTTCCCATCTACCTGATGTTCTGCAGAGGTAAGTGACTGAGGCACTATACTCCATGCCAGTTTGGGCTGAAGTGTAGTGCTACTCATCACAAAAGAAGAGAACAACTAGCGCTATTGAAAGCTAATGCATAGCGGTGATAAAAGAGGTAACACTACCAGCATCAGACGTTCTCCTTTAAAAAGCCAGATTGCAGAGATGACACGTTTCCCTAAGAAAATATGATTCTTAAATACATACAACGTATGTCTAAGGGCGATCCTCAATCTGCCAGAAACTTTCTATTGAAATTACTCAACCAATCTAATAAAAAGTCATTAGGAATACGCAAATGTTGCTGAAAGCAGCTGCTAGTCAGGCCAGCTTTTGATGATGCCTGCTGCATATTAAGGCATTTGATGCACCCAAAATCACTAAAAAGGAAAGAAAACAATAACAACATGCAGAGCATTATCTGAGCATTCATTTGTGAGCAAGATAAATACTGGTTCCACTCAAACCGCCGTGTTTTGTTTTGCCATTCAAACAGGCAGGCTCTACTTCAGTTCATTTTCCTGAGTGCTTTAACTAATCAAGGCTTAAACACAAACATTTGACCAAGAGAAAAGAAAGCATGAAAACAGCATTTTTTCACATGGTGTTGAGCAGAAGAAATATCTGTGCAGTACAAATAATCTACACAAGAAAACAGCTGGTTCTGTGCCATTTCCCCCTGCTGACGTGGGACACAAACTCACCCAACCTGGCCTGGTATGCAGAGCAGCTCATACCCTATATGTAGGGAGGTAGGTCTCACACAGGTCTTCTAGGAATGACACCTGGTATGAGTTATCTCTGTTTTAATTAATGAAACATTAAGACTCATTCTACCCCCCCAACCCACATGGACAACACAGTTGTTTGAAATCTCCTGAGAAACAAAGTGACAATCTTTTTCACAGTTTTATCTCAGAAAGTAAAAGTGTTGATATGTACTAATCCACAGGTGTGAAGAACACAAGCTTCAAAATGCCTCAGAAGTTTTTGCCCCATGAGCAGCCATAGAAGAGTACATGGTCAAACTGACTTTGGGGTATGTACATAGCTCTCCTTGCCTGCAAACACAAAACTCACTAAAACAAAAACCTTTGCCAGCTTACTTGGGAAGAGGGGGAGGGCTGATAAACAGCCAGAGATGGAATAAAGGACAAGAGGAGAGAATGATGGATGGTGAAAAGGTTCAGCAGTGCAGCTCAGCAGAGAAACCCATGATCAGACCCACAAACAAACCTACAGACAGAAAAACTCCAGCTAAAACACTGCAGCACCAAGACCCTTCTTTCCTCCCCAACATTTTAGTGTGGGGCAGCCGGTAGGGAACCACACAGAGATGGCAGCCATGCCCCCAGACCCTGTCAGGAGCTGGCCCCTCTGTTCCCTGCATGCCAGGCCAACAAGGCCACGCCACGGCTCTCCTTGTGCAATGCATTCTGTTTCAGCTCCTCTGAGCACCGTAACTTTTAATCCTCCTCTAGGATCTTCTGAGAAAGGACATGGAGGCATTTATGTCCCACAACAGCCAGAGCCACTGCTCACTAGCTAATTATTTCCCACCCCACCGCCCCCCCCCCAAAAAAAAAAAAAAAAAAACAA
>VXAV01009183.1:355178-374569 GCA_013399715.1 Alectura lathami | reverse complement strand
AAAAAAAAAAACAGGGTTTAAAAAAGAAAAAAAAAAAAAAAAAAAAAGAAAAAAAAAAAAAAAAAAAAAAAAACATTTTGGCTAACCAAAGGGAAGGTTCTGAACGTTGATAAACACAACTTCAGCACAGGAGGCAACTGTCAGTAATACAGTCAGGTTACAACCCTGTCCTGGGAGGGGAAGTCTGCCTCAAAGCTGCCAGGAGAAGGGAAGAAAGGAAAACCAACAGGGGATGAATGCTGACCCAGCTCTCATTGACGGTAAAACCCCTGCTGCATTTAGAGATGCCAAGACTTTGTCTAGGGAAATTATTACAATTTTACGCTATCATAACTAACTCAAAAATCAGGCTGTTTACTGCGGAATGCCACCTGCTACTGCCTGGCAAAGCATGTTCAAACAGCTACACAGGGCGTATCATAATGAACACGGCTTTTCATCCACAAATCCAGAAGCGCTGTGCTGAAGTGGTATTGCTATCCTCAGTCAAGAGTGGTGGGGAAGAGGGGGAAAGCCCAGGAGAAGACATGGACTCATGGAGCCCCTCTAGGCAGAGCAGTGGCCAGGAGAAGGACGAGGCTCAGGTACTTCAAGCCATATATATTGCTGCAACTTTTCCTAAAAGGCTGCATGCTTCATTCAGCAGTAAATTGTTTCACTTTGTGCACTGTCTGGCCAAATGCATGCAGAAAAGCAGTAGCTGCAACATACATGGTTTATTTCATCACATCCTGCAAGAACCTGAAAAGGGTCACAGGGAGTCAGGTCTGCAGGGACATTTAGGAGAATCCAGTAGCAACCAGCAGAGGCAAAACAAGTTTGGGGGAAATACAGAAATACTGTAACAATGTATCACAAAATGTGGCCTACTTTCATTTCTTGTCTTTTCTGTTCCTTTTATTATTATTATGTTTTGTTTTAAAACAAAAATATGTGAATTCATGTTTCCTCAGGGAAAAAAAAAAAAAAAAAACAGCTTCACTCATGTGATCTGTGTTATTCAAGAAATCCAACTAGATGATCATAGTGATCATTTCTGGCCCTGCAATATATATATATATATATATATATATATATTTAAGTGCTCATATGTCAACTCATTCTCTGTGTTTTTCCCTACGAAGTCCAAAGAACTTAGGAAACCCACCCTTCATCTCCTACATTTTACCATAAACCTTCCTTTGCTGATTCTACAAAAGCCCTGGAAATCAACTGCCTTTTCACTTCCAACTTCTGTGAATAATCATAACTTTATTCAACACTATGGCTTTTATTCCAATGCACATAAATAGCTTCTTGACTTGCACAAAACCTGAAACCACTTTAATCAATTGGCTATATATAGGCTGGATAAATACCGATTTTGAGATTCTGGGTATACAGCCAATCCTGTTCTATTTGCTAATACTTTGATCTAAATTCACATAATTTTAAGAAGAAATGAAAAATATTCTGGAGAGAAAAAAGACAACAGTAAAGAAATTACAACCTGTGAAAGCTAGAGGATATGCACATTAACCAAAAAAAAATTCAACTCGTTCCAAAAGCATTTCAGAAGACAGAAATACATTTAGATTTATCATAAAATGAGCTGTAAATATCCAGAAATTTGTTATTTTGTTACTCCCACAGGAATTCACTCTTGGTTTTACAGAAAGCTACTGCTATATTAAATATATTTAATAGCACATGTAGACAGTACTATAGCCTATTTGTGTGCGTGTGTGTAATGTACTACTCCATTTTCTACGGTAGCATTATAGCATAGGTGATTTATGTACGCGTAACAGAAATGGCTATTCTGTAGAAATATCACAGGAAATGACACACAGGAAATAAAACAACACAGACATCTTACAATCATTTCCTAAACTTCTAGCACAGCAGTCTGCTGGGCTCCTGAAAGAACCCAGATGCTGCCGACACAAGGAATGAGCAAACACCAGAATTGCTTCCCACTCCCAGCATGGTTGCTGGATCCTGAGAGAAGGATGAACAAGACAATAAGTGATGGCTGGCGCAAGCAGATATTGGCCACCTGGAAATATTTTTTGCTAGGTATTAACTGTTTAATATTGTCATGGTTCATCTACAGTGGCTACAGATGGATGGGGGGGACCTGCAGCGGCTGTGAAAACAAGAAAGCTGAAGATTAATGTGTGGTGAGTGCTCAAGTAATGGCTGGGGAAAAGAAAGGTATGTGGAAAAAAAAAAATATCACAGTAATCCTCATGCCAGATCATTCTCATCTTCTCCTGTGTCCACCCGCCCCATGACATACCCCAGTTCATTCCAGTCCCACCCCATTCAGATGTGTTATTCTGCTGTGGCACTCACTGGTGCCCACAAGGCCCTGCTGTGTCAGGTAGCGGGCAAGTCAAAAAAAAAAGGGCAGGTAATTCCAATTATAGCAAGGTAGCAGCAGATGCAGACAGCCAGGTTTCAGTCAGGTTGCCAGTGTGCAACAGAAGACCATGTTCTGGAAGCCAGATGAACTCAGTAACACTTTAGAACAGATTTTTATGAGGGGATGCTAGAACACAGCTTAGGAGAGTTCAGCTGAATGCACAGTAGAGAGCTGCATTTTATCTAACCAGATTTCAACAGTCAAAGATAGGTTGAGATTTTTCTTCATTTTCCGGTTATCTCATGATTGCTCAATATTCTACCATTCATTTTTACAGTCATTTAATGGAAATTAGCATATAAGTCACATGTACAAACAATTGCTTTTTTTGCCCTTACCCACTAGATGAATTAGCAGAGCTAATTCAAGACACTAACCAAGAGAACATCTATGTCATTCCACAACTGTTGTTCTTCTCTGTTGTTTTTGTTTGATTGTGGGGTTTTTATGTTTGTTTGTTTTGGGGTTTCTTTGTTTGTTTTTCAGTCCATTCCTCAAGTAAAGTAACACAGTGGTGAAACTAGTCTTAAAAACAGCTTTCTAAATTTCAAAAATTTTAAAAATTTAGCTATTTTCAGAAAAACAGGAGCAGAAAGAAATATCTAGATAAAATGAATCAGCTGTGCTTTTGTTTTTGTTTTTTTAAGGCAGTCTTGGGGGGAGGTTGGGAGGGTAAGGAGAGGATGAATTCACCGAACAAATATTGTGAATTTTTGTCAAGTGAAAGATTGTCTGCCAGTAAAAACTCACTTTCCTGCAGATTTAAAATAATAACAAGTTTTGAGAAAATCAGTTCAAAATTCACTGTAACCAAGAGAAACGTCATACTATAATAATATATATTATTTTCTTCATGTAACTGAAAAAGACATCTAGCACTTTCACTATTACCTAGAAACCAAGGAATCATGAAATACACACATGCTGTGTAAACAGTCAAGCCATCTTAAAGCACTGCAAGTAAAATCTTGGTCCCATTAAAACTGATGGCAAACTTCCCATTAACTTCAATAGGGACAGAATTTCATCCATTGTGCCAACTCATAAAGCAGAAAAGGGTAAAGGAAAAGCTTTGAAATATAAAACTAAAATAATAAATAAGATTGCTTTAATCACTGCTTCTGATGGCTTTGATCTTCCATGCAATCTCTGCCCCTCCCTCTAATACACCAGCAAGCTGAAGGTTCAATGCATAAGTAGCTGATTTATCTTACACTGTAACAGTTCTGGATCGTGCCCTATCCTTTTCACTTTTTCAATTACCAGCAAAATAAAACACAACAGATCTTACACACTTGTATTTTAACAGTGCAGGAAAAGACCTACAACATTAAAACTCAGTTTTGCAGTGACTCATGTGCAGCAACAATCTGGAGCACTGCACTTCCTAAAACTTTGGTTTTGTTTTGTTTTTAAGGTTAGTGGGAATTTCCCTAGTGATTGGTGTGCAAGATACCTTATCAGAGATTCAGGAAAGTGGGTGGCACCATTTGGTTTCCATTCAAATTCTGTTCTGGTCACAAATGAAAGGGCGTTTCGCAATTATATTGTCACCTCTTCAGATGTTCTTCCTTTGAAGTCTCTGAAGCACATTTCTGGAAATCAAACAGCTTGGTAGGTCCAAAGGGAGGACTATAACTAAAGGCCAAATGTCTTTCATAAGATACTGGACTTTGACAACAGATGTTACTCATATACAAACTACCCACTTATGTGTGTTTACCTAGACACCAACTGTATCAGTATATGAAAAGCAGAGCTTTTCACACAACAAATTAGCTGAGGCTATATTTACTGGCCCAGTCAAGTGAAAACTAAGTTGAGTAGCACTGTAGGAATTTCTAACAAACCACTGTTGTTACAAGAAGTGCACTGAATTCCAGACCTACTGAATTATTTCTGATTTCTCAAAAGCATAGAATCATAGACAGGTTTGGGTTGGAAGGGACCTTAAAGATCATCCAGTTCCAACCCCCCTGCCATGGGCAGGGACACCTCCCACCAGACCAGGTTGCTCAGAGCCCCATCCAGCCTGGCCTTGAACACTGCCAGGGAGGGGGCATCCACAGCCCCTCTGGGCAACCTGTGTCGGTGTCTCACCACCCTCACAGGAAAGAATTTCTTCCTAATATCTAGCCTAAATCTCCCCTCTTCCAGTTTGTGGCCATTACCCCTCATCCTGTCGCTACATGCCCTTCTGAAGAGTCCCTTCCCCAGCTCTCCTGTAGGCCCCCTTCAGGTACTGGAAGGCCGCTATTAGGTGGCCCTGGAGCCTTCTCTTTTCGCTGGGGGACCTGATAGCAGCCTTCCAGTAACTGAAGAGGGTTAAATATGTTAAGTTTATAAAAATCTTCAATTTCACACACCTGGTTTGCTAAGATTCATCAATATTTATTTTTTTTTAATTATTTAATTGAAGGCCAGACAGAAAAGTAAAAAAAAAAAAAATTCAGGTCATGCAAATATAAGCAACATCAAGACTGGACTAAGTTTCCTTTTAACAGCCAAAACAGAGATGCAATATTTTCTTAAACATTGTCTTTTGAGAGAACAAAATACAAACTTCATTTTCATATCGTCCGTAATGCTTTTGTGAGACCTTACAGGTTGTGCAAGACATGAAAATGTGAACAAGAACTATTCAGTATGTTTTGAACGAAGGATACTCAATGTCCACTATTTCTCATTTCTTTTTCCTGTATCTTGTATTTCCAAGACCATTTTGCTATCCTATTTAACATTATCCTGTATTACAGTCAATGATTTTCGAATACATCATTCTCCAGTATGAATGTCTGCCATAGTTTTTAAGAGACCAGCTCTATACGCAAATCTATATGAAGATGCAGATGTGCTTGTGTACACCATGAATTCCAATATTCTAAACTGGTTCTTGTTTGCAACACTAGTCATGGACTATATGCAATAATTACACAGAATCTCAGCTAGACCTTTCTATGACTGAACTGAAGAAGAGCAAAGTGGTAGGATCCGGATAATTGCTGAGCAGCGAGAAATCAGGACCAAGTAACACCACCTTACATGAGCATCTTCTTACTGCCAGGTAACAGAGGTGATGTGGTCAAGGCCACAACATCTTTGACTAGAGTTGGTCAAAATCTCAATGTTTCACTGAGACACTTCAATTTTGTGAAATGTTTTCTTTAGGAGAATTTTCAAAAAACTCTCACATTCTCCAAATCCTACAGCTTACAGCAAATCCAGCCCAGTCCCTTGCTTTGCCTAAACCTGAGCAAATCTGGAATAAAAAAAAAAAAAAAAAAAGACTCCAAGCTCTGTCAGTCAGGGCACAGATGGAAGCTGTAAGCCTAAGTCTCGCCAGCTCCAGGGCTGAAATTACCAGGCTTGCCATCCACATACTTCCCAAACTGAAAATCTCATGTTGCCATCTGATAACTGATATTTTAACACATTTTAATGCACCATCTACAGAACACATTCAAAAAGCTCTTTTCCAACACAGAACAGAAATTAATGGAGAAACTTGAAAGTTGCCTTGGGATGCAAAACTCCTCCTGAAGCCACTGCTCCTCTCCTGAAGCAGAGCACCCACACATCCACATCTGAGATAGTGGCTTGAGAGAGATGGGCTTGGATATGCCTGTGCTCTGCTGCAGCTCTTCTGCAATGAAGAAGAGGATATACACAAGGCTGTAAACCTTCAGCAAATGGAAAGTTAACACTGGCAGTTTATGCTACTCAGAAAGAAAGTAGCATCTCCAGGTTTTTAAAAGACCATGTAGGAAAGATCTGATGAATTTAATTTTAAGGGGAAAAAAAAATAAAAAAAAAAAGTCAGATAAATCTGGGTAGATGACTACTTCAGTGGGAAAGACAGATAACAGTAAAGTTTTGCAGGATGTCGGAAAAAGGGAGCAGAAGTGAGAGCTTATTTTCAGAAGAGAAGACATCTCTCCAAGCTGACTGACAGAAGCAGCTGTCAGTATTTCAAACAAGGATTTCCACATCCTCTTGATTATAGTGCTAAGGCTCAGGTGGGAGAATAATGATCTACTCTGACTGTCAACTCAGTTAAAATGAATCCCAGAGAAATATCAACACAGTCAAATACCCTTCCTGCTCTTATGCTCAGGAACAGAGCACCATTGTTTGTGCTCAAAGCCCCATCATACAAACCCGGAAAAACCTGCTGTGATGTACCAGTCACACTACCCACATAACCTCCCTGCCACCTCGCATCACAGCAGTGGAGGAAGGAGCCATTCTGCATGATGATTCTGTGGTAGACGAGCTCCTTTTCAGTGAACACAGAGCAGGAGCAAGCACAGGCTGGGCTGGAGGTCAGCCTCCTAGCATGCCCCATGGGAAGCTGTGCTCATGCACCCATGGCACACTCACAAGAGCTCCACAGGGCCAAGATGGCACCTTTCATTTCATCTTGCCAGCAGGACCAGAATATAAGAGTGTCAAACAATATATGCAGCAAGGAGAACTGCTCTGTTGCTAGAGGGTAGCATCATTAAATATTGTCAGGCACGCCTAACTTTTCGGTCTCTTTTGTAACACTGATGACCTTTGCTGACAGCACAGCCAAGCTACCCGACAGTGGAGGAACAAGCTGTGACTGGGAACACAGAGACAACCAGTAAATTCATGTACATCTAGAAAATAACTATAGGCAATAAGCACTGCTAGTCAACTTTGGAGATACAAATGATATTTCAACTTGAGGTCCCTAGGACTTTATGTATCCATCCAGGGCTACACTGCAAAAAAACTGAAAAACCAGATTCCTTTTTTAGGCAATCAGTAACATGGCCCTAGGTTTACTGAGTTTATCCACTGCTTCCTGTCAATGAGAAATTACCTCCTGAATATAGATCCTAACTAGCAGGCCACGAGGCTTCCCTCAGCAGGCTGCCACCTTCTGCCACTGCCTTCAGCCTGTTTTGAACCTCCTGGACGCTTCTAGACCACATCTCAACCCCAGCCACAAAAGCTGGCCTAAATAGCCACAAAGCTTCTGTCTGTGAAGTCCCTGCCTTGCTTCATATGAACTGCCAATGTACATTCTTGGCACTGAAATTACACGTTGTTAAAAGTTTTTAAGACTGCTCTGTTCCATGGTTTCCATGAAGGCACTGGTGCATATCCTCCCCCTACTTTTGATTTTTTCCCCCAATCACTCTATGACAAATCTGCAAATCAGCATGCTTCTTGTTTTTTTTTTTTTTTTTTTCCCCCTTTTCCTCCCTGGATCTACAGACTTTTGTTTGACATTTCCTCATCCAATCAACCACATAAATAAGACTTTCACTTGGAAAGGAGATAAAGAATCAAGTCTTGCTTTTAATTACCTTAACCTAGGAACAATTTGTTACAAGAGTCTACAGATGGAGTTATGATCATATCTTAATCGAACATCTGAGTCCACAGCCCTACTGCATATGCCAGCAATGCTGGGTGATAATTAAACAGCTATTCAGCAGCACACAGCGACCTACTTATCTCAACTATGCATCAGTTTTGCTTCAAAAGAAACTCTTCTGGAAAAGCAGGTGCCCATCTTCCTCACACCACTGAAGATCCAGTGTGAAAACATACTCAGCAAGGTACTTCACTCTCAGCACCTCCAGCACACCCATACCTCTCACTAACCAGCTCTCAGCCTAACTCAGGTCTTCTACACCTCCCATTGCACAACAGAGCAACTTGGAAAATGGTGTCTATTAAGGACACAAAATTATTAGAGAGCATCCAAAGGAGGGCTGTGAAGATGGGGAAGGGTCTGGAGGGCAAGATGTACAAGGAGCAGCTGAGGTCCTCTGGTTTGTTCAGCCCAGAGCAGAGGGGGCTGAGGGGAGGCCTCATGGCAGCCTACAGCTTCCTCACAGGGGAGCAGAGGGGCAGGCGCTGAGCTCTGCTCTCTGGGGACAGCGACAGGACCCGAGGGAATGGCATGGAGCTGCGTCAGGGGAGGGTCAGGCTGGGGGTTAGGAAAAGGTTCTGCTCCAGGGGGTGGTGGGCATGGAACAGGCTCCCCAGGGCAGTGGGAACAGCTCCAGGCTATCGGAGTTCAAGGAGCGTTTGGACACTGCCCTCAGACACAGGGTTGGGGTGGTGCTGTGTGGAGGCAGGGGTTGGACTCAGTGATCTTTGTGGGTCCCTTCCAACTCAGGATATTCTGTGATTCTGAATGTTGTGTCTGTCCAAAGGCAGACGGATGCTTCAAATCCTAAATGCCACACACAGCGAGCGGGTTCTTCAGCCTTGTGAGTCAGGAGCTCTCAAGGCCAGGGAATCAGAACACCCCATCCCTGCAGACAAAGGTATCAATTTGCACCCAGGATGATGCTAGGTGATGCACCTTGCCAAAACACCTCATTAAGGCCAGGTGCTGTCCCGCACAAGCCCATGCTAAGTTGGTAAGGCAGGACACGGCCTGCAGGGTATCGATGCTCTCCTCACAAGACCAGGTTTTAAATCATGTCTATCTACAAAACATACTTTGATGGAATAATTGGCAAAGTCCAAACGGTTATTAATACTAACAAGAGCCTGCATAACTTCTCCTGTATGAGCTGTAACAAAATTCAGCTACAACTCAAACACAGAAACAAGCAAACTCGTTACTGGGTTCACCAAGTAATTTCAGGTAGTAAAGATGAACATATGGCACTTGTGAGATTTACTCAAAATATTGGATTTTTTAATTAGATTCCTGTTCAAGTCAGTCTGCTGGCCTACAGCTGTAGACCTTAGGTTTCAAAGCAACCTTAGGAGTCCCACTGCTCTGTTTGACAGAAACCACTATGTCAGGAAACTGCCACAGGCACAGCTCCTGCTGCTTCCACCCCAGGAACCGGTCAGTAGGTAATTAACACAGCAGAATTAAAGGGACAGTCCAAAAATGCAGCCACACCTTAGCCAAAATGCAAATTAATGCTCTAATGCACCACATTGCTTTGTAATTTTAGAGTGCTTTTAGTATTTTTATCATTAGGAATCTTTACGCAGTAATTTTCTCTTCCATGTCCATGGTTCTCAAATTCACCTCCTGCTGCTGACAAACTTGCTCTAGATTTCCTCTGCTTTTTGGAAAGCTACAGATGATCACAATAAAAATGAAACAAAGCATGCTGACTGTTAACAAGTCTGAAGAACATGCCAGGCAGTGAACAGTGCATCTATACCACAGCACTAAAACATGACAAAAAAACACCCGCAGGCTCAGATGGTTGGGGCATCTAGTCTCCCAAGAGACACCAGTACTGGTAAATTTTAGAATCAGGTCCAATATTGCTTTTTAACAACACAGATCAAGCAAAAATATAAATATTTATTTATTTATTTATAAAAGAAAAAAGTATTCCCAGCAGGTTGACTAACACAGTGAATTATGACTTTTCATGAATGCTGCAGCGTACAAAATCTCATTGACACTTGCAACCTGAGGCAGCAAAGCACAGCACAATGCACAGAACAATATGTCTGTTTGTATTAATCACAATGGCACAGCATCACGGTTGTCCTTTTTTCAAAGCCAGTTAGAACCTGGCTCTTCTAGGGTTGTTTGTTTGTTTGTTTGTTTAGGAGGGAAACCTTGAAAATTCAGAAGAGCTTCCAGACTGTTTTAGCCATGTTCAAAACAGCACTAATCATTCTGGAAAAATCCATCTTTATTTTATAGTATTTCCTGAATTTATAAGCAAGTATTACAAATAACCCATCTCTTTTATAAAAAGAATGACTCAAATACTTTACTAATCAAACAACAGCAAATGTAGAACTTGTGCATACTTCAGTGGCATTGGTGCCCTAAGTTCCTTTCAAGTTGCAGAACTTTGAAGTCATTACAAAATGTAGCAAAGACCCACTACATACTGATTTTAAAAGTGGTTACAAAGTAAGCAATGCATTAATTTTTTTAATTGTTTGAATATCATTAATAGTCAGCTCTACAAGTCACCTGCTTGATGCACATCAAAGAAAAACCTCCAACATGGAGAATTCCCTTGCTTATTCAGCATCGATTTTACCCAAAGTAGTTTGTCAGGAGAGAAAAGCAATCCTGTTGTAGCACAGAAAGGGTCACAATCCCTCTGACACTGCACTCCTTGCCAGTGGATGTGCTGAAGACGGCATCACACAAACTCTGTGGAATGACGGCGAACTGGATGCATTCACATGCCACCCTGCATCCTAAGACTTTTTATAAAATACTATGACTAAGCCTCTAAAACAACCCCTCTGTTTCACATGACAAAACAAAGGGGGTGGAGGAAACCTTCCCTCCCAAAAACACAGTTGCACCAAGCCTTTCAAATCCACATCAAGTCTCTCCCACATGCCATGCATAAAATCTGTGAGCAGAGCAGAAAGCCATCTGATAATTAGCAGAACTAAAATTTAACACTGCTCTGTGCTTTGAGGACAGAGAGAGATCAGGAATAGGGCATCTCTTTCTTGGTAATTTTCTGTCTAATTCTGGAACAGCGCAAACTGCACCAGAAACTGCTCATCCACGCCATCTCATTTGATAGACAAGAATTTACCACATCATAACATTCTTAATAGCTGGGCAGGAAAAAGCCTAAACCCCTCCCTCTCCCTCCTTAAGCTAAGTATAGAAAACTGCATCTATGTTATTTGCAGACTTGAACCCTTGTCTGTACCGAAGTTTTGTAAATATAGCCCATTTTTAAGTCAAAGGCATTAAGAGTTGGACCAACGCCTCAAGAGAAACAACTCAGATGGCCTCCATTCTCCCCAGCACTGGTGTTCAATACTTGGCTCTAAATCCTCAAAGGCACCCAGCCAATACAGAATGTAAGATGCGTGGCCTAACACAGAATTTAAGCTGGTTGTATCTGGACCTTGGCCTATAACTGTCTCATAATCCAATTTATACATTCAAAAATAAGCAAACCAACAAAACAGAAACAAACAAACAAACCTTGCATAATTATTTGTTCTCTGCATGCCTTGCTTCCCACTGCATCCTGGAGTAAAAACACAAGGGTGGAGTGTATTCCTAACACTGCCCTTGCTGCTCCATGAGCAGAAGAATTTTTTGCCTGAAGTCTCTGCTTTTGTAGCGTTGTCGATCTGAAAAACAAAAAATATTTTGTTAACATATGGATGCCTGGATGCATTAGAAATAAGTTTAGCTCTGAACCGTTGCCAGATAAACCATTAACCTCTCACACGCAAAGACAACTCACGCACAAGAAGAGTGGCTAGAAGCACCTTCACTGAATTCATCCATTTCTTAAGCATGTATGTGCTGCTCATGTACAGCAGCTAAAGACATTTTTCTCCAACCAAAGGCAAATAAGAAACCAGTAATGCAACAAATGCCAACGTGTGCCTCAGAGGAATTTTTGTTGAGCTGACCAGGTTTGCTGTGAGGAGTGGTCTGCTCTGCGATAGCTCCATTATCCCCAGCCAGCCCACTTGACCAGGAAAGAAGGCTTGAAAGGGACCAGTAACAGCAGTTTCCTTGTACAGTGGCAAGACTGACTGCAGATGGTGCCTACCAAATCCCAGCCATGATCTCACGAAATAGACATGCTTCATCTACAAAGACCTGTGGAAGTTTGCTCGCAGCAGCCCAGTCGGGCTCTGGAGAGCTGCCCTCCATTTTTGAGCAGACGGACATGGAATAACCTGCTCCTCTTCTGCCTGCACCACCTGAAAAGGGTAGGACAGAAGACATAACTGCTCTGCTTCTTCCATGAAAGCACACTGGAGATGGTGTCTAACTAAGCTCCCCAAAGCTGGCGAGGAGAACTTCTTGCTCTACAAATTCTGTTGCCTTCATGCTGCAAACTGTCAGATTGTATTACAGTATTTCCTGTGATGTTTAAATTAGCGTGGCTGATTTTCAACAGCTTCTTCACGGCACACAGCACCTTGTCATAAAAATATCCTTATTTGTACAACACTTAAACTGACAAACTACAGCAGAATTAAAACTGACACAAGAGTTTTTTCATGCTTCTGCTTCAAAAGGCAGATCTTGCTGAAGAGCCTGGTGATGGAATCAGCATGTAACAAAAGGGATTCTCAATTAAAACATTACAAGTAAACTAGAAAATAGTGGTTGTTCTTCCACCTAAGCTACCAAACAGAAAAATAGGGCAACATAGTACTAGAGGTTCTTTTAGTAAGATTATTCAGTGGAATTAGAGCATGTTCCTACCCTGCAATAGTCCCAGAATGACTTCACTGAAAATAAAGGCTGCCCTGCTAAAATGAAATGCAGACAAAATAGCAAATAATACAAGTAGCAAAGCCACAGCACAAAAGAGACAAACTAATAACGGGCCAGTAAAGGAGTAGTATCAGGCTGCAAGTTACACCCAAAAGGAAACATGAGTAATAAGACTTAATCTTCTCAGTAATATTCTTCTCAGCTGTTATCATAAAACCCACTCGCAAGCTTCCAACTACAGAATAGAGACTTGCTTTGCTGTGGGGAATAGCCTAGATCTATCTAAACCAAACATTTAGAGCACACACTATCAAAACTCGCCTCATCTTTGCTGTAAGAGAGAGACAAGTGCTGCAGAGTACCACTACGAGTGCCATGACAATGGAGTTCAGGTAATACAGTGCTGTCCTCTGCGGCTCGGATGCCTTCCGTTGCAAAGCTCATAGTGCTGCTAACATGAGTGACTTGTATTTTTGTCATACTTAGCTTTCCTGCCCACTGGCATGGTATGAGCCCTCAAGGGAAGCAGCTCTTCCTTCACCATGATACCCAGCTCCGGACCATCTGCAAACAGGACTTGAAAGACAAATAGCAGCTTCCTCTCATCCACACTAATTTT
Organism: Alectura lathami; assembly: GCA_013399715.1. Taxonomy (NCBI): domain Eukaryota; kingdom Metazoa; phylum Chordata; class Aves; order Galliformes; family Megapodiidae; genus Alectura; species Alectura lathami. The sequence continues at coordinate 361,345 of VXAV01009183.1, read as the reverse complement.
CCCAAAGTCTGTGAACTGAGAAGTGCCCTTTCTCTTTCCATGTTCCAGCTCACAGCAGAGAGCTGCTTGTGGATTTTCCCTTTCCTGCCATAACTCCATTTCCAGCTCTTCACAGATGGAGCTTCTTTACTTATGCTTTGATAGGAATTGAGTGAGAGTACTGCAAGAGCTAGGAGATGCTAAATGCAAGACCTGTGTCAGTGTATGCATGTAATTTTAGCCATGTAGAACGGAACTCTGCCCTCCTATGCAAACTTGATTCCCCTGGAACTTCACCAGCCCATAGCCAACAGCCAACAGCTACATTTCTCCTGTGGTTAATTACAGCCATGGTGACCTCACGATACTAAAACTCAGTCTTCCGAGATTTGTAAATGTACAGCTAAAACATTTCAAACTGGGCAAAAAACTGGCAGGAATGAGAGCAAGATGTTTATAGCAGGCAGATGGTGCAATACTTATGATAATGAAAGAGCCAACTCATGGGAAAGTAACACAATGCCTCCCGACCAGACAAGCTTTACTCAGAGATTTGTTAAGGTCTACATCCCTCTGAAGAAAAATTACAGCGAAGTGGGCCAGTTTTTCTGAAGTGTTCCCAGCACTCCCAGTGAGCTAACTCTCAGGGAGGTCACAGAACCATAGAATGGTCACAATATTCCCCCTCAAAATGTCCATCAAATGTTGAAAGAAGTTTGCCATGGTAAACTCAAGCTTCCCAGCAATTCCCTGTCAGCTCTGCAATACCCATTTCCCCATATCTGCAGAGTCCTTAGTAATAAGGCTTAACAAAAGCAAGTTCCCAACAGAGTGTACCATGTTGCCGCACACATACAGAGCTTTACTCATTAAAATATATTTTTATAGCAGGCTGGGAAGAAGCAGGCATTACATCAATGATCTTACAACATTCCTCTTGCCTCTTTCCTAAAACAAGCCATTAAATACCACCTATTCTCATCAAACTTTTACTCAGGGAGAAGCACTTCTGAAGGAATCAATCTGAAAAAATCTTTTATGCATCAAAAAACGGAGAAAGGTAAAAAAAGAGAAAGCACTCATAAGACAGATTTCCCACACTGAAGTAATACTCATGTAAACCCCACATATCTCAGAAAGCAGTACTACCCTCCAGTATACTAAAGATGTCAAAATCCTGTGCACTAAATATGGCAAATACAACACAAAAGGGTCAGCCATTTAGTTAAGGACAGACAAGCAGTCATAGCTGATAATGCTTTTAACAGAATAGATTAGACAGTAAGTGCTATGATATTAGAACCAGAGTTTGCCATTAATCTTGTACTCACACTTTCCTGCTGAAAAAAGGGAGGTCAAACAAATACAAATGCCAGCAAATGGCTAACTGGTGTGCTTGTCCGTGAAGATCAGATATGATATCATGGAAAGCTGTTCCTGCTTACAGAAGTAGAAACAACAAAGAAAAAAAAAAAGCACCTTTTCAGCCCCATCATGCCACCCCAAATGTGCAAACATACAGGACTCACGCAGCAGTCAATCAGTCATTCCTAACCTTTGACTGATCCTATGGCAGGGGTGGGGGGTCGGGCAGGAAGAAACCCACCCTGTTAACATTATTTACCTTAACTCACTGATTCTGCACAAAACCACTGACACTACTGAAAGCTTCTAACTCCCTCAGCAGCAGTTTAATTAGAAAGATTATCATTGATTAATCCACCCAAGTCACTCTGAAGGTGGTGTAACTGAACAGAGATCATTCCACCCCAGAGAAATTTGCATTAATTAGTTCTGGATTAAACTGCTTTCCGTGTTGCTCAACTTNAAAAAAAAAGCAAGAAGCCCCAGAGCACAACAAAAAAAAAAAACCCTCCAGTATTATCCTTCAGAGATATTTTCTATTTTACTTTATTCTTTAAGAAGGCTCACGTCTTCTTGCTTTAGATTTCAGAGCCATCTATTTAACTTTTTGAATTGTTGTGTTTCTGCAAAGTTAACAAACCCAGGCTAAGGGTTCAATACATATTTGCAAAGCCCTGCTAAAAAAATGTAGCCATGAATCAGTTGGATCAGCTGAGCTGTAAAGGCAGAAACCAGTGCTTGATGGGAATGTACACAGAATTATGTACATACCACAACTGAAACCAGGAATACTCCCAACCGGAAAGTGAGTTTCAGTGTCCCACCTAGGGAGACAATCAAATAGAAAACCTCACTTGAAGCTTTCACCGCTCTAAGTTTTCAGCCCTTATCAAAAGTTCTCCAGCTGTAGGTTGGCCTACAGCCTGATCCTGAGTCCTTTACCCTTGAAAAATGGGGAACTGGTCCTTGACCATATCTATACACCTCAACTCATGTTGCCCTAAATTTGGTGAAGCTCACATGTCACCTGTCCTTAAAGTCACAGTCCTGTCTGCTGATGCTTTCAACAGCAAGCAGGACTGGCTAAATTTTCTCTTTTCAGGAAAATCCCCACCTTTCCTCTACACATTAACAGAAAGCATCTCCATGGCATGACCTTCTGCCTACTGACTGTCCTGACCATGACCAAGGCAGAGGCCATACTCTTTCCACCGGCCTGGAGGCAGAGTGGTTGACCCCCAGGTCAGCTTAACCAACTAACCCTCCTGCTCCATTTCCCGTCACCCAGGAAGGTCTCCTGCAAGCTGGTGACTCAGCACCACGTGCAGGAGCAGCCCAATCCCTCTTTGGTCACCAGAAGGTGACATTAGAAAGGCAGGCGTGGGCTAAACCAGACAGCGAGGCCAGGTCAGGCAGGCCAGAGGGAGGAGCAGGGCTTTGTCTTTGACAACCTAAATTACACGCTTCAGATCATCTCTGCTCCTGCGTGTGCTTCTCCTGGCACTTGGCACTATTTACTGACTTTCAAAGCCCAAGCCACCATGCAGGACACGCTGCAGTCCTGCAGAAGTCCTGGTACATGGTACATGGACAGAAAGGATTTTTCCATTGGCCTCTGTCAACTCAATACATAATCAATACATGGCGTCAGCAGAAGTGAGAAAAACTCATCCTGCATCAATGTGCCATTTTAAGAGCACCTAGAATAAATCTTTGATGGATCAGTTATCTGTTGCCACTATGTCTACTGGTAGAGAGTTGTTTTGTTTTTTTTTTTTTTTTCCCTGAAATCAGTTATTTTGAGGTTATTTTGTAAATAAGCGTTGGAGAGAAGAAAAAACGCCTATGTTATCGCAAAGGACTAAGGCCCTCAACTGCATCCTATTGAGGCTTCTGACAGTCATAGGCACTCATAGATCAGTTCAGTGATGCAGACTTAAAAAGTAGGGTGACTGATTGGAAAGGGACACAGAAATAGAAGAACTGAGCCTGATCTATTTGCAGTCAAACACAGACCCCCAGCTTTCCAGTGCTGACAAGATTCAATCTGCAGAGAGCATGAGCGAGGCCCCAACACCAGCTTGGGACTCTCAATTTCAAAACATTTTTGCAGTGAAGAAACTTAAGAAAATAAACATTCCTAGCCAGGCAGAGATCAGCCATAAACACTTTCTGAAATGGAGATGAACTCTCTTATTGTGTATTTAAAGCAACACTATAAACCAGGCCATATTTATATAAAGAAACACTGAGGGCTTAAAGCAACAGTGGCGTTATTCTCTGTTGGAGCTCGGACTGAGCACCCCAGGAGCAACCTACAAACAGTGCTACTGTTCAAGAGCAAACCTGCAGATAAGGGAAGCTAAGAGGGTAAAAAGACAAGCTCAGAAACACTCACGCAAGGGGAATCCATCCATTTCTCAAACCTTACAGTATATTCACTGGAAAAAAATACTAAAAGAAATAGTAATAATAAAAAGCTGTTCAATTCCTAAACAAAGTTTCAAAAGAAATTAAAACCTCTGGCAGAAAAAAAAATTAGAGATGGTTTCTGTGAAATTCTCCATGAAGTGTACAAAGGAAATGGTACGTAGGAAGGTGAGCCCCAGATTCCCATAAAGCTAGCAACATTACATGGGTCATTGTTCACATTTGATGGTAGATACCAAATTTAACAGACTTACACAACTACACTCTACAGATATCATGTTGTAAGAAATGCTTGAGAGTATAGCGTCTTTTTTTTTTTCTAGCAAAAAAAAATATATACAATTTATTGGTATTATACCAATTACCAGAATTATACAATTTTTTGGTACATTGAGTCATATACGAGAAAATAGCTTGGTATTTTAACCACCTGTTTTCATCAGGACATTCAAAATTGATTAAAAGTAGCCAAAATGATGGAAAGAATTAACTTCAACATATTCATCTCAAAAGCCAAAATTCTGCCTTTTTGCTTAAGCATGTTTAAAAATTTAGCATGTCAACATAAACATTTAACAGAAACACCAAAACTGTTGGTTTACCTCAGTACCTAAACTCCCTAGGAAGACACCCACCATTAACTCCAGCTGCCAGGTAGATAAACGTGTTATTCATCCACCAACTAAATCTCACCTAAGACTTTATAATGCAGAGGCCTTAAAATGCTTAATTGTTTTAGCTTGCTCTATAGCCCTTTTTTTTTTTTTCCCAAATTAAAAGGATAAAGTTAACGCTGATAATAACATGTTCACTCAAACAAGTTTCAATTAAAAAGTGCTTTTGTTGGTGGGGGCATGCTTTTAAGAAACTAAGCATGTTCCTTAGTGCTAAGCAACAGACCTTACTGAACACCCTAATAGCCTAAGAGTGTATCATGGCTGCTGCAGGTTGCTAGGACATCCATGGTAATATTCACCTTTGGGTGTGAGATGTGAGCCTGAAAGTTGCCAAAGCACTGTTCTTCATTGCTGTTAAGGCAGCAGATTAAAGCAAGATTGCAAAAACAACCTAGGCACTTACATTCAGCAGATAATTATCTATTTGTTACAATCCTAATCTATTTCTTAGCCCCCTAACTCAGCCAAGACTAGAGGCTGGCAAGTGCTTCCCTTTCCTTACCCACCTCACCTACCCAAATACAAACTCCTTTCCATAACAGCTCCTGGTGCCTCTCACCTAACACAACTTTGAAAGATCTGCTTTAGTTACTATAATCAAAAGCATTCCCTCTACAACTGCTTATACCAGTTCACACTTCACACGAGGATGAGTATTTTGTGCCTGCTGAGTGAGCTAAGCTTCTAAAAAGGGCTTATGACACGGAGAAGTGAGAGTCACCAAAACCATTATAAATCTGAAAGAACAAACTGAGAGGGCAGCCCAAACTACATGAAGCCTTTAGACCCTGAATGGAGCAATGTTGATGTGCCTGTGGCCACTTCATTCCCACGCACAGAACTCCTCAGACCTGCCGGTTGTCTTGCCATCAAACTCTTAACCCTGTTTCTTCAGTCGCTTACAGTTAACGTGCATTAGACTTTGTTTGGTTTTCTTTTTGCCTCAACCTTCTTCAAACACCTCAGTAGGATTTTCATTGTTAACTATTTTTAGATAAAATAGCTAGATCATCCCTCCTATAGACAGCTGAGCTCCTTTGGACTCCCAGAGCTGTGACTTTAAAATAACAATTATTGGTAAAATCCTAAAGGCTGGCGGTCCTTGAGCCACATTGCAAACTGGGAGAAAGAAAGGTAAAAGATTTTCAAAAGCTGTTCCCAAACTTTGGGCACCGCTTCTTGTCCTAGGCACTTCTGAGAGTGGTATATGGAGCAGACTATAAATTCTACTCTCAGTTTTGTCAGGAATTGTTGCATGAATAATTACAGAAATGAATGAACGAAGCAGCGATTTCAACTGGTTTTCAATTATTGTCTCAAGTATGCTTTGGCACAAAGCTCTACTGAATGTGGAAGACCATTAAACACTCAGATACCTTCTTCTCTGACAAAAGCAACGGCAGCTGGCACTGCAGGGCTGCCCAACCTGGCACTCGGTACCACTGATCATATTCCTTACCCTAGGCATGCACAGAAGCTGGTGGGGTTGAAGCTTGCTTTATGCAGTGGGCGTTTTAAAAGATGTTATCTGTAAGCCTCTAACCTGCTCATGAGAACATATGCAAATAATGACTTTTTTTTTCTTTAAAAAAAAATATATATATAACCTACCCAAGTTGGTTAATCCAGGTTAATCTCCATGGGGCTGCAAAAGGCATCCTGACTCCCCTCTCTACTCCCCAAAGGTGTAACAACTCTTTAAAGGAATGGCTGGCT
>VXAV01009183.1:335542-347366 GCA_013399715.1 Alectura lathami | reverse complement strand
ACCTTCTTGACATGCTCATTCCACATACACTTCATAACCCATCCCCATTGTCATTTCTGAAGCATTAAGAGTATGTTTCATAATTCAGGAATTTGACCACTCTATTATTTTGCATTTCAGAAAAAAACAAATATGTGGTACAATAGAAACCTGTTTAAAAAATAACATATACATACATTATATATACATACATACACACACACACACACGGGTTCTGTACCAGTCCTCTTTCCAAGCAGTTGCAAAACTGACATAACTGACTTCAACACAAACACAACCACTACCTTGGTGGTTTCCAAGAATCACAAAACGGCATGCAGCTTCAGAAAAGCCTGATGGAAGAAATGAACAGCTTCAGGAGATCAGTACATTTGATACATTTCTGGGAAAAATAAAGCAAAGAAGGGCAGTACTCTAATTACAACACTCACTTGCCTGCAAAAGTACAAAACAAACTAATCAACAACACCAACAAAACACTCAAGGTGAAACATGCTCCTTTCCGCAAGTATAAAACCAAACGCGACTCAGCCAACGGGATAACAAGCTAATGTTCTGCAGTCACATGAGCTTTAAGCCCACAAGGTTAGTGAACACGGACTTAATCTCAAGCACACGTCTGCTACCATCTAAAAGACAGAAAATAATTGCATACTTGAAGCTGGGTATATATCGGGCTCTCTTCATTCAGCTGAAGGTGCTAGTACAATGAAAAGTATGAAATAACACAGAGAGAGTAGTGTTAACCTATGGACAGCACAGGGGGTCAATACTCACTCGCTGAAAGATGAACAACAGAAAGATTTTGCCCACTAAGAACTCCAAGGAATAGGAATTTGCAGCCTCCCTTCAGAGCAGTGACCCAGAGTTAAGGGTATCCTTTCCTACTACTGATCAGCTAGGACACAGAAAATACCACCCACTAAAAAATTTCTCCAGAGGTTTCTGGCTGTCAGAGAGTCTGTTCTGTTGGCTCTTGCATGTAGCACCTATAGCCTTGCTATGCAAGCAAGAATAGCCCATGAACTAGGTAGCAAGCACTATAGTGATAAACGTTTGGATTTTAGGAGTCAAGTTAAACTGTTTGCTGTGTACTGTGAAAGCGGTTTAAAAATAAATAAAAACACCCAGGAGAAATAACTCCCAATGTTATTTAATTCTTACAGAATGACTCTAGTTACATTTACAATCATTCACATTCACATCTGAACTTTTTTTCTCATTCTCATTTCCTGGGACCTTATTTAACCTGAATTCCATACAGAAATTTTCAGTGGTCTAGGAAGATGCATGCAAGCTAACCATACTCCAAATCACTCAGATAAAATAAAACAGTAAATTGAATAGCAAAGAAACTACAGCTGTCAAATTACAGCTGAACGAAGAACACCGACCTTCCTGCACACATTTACTCTTAAAGGAACTATTATGCTTCCTTAATTCAGATGATAACTCTAATGTGGCTGAGCACAACCATGTCACAGTTGTCCCTCTTTTTGTAAAACAGAAAGCAAAATGGAATGTCTATTATGCATGTGATAGCTCAGAGCTCACATGGCTAACCACTGACTTGGAGATTTTTAAAGGTTTAGTGCCTAAAATTCAGAGATTATGGCTCCTGCTCCAAAAATGGCTACCCCATAAACTTCCCATGTGAACTTTTCAGGATGTCATTTAATCATTCCGTCTTCTTTTTTCTCTGCAAGATTTTATATATTAAATATACCTGTAACTATTATAAGTGTACATCAATAGCACATATCATAGCACAGACATTAATATCTATACATGTAATAAAACATCAATAATGACTGAAAAAAACTTACTTGAAATAACCATTACTAAATTATCATGAATACTTTGTACCATAATATTAAGTTCAATATGCTAAGTTATGTATTACAATTTCAGTTTCTACTAGCAAGAAACCTCAACTATAGCAATTCCACAAATAAATTCTTAGAGAGGAATGGGAAAAAAAAAAAAAAAAGTCAGCACAACATAAAAGTTCCTCATAAAAAGATCATTGTCTGAGGAAGGATCTTACACTGCAGAGTAAGGATCCCAGCTTAAGAGGATACAGAGAATACAAGAGAACAAAAAGTTCATGCCAAGCTCCCATCCTGAGATCCCAAAACAGTAAGTTCTACATAGTTTCTTGAAGTATTTACCAAACACATATTATTTGTGAGACGGTCTTCCCTGTAACACAGAAGTCCTAGTGAAAGAAGAAACTAAACATTTAAATGTGCCTACTAGTTCAGCACAGCTCAGGAGCTGGATAAATCTTTTTCCCATCACAAGATTACAATTAAAAAGTAGTAGATGATATGTATTTTCAATAACCCATACACTTTTTGTGATGACTCAGCACATACTGTGACTTTTCATAGCCGACAGGCTGAACATTTTAATTTCTACACTAGTTTTACACAGGCAAAAAGTAGCCACTGATTAAGAGCAGGCTCAGCCTGAATTCAGTGACTGGCAATCAGCACCTCCCCTCCCATGCAGCTGTGAACCAATGCCCATAAAGCACAGAGGGGGGAAAGTCTTCGACTCAAGGCAGATTTGAAAGCAGTGATAAAAGGATGCTCAAAATCACGCCCTGAACTTGTTCTTTGCCTTCAGTACACAGTGCCATTTACAACCAAGGGTTTAGTGAATGGTCCATCATTATTGGCCATGGGTGACCCACTTTTCCACAAAGATAAGTGTGCACATGGAGATCTTGTAGGACATATTGTCACATAAAAATGTCAGCTCTGAGATGTGCAGTGACAATTCAGCACAAGTATTTGCATCCCAAGCATTATACCAACAAAATTCCAAATGTTTTACAGTCCTAAACCCCCTTGTACATCATTCCAGGAAACATTTCATCACAACAAAACTGCTGACAACCAAATATTGCGGGCAACCCTGATCCTGCCAGTGAAGGACCAGCTCCCAGCAGCACACGTTCTGCTCTGTGCTGCATAGATTTGAACATCTCTAGGGACACGGCTCTCGCCACTTCTCAGAGGAAATGTTCTACTACTTACAAGACCTGGCTGTCAAAATATTCTTCCTTTTGTTCAGACTAAACTTACTACTTCTGAATTTTACTATTCATAATCCCTCGCAGCATCTTAAATAACATCCCCTTCTGCTTAACGTTAATAGTTTGCATATCTAAAAACTGTAATCTTAGCCCTCTACCCATTACCACTGAGCAAAGCTATCCCATGCACACAACTTAATTCACTCTACTTGCATCAGACTTTGGTATTCGACCATCTGTTATGTTCCTACAAACTCTCTCAAAATATACACAATGTCCAAAACAAAATAACTTTTTAGACTGCTATGAACTGCGTGATAGCTGTTACGTGCCTTCCTGCCACTGTGGCTCCCACACCTGGATGCAAGAATCCAGATGCAGTCCCTTCACAGCTGCGATGGACAAGCAGCGTTACACACGCCCTCCTCTCTATACCTTAGTTTCCAGTGGCCAGTTTGTGCTTCCATAAAACACCAGTTTCCCTTGAGAGAATATTGTACGTCTACAACCACCGCTGCCATCCCACTGTGCCCAGTCCTGCCTCCTGCGGTTATTCTCAATTTAAGCAGAACGCCTCAAACAGCCGTCTCCCAAACACTTAGATCACCCTGAGGACTTGCAGAGCATCTTGAACTGTTCACAAGCACCAGAGTTATTCCCCCTCTCTCTCCAGAGCAATCGCGTGCCGCTTTTGAAGAAAGCCTGTGGGATGGCTGGAGATGGTAGGACAACCCTCCTTTGCACTGGTGACTGCCAGAGTCACATACAGCAAGGCTCTGACATCGCCTGAAGCCCTCGCTGATGCCGCAGAATTAATACAACCTTTTCCATTACCAGTGGTAACAGACAAAATCCAAGGCAGCAGAAGGATCTGTGGCTTTATAATATGCTACTCAAAATATCTGCTGATGGTCATAAGACAGAAAGAATAAGCCAAAAAAACTGTATGATGTAGTCAGTTGGCAACTGAGGAAAAATCACATACAAAATGAAATGTGTTCAGCGCTGTAAAAACAGGGCTGTGGGAAATTGCTGGTTCTCCATATAAGGATCCAATATTTTTTCAATTTGCCAGCATAGCATAAAGTACATAAAATCTTAAAATAAAATTCTAAATGTTAAACGTGATGAACACTTTTTACAGTATTTCTTAAGAATGTTAATTCTACATACCCATGAGTCTTGATTTTACAATTTGTAGCCAGCCTAAATGAAAAATGAGGATTTTTAACTTCTCCATATAAAAAGTCAACCACCTTTTTAATCGAGAGTTAGAAAAGCGTAATTGAAAATTACTAACCTCAACGTACTCATTAGTGACAAACCCTAACCCCAGTTAAACACAGCCCTAACAGGATTAAAGTGGCATGCAGGATGATGTATGCAGTCCTGGTATGCAAGAAAAACTGAAGAAAAATCTGGATCCATTTGCAGAGCAGCGACCAGGAAGCAGCTCTGTGCCTGAGGTGCACATGCTCCCCACACAGCACCTCCCTTCCCTGCTGGAGCTGCAGATGCTCCCGCAGAGGCTCCACTTCAGGCACAGTCAAGTAAACCCCAGAGGACTTGAGCGTGCCACCGTGCTCACCCCCATGTTCCTGGGCCTTCTGCACAGCCACGGCTGCAGCACAGCCCTGCTGCTCCATGCACTGGCTGCCCCTTCCACACCCTTCAGCTCCTGTCTCTCCACAGAGTTCTTCAGCTTGCGGCATGCTGTTTCGTCCATCATGGCCACAGAAACTGCACACACAGGTAAGCAGAACCCAGGCTATGCTTCATGGTCCTTCAGTGAGCATTGAAATCATTTAACAGGAGACTTTCTGTTGATCACACCCCACTGGCTGTACATCTAAGGAGGCTCAGGAGGGTAAATAATTTTTTCCCAAGTCAATTGTAAATTGGCTTCCTAAATTGTCTCCAGATCCTTTCCAGACAGCAGAATGGAAATAATTAGAGGTGGTTGGAAAATGGAATTTTTGTCCTGCGGGGAAAGTCTGATAGTCCTGTGCTTATTTTAATCCTGACACAAGCTACAGTGAAACAGCCTTAAAATATTTAGTAGAGCAAAATCCTGCAAGGTTTTCTGTTATACTGAAACACCACCATGAAAATGTCTTGACCCATTTCGCTGTTAGACAAGAAATCAAAGAGAAACCATTTCGAGCTGAATTATCACCGTGCCACCTGGGGCAGGATGGGCAAGAGGTACAAGGGTTAGTAGCCGTTACGGCACACAGTACTCCAGTGTGATCAACGATGGTCATGCAACTCACACAGGCATCACCTGTGTGAAGAACAACTTCTCAGCTTCCTCCCCAAGATCCTTTCCCCCTGCCATGACCATGCAGCAGTCACTGGCATTGACAACTCAAGCTGTCCAACTGTCCATGCACCTTCTTCAATCACTTCAGGTGTGAGACAGGAGAACAGGGCAAATTACATTTAATCACCACTCCTTTGTCAAGCTTCTGAAGACAAATTTAAATAAGATGTTCAGGAGATTTGGGTGGGGCGGTCCCTTCTATTTTAAAGCCAACCTTTGTTTTTTCAGTCAGCAGCGGCTCATCCTTTTCATGCAGCTTACTTTGCAGGCTATGCTTGCCCACCACCTGCATGCATGTTGAGCTCTTCATAGAGCTGAGATGCCGTGGGGAAAGCTGCAGAGAACGGACCTGTGAAAGTTGCACACAAACTGCGAACAAGCACACAGCACAGGATTCATCCTCAACACATACCTAAGGAAAGGAAGATGATATCTCCATTCCTGCTCTCCACGTACAGCACTACGTTTCCTGCCTAGCCAGAGATACACTGTTGAACAAAGGACCTAGGTAACACTGAGACAAGTAAAACTCTTTCCTCCTGACACCTTGGAGATGGCTGATCATGCAGGTCAGATCTCTCATGGGAAAACATCCAGTGTCATCACGCTGCTAGGGGTCATCCCTTCAGGTGTGGAGCTGATAGAGCCATGAAAATCCTGAGCAGATGTGAATTCTGTGTCACCTTATTTTTGCATTCAACAAAATGCCCTTGGCTGGTACTCATGATGAATATGACATCTCAATCTAACTCACTGCTAAGCCACAATTTCCCGAATGCAATTTTTCAGTGTGCAGCTAAGGAGGGCTCCTTGGCATCTCCCCTTCCTCTTCAGGTCATCTGGCAACCATGACCAGAGGTACTACAGCATGCCATCCACACACAGCTGAAGCAGACAGTGTCTGGAGCATGAAATGACTAGACACAGACACCAGCAAAAATGCTTAGATATCTGTACCTTTCTTCAAAAGCTCTCTCCAAGCCAGACCAGGGTGGGTGAGACAAAGGAGCTCACCCACCTTTCCAACATTCAGTCTTTTTGTCCTGCATTGCATGGACTCATGACTCTCATCTCACTGTCTGACAACATATACAGTCTCAAACGTAGGGCAGGAGGTACATGATATTGGTTTTGTTTTGGTTTTAAACTCACTGAAGGCAGCACAGTTGTTGCCTACTGAAATGGAGATTCTGTCACTGCTTCTGGCCCAGTGGATACAGCAGACACGCAGCCAACTGGCTGTCAGTCCACACATCAGGGCTCTAGGGCCATTTACCTACATATTTACTCTTGCAACACAGGCTGCAGCACTACTTACATACATACGGTAGGCACACATACATGGCAGTCAGAGACCCTCTGTGTGAAACCAGATGCAGTCATAACACATCCTTCTCAAGAAGTACTTCCACACCAGGCACCACCAAGGCCACGTTGTTAACCTCACCCTGTCAGTACATTCTGTGCTCTCAGCACATGCACTGCTGCTCTCTGCAGAATATGGATTACGGCTTCTACCAAGAGTCAAAGTTGAGGTTTTTTTTTTTTTTTTCTGTTGCCTACATAGAGGCAATTTATCTTACCTAATTTAGAGGGCTGACTAAAAATTGTTTGCCACTGTCTACCAAGGCAGGTTGGCCAGTCAGCTTAACCCATTTGATTATGAGTCAAGCTACCCTTGTATTACAGATACATACTCATTACTCTGCACATCTGTGCCCCCAAACTGGGAGAAGGGCAAGGAGGAAAGCCCTGACTGCCCTCTCTCTCAAACGCTGCCAGAGGCCTCAACAGTGAGATGCTGTCAGACCCCTCAGGATGCCATTTCCAGCTGGGAAGACCTGGTGTTCACATGCAGTAAAGCAGCACTACCTTCTTTACTCAGTATCCACACCAAGGTCTCATCCAACAGGAAAAAAAAAGACCCTAACTCCTCATCCTTACTGGACAGGTATGAGTGGGAAGCCATGCTTTCCAAAAGCCGAGCAGCACAAGGTTTTATCAAAAGAAGTCTCTGTACATAAGTCTGATACACTTCAGGCTCTAAAAGAAAAGAAACCTCTAACATTGTTAGATAAAATCAGCCTTACTAATAGAAACAAGGAGGAAAAGGAGGCAGTTTTTTCTTCATCTTTACTGGGCATTGTTCCAAGGAAATCCTTCTTTGCAAAGCAGCAGCTTGTCTCAAGGACAGAGAGTTTCATGTCTCACAGAAGTCAAGTCCTAAGGAACAGATGTAGAGAGAAAGGGAGCAGTTTCAACAGGCAAGGTTGAAAAACTTCACGTCTTTCAACCTTTCCCTATGGAAATGCTGCTTCTAAGCAGCTTTGTACTAAGGACTGCTGATTCTGGGAGTACAGGGCTCAAAGAAGGTTTGACGAAGAAAGTGAAACACTGTCCAGAAAAGACCTCGTTTTGGTGTTTCGTACTTGGATGGCCACCAAATTAAAAATTCACCGTTTCTTTGTCTTTTAATATTTCTACACAGTGGGACAAGCTTTGCAAGAAAAAAAAAAATCAATTAAATTCATGCAGTCAAAGAGAGGCAAGACACCCAGTGATGCCAGTTCCCTTTCAACAGAGACGGAAATTCAGAGGATATGTCTGCAGTTGATGCCGACAGGTTCAGACTTGTTCTGCATAGACACAGGTAGTTCCTACCCATGCTCAGAGATAACCAAAAGCCTTTTGAACACCTAGCATGGCTCTGGGCCAAACTAATAACCTCTGCTAAGCTGCAGGTACATCACCTTTAGCTCTGTGCCATCACCTTGGGCTCATCACATGCTGGCAGTGATCACAGCTTCGTGCTGGCTCAAAGCACAGGCAGAGTTCATTCCCACTTGCCTTCACTGAGAGACACAAACAGAGCTGCCATCATGCTCACAATGCCATCTTTAAGCCCTGACTTTGGTAGTCACTTGAATCGCATGCACTATGTAACAAAAAACGTCTCAGACCAGTTTTTGACTCAAGCACATGTTTTGACACTGAAACAAAAGTTTTTCACATTAAGTTGATGAAAGATACCGAACTGAGCATCTACCTAAACTAATACGCTTGGCTTTAATTTTGAATTGCATGGCTGTAGCACAGCTCTTCTATTGAAAATAAGGAATTTACACATTTGAACGAAGCTTCTTAAAACAAAGCAGTGTTTTTATTCAAGAAGTGTTTCTTTGGAAATGCTTCCTCCACCCCCTGAACAGGGGCTGTGTTTAGCCAGCTGGGCGGAGAGCAGGGAAGAGGGGAGGGTGAGAATCACACCAGGCTGCCAGGCTTCCACCCGGCTCCCAGACTTTGAGAGCTCTCCTGTCTGCTCCTTGACTCAGAAATGACATCTCTGCAGACAGACAGAGGGGTACAGGACTGTAAAACCAAAACATATTTTCTTAACACTGCTCCAGAAATATCCTCTGCTAAACGTGTAACAGATGCATGTTCCTCATTAAAAAAGTGTTGCTGTACATTATGTCTTGGCTGTGGACAGATTCTGGCAAAGCCCAATACACTGTGGACATATAATTCATGTGTATAGTATGTGAACTCTGTACCCTGCTTCTCAACCTGCTGAGCTCCCATCATGGCTCTTGGGCCGTGGAAATGAGAGCTGAGGAAGAAAACACCAGTGTGTGGCGTGATGTTTTAACTGAGAAAACAACCATTCAAAGCTTTTCAACATACTTCTCCCAACACAATCCCCAGGCTTCCAGCTTTCATTCCCATGTGTGTCATGAACTGGAAAAGACACACCAATTCCAGCTACCTTGCTCTGAGAGGAAAAAGAAATCAACACTTCACAGTGACCATTTTGTTCCCTGAGTCATCTCTCTCCTTTTGTTACAACTTAACTTTTTGTTTCTTGGAAAGGTAGGTCCTAGTGATTAATTACAATATTTTTGGCTGATTAGTGCTTAAAACCAGCCCCTGCTAAGCATAACTTCATAATCCACAGGGAAACCCTCAGTTTTATTCCTTGCCTGGTATTCAGACTTCGATTTAATTACTGCTTATTTAGATTTATAGGCAGATTTGCTAAAAACAGTGACTCTCTGTGTGCAGACAATAACCTTTTGATGGGTATGGTAGTAAAAATGAAATTCCTATGTAAACAGGACCAAATTTTAAAAGTAGCTGGTGTAGCTCTATAATGAAATTGGCAGCACTGTGTGGGTACTTTGTCTCAGAGAATGCTAAATGGTGCATAGCCAGCGTTTGCTCCATAAACTGTCAAACAAGAGAACCGCAACTGTTCAGCGATTTGTTTTCCTAATGTAGTTCTCCGTGATGGGAAATGTCTTTTCCATGGCCAAATGCAGAAGCCGTCAGGATCCAAAAGAAATACAAGGGAGAAAGATGATGTCTGTAGGGTGTCTCTGAGCAGAGAAAAAATGGTGAAGGAAAAAAGTTTCTGAAAGACTCAGGTTTGGCAGTGGTATCGAAAAAGTACAATGCTCCGGCAAGAATTACTTTCAGGATGCTGTCATTAATTGTCGAGTATCAATAACACTACCATAACGCCTAAATATTTATTTCTATTCATTAGGCAGTGCGGATATAAAACTGGTGCCTACATCAGTAGTTTTATAGCTCATGTCAGTACAACAAGCAACAACAAGTGTTGTTTTGTTCATAATAATGGAGAGGGATAGAAAGTGAAAGTCTTCCGTATTGATGAAAGGATGCTCTCGATTCAGATTTTAAAAGTAATTGATACAGACTGACTCTATTTCAAATAGGTCCTCCAGGGAAGTGTCTCTCTCTCAGTAATGGAAAAAACAGCTTAACTCTCCTTTCTCCTTATTTCTTTTTGGACCAGACAAAAAGAAAGAAAAAATAAAACAGATTTCATCATCTGAATTGAAACCTCATCTGACCTGGTCCTTCAGAAGATGCACTGCATTTAAGTATTTGTGATTGCTATTACGGGGTTGATTCTGGAGAAGTAATCAGATACACATTTTTTACTGGGGTTCAAATATCCACAATACCCAGTGAAATAATCAAGGCAGCCCTGAGCAGACTGCAAGACTCCTCTGTGCATGCAGAGCTACTTCCCAATGGGGCAATTGTAGCCGGACAGCAATTGCATGCTATCCACTGCACGCTATCTAGTGGCAGATACAACAGTTATTTGCCCGCTACCCTACAATTTCCCTGCCTGCTGCCAAACTGGGAATTGGTTGTTCATAACATGAGCAAAGGTAGGACGGGAACACTGTGAGCCACTGGAGCACTATCAGCAATAAAACACCAACTGAGCACAAGAAGGGAGTGCCAACACATGCATCAGAAGCCTAGATCACAGTTGCTGAGAATCAAAGTTCACATCATCTTATCTCCCTGAAATGTCAACCCAATGGCAAATTTAAAAATAATAGTTGTATCACTTTGCCAGTTATAAGACAAACCTTCATAGTCTTCATAACATTGTATTGGTTTTGACCTATGACAAAGTTGCCACAGATGCAGAGAAAATTGTAAGCCTACTGAATAAATACAGAAAATAAAAATCACAGCCTTGCTATAGCAATGGCAGATCCCTGTTCAATCCCTGTTCCTTGTGTGATACTTCTAGATAGATGTCTGCTAGCAGCAGCATCTTTTATTGAATGTCCAGTGTGTTACAGGTATTATATAAATACATAAGCCTTACAGATACTGTAAGGCACTGTGTAGATATTTCTTTCTATTGTTGTTAACTACTGGATTGTGACACAACTTAAAAAGTCCTCTAATTCAGAACTCCGTGAGCCCAATGCATTCCATTAAGACAAAGTTTTTACTTTCAGCAACAAAAATAATGTTCACGCCAAACAAGAAAAAATACTGAGGGAGAAGATTCATAGCAAGACTGTGCACATGATGTCATGTCAACTTGAACAAAGAGAAACTTTAAAAAGCAAATAAATAAAAGGTCAGCGTGAGTAGCTGTCTTCTTTAAAAAAAAAAAATTATTTACAATTTAGCTTTTCATGCATTATTTGTCCTTTATGAAAAGGAAAAAAAAAAACACTCAGTGCTATTTAACATTTTTCCATACACAAAGTATTTTATAGGTCCAGCATGCCAAATGGCGACCACAGTTATGTGGACAAATAGCTGAAATCACTGTTGTCAGGAGGCACTGATTTATTCCGTTAGAGAAGATGAATCTCAAATGAGCCACACTCATTTCACCATCAGTGTCTGGGCCCTAGTACCATCAGAACTGGTACTTCAAAGCTTGCATCCAAAAAAAAAAAAAAAGCATACAAAAAAGTGTGATGCAGTTAAATGAGCAGATGTATTCCTTGTACAAAAGGAACTTCTGTGATTGCAGAGTATCAAAGCCTCAGAAAAAAAACTTGCTGGACTTCCAGCAACAATATGCCCTCTTGCTCATCTGTATGCAGCAGGGCAGGAATTTCCTTCCTTTTTTTTTTTTTTTGCCCTCTCCTCCAAAGCAGATGCTGAGT
>VXAV01009183.1:317139-328344 GCA_013399715.1 Alectura lathami | reverse complement strand
GCCCTGCCCGCGCGTCGGGGCCGGCCGGCGGTGGGACCGGCACGGGGCAGCTCGCACGAACCGGGTCACCGGCAGGCGAGCCCCCCTTGGCGGTATCCTTCTGCAGCCTTAGCTTATTGACAAACTTACTGCGAGTTACCTACCCGGTTGCTACGGCAGTGGGAGAGATTGAACGCAAGAGGAGCCTCGAGACTTTACGCGGAAGAGGAGCTGGCTGGGAGAGCCCCGCCGAGAGGGGCTCCGCAGCAGAACCGCGATGGAAATGGTTCCGGCAGCGCAGCTGCAGTTCTCACAGCTGTTTGGGAAAGCGGGGCTGGATGCTGCCCCTGCGCAGCTGATCCCTACCAGCGCAGAGGAGCAGGCACACCTTCTGCTGTTATATGCTGTGTTCAATTTTTCTGCTGCATTTCTTATTGTTATTATTGCACTCTGCAAGTTCAGTTCACTTGCATATTACCTAATTAACATTTGTTAGTGCAGTGACTATCAATACTTTAAATATACAGCACTAAATAGTTTTAAGACTAAAATGTGTAGTATCTCCCACTGCTATTGTTTCTTCTACAGAATTCACAGAGACTTTAAGCAAGAACTACAGTCTAGAGAGCTAGGACTATACATGAAGTCGTCATTAGTGATGGAAGGAAGGAGAGGAATGTTGCAAAACTATTAGAGAATAAGTATTTTTCATTATATGTCAAAAAAAAAAAAAAAAGTATTAGGCAAGTATCAGTCAAAAATCAGGTTATTTTGAAATCAATGATTCAGGAAAAAAAAAAAAAATAGACTTTCCCCCACTGGATGGAAAGAGTTTGTTGAAGGTTATGCAGAGAACCCATCTGCATTGTGTTCTTTTTATCAATGTCTTTACGGACTTTGGTACATCATTGTTTAATGTGGGATTGGGCTATCCACCCTGTTCAGGATCACCTTCTCCTCCCTGGGTTTGGCTTTTCTCCTTTATAAGCCTGTAACTAGAATATTACTTTGCCAGAGTGTAGCACACCTCAACAAAGAGCCCAAGGAAAGGCTTTCAGCTGGTGTCTGCTGAAAGCCAAGCAGGAGATGGAGCAGCAAGGACTCACAGAAAGCTGTTGGAAACAATCAATGGCAGTATTGCTAATAGGACATATGAAAAAGTCATATGGAAACACTTGAAAACAATTTTTTCCTCAGCAGCTCGCTCTTGAACTTTCAGGATCATGCCAGAGTTGTTTCCAATTTATTTTTCACAGGCCTGAGAGCTAACGACTCACTTCTAAAAAGAAATGGAAGCTTGACATTGTCTCATATTCAAACGACCTCTGGAACCAGGAATTTAAAAACAAAGTACCATAAAAGATACTAATACCGATAGTGTTGGTAGCACTGCAAAAGTGGTGATGGAGGCATTAATGCCCCAACGAGACCCATTTTACTTCTTCTGGAATAGATTACGTCTACAGTAGACTCACGTTAGTAGTAAATCAAGCCTGTGGTGTGTTCCCCTGGGGAAAATCTTTATATTTGTGAAGTGCTGAGCTAGCTGCCTATCAAAAAAAGACACAAGAGTCATACCAGAAAATTTTGTCTTCTGTCACTAACATTTAAAGCTAATATTGCTATGAAAAGCTGCATAATGAAAATTTACTCCAAGACCAGTGTTACAATTATTGAAAACATTGAGAAAAGGTATGTTTCTTGCAGACTTGCATATTATGATTTTCTGCAGTCTCATTCACAGTCCTCACCTCATGATTCACTCAAACACAACATCCATTGAAGTAAGTGGGAATTTGGCAGGAACAAAGATAGAGAGAGCCTGAAATTAAAATACAGATAGAAACACTGGTCTTTCAAGGAAGTTTGAATCCTTGCGTGGACCCAAAGTTTGCAGTTCAGAGCTTAATTCTTTTGTAAGATTACAGAAGAGCTTCCGATGGGCCTCTACCCGCTGTGGCTTATGTAAGTAGGCTTTAGAGAACGCCATCTGTGGCTGTTCTGTGGGCACACCGGGTTCTCGTAGTGCACAATGAAGCTCTATTTTTGTAAGAATACTCTGTTCCCCCTTTTGCCCACTGTATTCCTCACCTATTTGGTTCTCCCTCTTAAGGAACTCTTGTGTTAGATGTTTCTTCGATCCTAACCACTTTAATCCTCCTCCCTTTGGTTTGCTGTGGAGCAGTGTGTCTGTCTGAGTGCTTGTATGGATGTTCTCGCAGTGGTTGGTGTTCCTGCCTGTCCTCCAACTGTCTCTCCCTTTTAAGTAGTGAAATCCTTTACCGGTCCCCTCCTGACCTCCCTGCATGTCTGGCTTCTGGGCATCTTTTGTTCTCTGCTCCCTGGCTGCTGTCCCTGTCCCACCCAGCCACTGTGGCTGGCAATGGTTTGGTCTACTTGGCCTATTCCCGTGGCTTCTGGGACACTTACATCCCCAGTACTGGTTTCTGTGGTGAGAACTGAGATTTGAATAGCATTTTTTTCTGACTGGACTTGACAGAAACCAAGTCACATCAAGGAGTGGATCCTGCACCATTCAGGGCAGTGGAGGCTCTGCGCAGAGCCCCTCTGCTATACTGCGTGCTCTGGTTTCATCTGGGTTTTTCAGCACAGATTTCTGTGTATTGTAACTGTTCCGCACTTCTCTCTCACTGCTGTTGATGCTTCTTGCTAGAATTCCTGTTGGATTTGAACAGTTATAGTACCTGCAGCACTAATTTAGGGAGTGTTTCCCTTCTGGTACCTTGGGGACATCTCAGGCCTTTGGGGAAAGAAAAATTCTTTGTTCCTGGAAGGGGTATAGATTCTGGAGCTGGCCATTCCCTAAATTCCAACCCAGAAACTCATGGCATTCTATCGTTCAGGAGCCTGGGGCTCCTTCAGTATTTGGGATCCCTTTTATCGCACATGCTCTCCTCTTCAACACAGTATGGAAGCATACAGACAGTTTCTAGAAACATTTCTCCATAGCTTTTCCCAAGTGACTAATCTTTTAGTGGAAAAGTATATACACAATGCAAATCATCAGATGGCCAATGCTACATAATCTCTACAAATAGATTTCCTCTCAACATATTTAACGAAACGCAGTCTCCAACAGGGTTTTTCTATAATTAAGACAGAACATGTTTTCATTAAGGATAAATTAATGAAAGTAAATGAAAGAATATGAAAGTGATTATTTCTCCTCCAGTCTTTGCACGCATGCATGCACACACACACGTAAGGAAAAATGCCTGTCTTTGGTACATAACCAAACCAGCGTTTTGGCTTTTGTACCCCCTCTACTGGCTGGCCTTTGTACATTTGCATTAACAGAAATTCTCTAAGAACTTGTACTGGAATTATTGGTGACATTATTGCACTAACAGGACTGGCCATGCTAACAAAACTACTACAAAGGATCATAACTTTTAAAACCCGAAAGAACTGTAATTCCAGAATTATTTGTTTCAAATATGTGTTCGGATTCAGGATATTTTTTTAAGCATGAACACATGAGATGTCCAATGTCTTACAGGGCACTGTAAAAATTCCTATGCAAAGGAGCCTCTCCAAAACTCAGAAAACATGCATGGAAGGATTGTTGTATTGATTCCTTTATAATTTCCAGCTTGTTGATATAAAATCTTCCTCATTCTTGTATGGTATCCCATCAAATGCAAAATTATGGAAACTCATGCATTTATCATTGAGTGTATACTGTATGTACACATGTATAAATGTATGTCAATATTTTGAGCTTCTAAGTCAAAACATTCAAGTTAAAATGGAATTTCAAAAATAAATTAAAAGAAAAAAAAAAAAAAACAGAAAGGAAAAATGAAAGATTTGCTGCAAGCATAAGCATATGCAGAAGAAAGCAGATCAGGGTATAAAGCTTGACTGACAGTTTCACCAGAGCCACCAGGGTTTACCAGCCAGAAGCTTTCAGAGAAAGGCAGAGTCATTCAGAGGAACCCATGTGCTACAGTACAGGTGTGGGCAGGGACAGGAGCTGATCCATTTGCAGGGTTCAGAGGCCTGGTGAGTAACATCTGTTGGTCTTCTAAGCTATACAATGTTGAGCTGGGACACTCAGAGAGAAAAAACCATCAAGATTGACCCACACACCAAGCAGTTTTTGTTAGGTATTAAAAGAGAAGCTATGCATTGTTCAAGTACATGATGTACAATTTAATTCAAGATGATAAAATAACTAAAGGTATCTGTTTTAAAAAATATACAGACATAGGGAGTTGTTCTGCAGCTTTATCGTGTAAAAACAGCAGAAAAGGCTAGAAAGGAAACAGGAAGCGGACGGGCTCAAACAGAAAATGAACAGCAAAGATCCAATCTCTCCATATCCCTGTTGTTCATGCTACCAGACAAGTTTGACCTCAAATGAGGCTCGTGGCCATGACGCTCTTATCAGTATTTTCGATTGGACTAGGTATCCAGGACTACACCACTGCAATCCAGCGCCACTCCTTTGCGTTGACAATGTGAATGACAGCAGCTGCACCCTGCTCTTTCATTGGTACAGGGGCTAATTGCTGCTGAACCTCAACTTGCATCTTCTGCAGTTCCCGCAGGCACAGCCCCTTCTTCCCTGCGCTCCCGCTGCTGCCTGCATGCACTAGCTCACCACCACTCTCCTGTTTCAGAGTCTTTGGCTATCTGTGCCCATGAAGAATGTTCAAACAAAAACCTCTTTTCTTTCCTTTGACTAGTGCACCAAGCACGACAGTCAGGGAGCCGCGCAGAGCGATGTGTGTGGACCCCTCAGAGAACCCCATGCACCAGGCCCTGAGCTGACATGGCTCCCTCGGGCCAGGCCGGGCCTGCCAAGGCTGTCAGAGCCTCCTTCCCTCACACCCTGCTGCTGCTGCAGAAACCTGGGGCCTGCAGCGAGCGGAACACCAAGGACATGCTTGGATGCTGGCATTTTTCTGGCACATCAAATCACCCTCAGAAGCTCAGGTCTGAAGCCTATGAAGCCAATGTAGCTTTATATTGAATCAAATCAAATTCATCTGAAGCCCAAAGGGGAACATTTTCATTTTCAAAAATGACAATTATGTGAGCGCATCCTCTGGTGGGGGCTGTTTGCCCTGTTAGGCACCAATGAGGGGGAAGATAAAGCCTTTGGAAAACACAAAAACATGCCTAATTCCACAGTTTCCTAAAGCTCTTCCTAAAAGCTCCCTGTGTGCAAGGCAAAGCCAGGACCTTGGGCTCCTTGGAGATACTAATTTCACTTAAAGATACTAAAACTTTGGGGTTCAGCACAGACTTTTATATTCTCAAAAAATTGGTGGGGAGATGGCTGGTGGGACTCCGTATCAAGGGCTTTCTCAAGCTTTTATCACACTTAAATGTTATCATTTTTCAAGTCAAAAGTGGCAGAACTACCAGGACTGCTGACACCACCCCTGCCTCCAAACCAAACTGAGACCAGTATTTCTGCTGGCACTGATATCATCGCTGGTGTGGAAGATACAGCAGTCACAGTACAGCTTATCTTGCACAGCAGGGTGTTTACAGACTCTCCACTTGCCTTATTGTATTAAGCGTGTGCAAACCTGCAAGACAACTCCTAAAACGGACTGTGCTCCCCACAATTTAAGTGTCAGCATTTTGCTTCTGTTCTCATTCTAGTCTCTCCTTCTTTTTCTACTGGTCAATATAATTCCAGCTCTCAAAGGCATCCATTAGCCCCCTACTTCTAAGAAAATAAAAAGCTTAAGGGAACTTTTGCATTTGTACATTTTCCATTGCACTTTCATAGCTGTATTTATTATCCATAAAAGGGATATAAGCCATGTCATATTGCTAACATTGCCGATTAGTTTTCCTTTGAGTCCTTCATAGATACCAAACCATGTTTATGTTAGTTTAAAATGCATAATCAATGTTTTCTTAAAAATATCTCTTGTCATATAGACAAGGCTTTGTAAATTGACTATAACAAGGTCTTACTTCTTCATGCAACCATTATGTGGCCTAGATTTTTGGCATAAGTTCTGAGGCACACTAAAAATGTATAATATTATTGCTTATTTCCATAGTTTTCGTCTCTCCCTCCTATCTAGCCTGCCATTCAAAGCCATGGAAGAGCCAGGCAGTTGTGAATTGTTTTTTACACTGCTTCACTGCTGGCTCAAAAAAAAGGGATGTGTCCTAATTAGGTTCGGAGTTTTAATAGACTGAAGTATGTGCCTATGTGTTTTCCTGAACCAAGATGTCTTTCTGAGTCCAGGCCTAAACTGCCAACATAAGCTTTTGTGCACACGCACAGCTTCTTTGGAGGCTTCTTATCCAAGCACTAACTGTGTCTGAACCTTGTCAGCACATGAAATGCTAAGAAGTAGAAGTATCATGCAAACTCTGACCACTTGTACATGCAAAGTAGAAGGCTGTGTGTGTATCAAAAGCTAATGGTTACTTAGAAGTAAAACAAAACAAAACAAACAAACAACTACCAGCTAGAGAACTACCAGAGAAAAACTCTGAGATGTATAGAAGACTGCATGTATAAAACGACTTCTAGATACGCCAAGTGTCCTAGCTTAACCTAGTGTGCATGACTGAATTTCTTCCTGCAAAAGGAAAATTATGCTATTGCTCTTTCCTATGTACTGTAGCATTTGGATTCATGGTGCTGCCCAGAAATGACTTATTTCTTCTGTTTGCTAGCAGTTGCTCCAGGAGAGTGCTAGAGAAAAGAAAAGGGTCAGAGTTATGTGTCTGAGAGGCAGGCTGGTATCCTTTTACATAATAAGCCTGTGCCACTGATTCCCAGACCATAAATTTGTGCAGCATACACATTTTTTATAATTAAATCCTGATGAGGAACAAAGCCTTGAAAAGAGTTGTGCTGGTCTGTGCTGTTGCTCTGCAAGACAAGCAATCACGGAACACAATGTCTAGGGTCTAGTTGTGTGTGACCTACAAATCTACTTTTACTGATTTAGAACAAGCCATCCTGAATTAAGGCAGAGACCCATTTTCATTGTCCTCCATTTTAGGTTTATGCTGTAGATGTCATTTTAGGCCTTTTGAGGACTAGCAATAGACAGGCTGACTGGTTTAGTAGTTCCCCTTCCTTCCTAGGGTTTTTACAGCAGTTTTCACCACTATGAAATCTGAGTGTCTATTTCCTATTTGATTTTCAGAGGAAGAGAGTACCATGTGAATAGTTCTGCTGGAAAGTCTGATAGAGTCCTTACTGGCACAGAGGCTTCCTGGGGCAAGGTTTAGGAAGGAGCTGCCATAGACAAGAGCCACCAGTGGATTCAAAGAGGAGTTTTTGGAAGGAAACTAGGGGCAAGCTGGAAGCTGCAGCCAGTCCTGTAATTAGAGTACATCCTGAGCAGCAGCAGGGGATCACACTTAGGACCACAAATGAGGGCCCTGTGAACAGGGCAGAGATGACACTTGGTGGCACCCACCACTTACGTTAGGCAACATTGTGATCCTTTTTGTGCATCAGTCTCCCCATAAAGGGGTAGTTCTGCATGGAGTGACTCACAAGAGACACTTGCCAGCTAATTGCACCTTCAGCATCTGAGTCAGGTAGAGGGGTCATGATGAGAGCAGTAGCTAAGAGTTCAGGATGAAAGGCACTGCTAGGCCATCAAGCACAGACCTTTGATTGGTGGATGAATTTTATCTTCCCCCTATGTTCACTGAGCTTCATTTACCAGGATTTTGCCTGCTTTGCGGTTCTAGTCCTTCATTACCTCATTCCTCTGTCACTTAGAAATCTTTGAATAACCAGGCTACAGACATTCATTGTTAGTTTGTATATACTCATTGCTTATGTAACATATTCTAGATTAAATTTCTCTTCTGGTGTTTTCTTTCTCCAGAAACCTAACCATATACTAGGCTGCATCAAAAGAAGTGTAACTAACACTTTGCTCGCAGGAGACCATACCTAGAATATGCATTCATCTCTGGGGTCCCCAGCACAAGAAGGACACGGACCTCTTGGAACAAGTCCAGAGGAGGCCATGAGGAAGATCAGAGGGATGGAGCACCCCTCCTATGAAGACAGGCTGGGAGATTTGGGGTTGTTCAGCCCAGAGAAGAGAAGGCTCCTGGGAGACATTAGAGCAGCTTTCCATGGAGCCAACAGGAAAGCTGGGAAGGGACTTTTTATCAGGGAGCATAGTGATAGGATGAAGAGTAATGGCTTTAAACTGAAAGAAGGTAGATTTAGATTAGATATTAGGAAGAAATTCTTTGCTGTGAGGGTGGTGATGCACTGAAACAGGTTGCCCAGAGAGGCTGTGGATGTCCTCTCTCTGGAAGTGTTCAAGGCCAGGCTGGATGGGGCTTTAAGCAATGTGGACTAGTGGGAGGTGTCACTGCCCATGGCAGGGGGGTTGGAACTAGGTGATCTTTAAGGTTCCTTCCAACCCAAACCATTCCATGATTCTGTGATTCTATGATTCTCACATATTCATAGACAGAAAGTATATCCCTCCTTGGAGAGAAATTTTGAAAGAATTTCCTTTGGGATACATTGTTTTTACTCCCCTTTCTCACAAGATTAGCATTATGTGAAGACACAGCTTGCTCTTTTGAAGTGGTAGAAATAGGCATTGTGGAATCTGTGGCATTCCAGCAGATCTATCCCAAGACTGAATGACCATTTCAGGCCATGTGGATGGTTTGCTGATAAGAAGGCAGATCACTGCTGCTGTGCTTCACCCAAGAATGGCTGAGCAACAAACAGTCTTAGAGGGCCATTAGGTAAGTATGATATCTGGTCAGAAAGTGGGAGAGACAAAGCCAAGCATATACTGCTTTTGGGAACAGAAGACAAAGCAAGAGCATATCTACATGTGGTATGTTTTACTTACAAGTCTGAACTGTGTGGATGAGAGGAAAGCTTAAACTCTGCATGTTGGAGCAGGGAGGAAGAGCGGGCTGTGTTAAGATGATGTTGCGTAAAATAACTTCTGGAGTTAGCAGAACTCAATGCTGCTGATGGTTCTCATGGGTCAAGACTGACCAGCACACATTCACTGTCTTTCTTTTTTTCAGCGGGTAGTCAGTTGAGCATATTAATTTGTGACTGAGGGGGCTGAAGTCAGTTTAATTAGAACACAGCATCACATCTCTTGGGCTTCATGGAAGTTGATGTGACAACTGGCCTATGCCTTAGCTCTTGGCCCTAACCCTCTTTAGTACCTTTATGTTATTGAATATACCATGATAATGGACCCATAACAACAATGACATAAAATCTAGATCTGTTAACCACAAAGTGCAAAAGAGAAGATTCTCAAAAGCGTTTATAATTTGCTTTCACTCTAGTTCCTAAGGAAACAAGACTTATATGAACTGCTGATTATCTGCCTGCCCATCGGTTTTCCTCAACTCATTTCAAACAAATGCAGTGAAAGAGATCTCAGAGCTTCCCACATTTCACGTAAAACACTTCAGGAGGTAGAGAAGTGGCCACACTAACACTGCTACTAGAGGAAAAACAATCACTGCATTTTGGTTTGTTTGTTCTGAAGGGATTTTGGAGAAACAGTTGGTCAAATAGCCCCAATGTAGGTAGTGGCCTAAGCAGTGAATTATGTATGGCTTCTGAAAAAGCCACAAAACACACTGCTTTCTTCTCATCTGCTGTGATAAATAAAGGTAGAAGACCTGGGAAGGATAGGGAGGTAGTGGAAAAGTTGGCCTGAAGAAGGCCTGAAGTTGGCCTGAAGATTTTATCACTAAAAATAAAATCATATGGTGGTGATGTGTACATAAAAAGGATCTTCTCACACTGTTTTGGGAAGAAGGAATAAGTACAGGAAAATATAATGCAAGATCATAGAGAAGGTGCATCAGGACAGATAATTTCTCTTTTTCAGTTGGTTCAGGTTGATTCCCTTGTAGAATTCCAACAAGATCCTCCTTGCTATGGACCATAGATGCATCAATTGCAGCTACACAACTCTATTTGTTGAATAAACCTGTCAAGATTTGACTGTATATTTCATTTTCTCTTTCACGTGTTTTGGAAGCCCTTGAAAAGCACCAGCCTTAAATACTATATGTTGGCTTGGGTTTGAAACCCAGGAGCGTCTTACGCCCCATGTGATTTTTGCTTCTTTTTTTTCCCTCTCTCTCAGACTCACATAGTGAAAATTGTCATGTGAGAGTATGTTATTTGCTTCACTAGAAATTGAGACTTTACTTTGTTCAGTTCTTAAGAGAATTGCCATTATTTATATATAAATCTATAAATACAAAGGTATATACTAATATTAAGAAGTGGTAGGGGGTTTTTTATTTTATTTTATTTTTTCAAGAACCCCCCTCCACATGTCTCTGAATGGTTTCAGGAAGAGATACCATGTTAGCAAATTTGGTTTGACACAGCGCAGCTTGAAGCAAACCCTGCAATACCAACTGTGTTATCACAGCCCTCCTCAAAGGCAGAGTCTCCGAACAGAGAATAGCAAAGGCTGATGAATTTTGTCTCCAGAAGACCCCAGCCACAGCCTCTGAGTACCTCTTGAGACAAAATACCAGTGCTAGGAGATGTCAAGAAGTAGAAAACAAATATATGACACCTCTACCTAGTTTTGCCTACTGAGAGCCTTTGCTTTTTCTCACGAGGAGGGACCATGTGCTTTCAAGGCAGTTATGCAAACCACAGAGTCTAATTGTGCTTTCTGGGCATTCATTTTACAAGTATGCATTACATCTAAGGGAACAGTCCCTGGAGACAGGAAGCCTTTTAATTCCGTATTAAGATAATCTAATGCTTTCTGTACAGGACACAAGCAGCCTGGAGCATATCTCATTATCAGCTCCTTTTCAAAACTTTGAACAACCAGTTGTCACGACACTCCTGAAGCTGCTAAGTGAATACTGTCAACCTTTCTTTATAAATGGATGGAGATAAAACTGTGACAACAAACTGATATCTAGCATTACTGACCTTGGGTGGCTGGACTGAGTTCCTCTCTTTGTCCAAGCAATACACTGCATAGCCCACTAGAAGAACATAGAAAAACTGATCTTAATTAAAATCTAAGAATTTTCTGTTCTTGGCTAGGATTTCTTCTGAAGTCCTAGCACACACATGCTAGTTCAGTAACATCATTGTTCTTCACCATTTCTTATTACTCACAGATCTTATGAGGTTACCAACAAGAAAAAAATAATCAGTGGATTTCCAACAAATGATTGCATGGTGGTAGAGAAATATGTATGTGTGATTGCATA
>VXAV01009183.1:263679-317116 GCA_013399715.1 Alectura lathami | reverse complement strand
CATATCATTCTGCCACCTTGTAAAACTGCCTAAGGAGTGGTCAAAGTCTGTTTTTTTCATCATGCCTACTTGAAATGGCTGCTGGATGTTCAAAGTCTGCCTTTCCTACTGAGGTTCCTCTGTGCTGGCTTGCAACACTGCTGCACTTCCCTGGGCTCAGCACATGCTAAATATCTAGCCTTCCTTCAGTACAAGGAAATCACATGCACAAATGCATTTAACACGAAAGAGTGAGGTGTAAGTGTGTGAAATATGCCAATATGAGGATGTAATTCTGCCTTTCAGAGGTTTGCTGAATGTACTGATTTCATGCACACTTTATGGTTATTCAGCAACAGCTTAATGGGCCATACAACCCCGCCTGCTAGGAAGCTTTCTTCACAATTATTTTGCTCTCCAATATCCAAAATCAACTGGAAAATAAACTGTATCTTACACATGTAAAGAACCTTTGAAAAGCCAACTGCCTCTGCAATCAAAATATTTTCCTAGTTTCACTTCCATGCAGGCTGTCCCTGCTCACTCTATTCCATATGTTTTGTTGTCTCTCCTGAAACGCTGTGACTGCAAACAGCACATGAAAACTCATTGCTTCCTCTGCAAGCACATAGAAAACTTACCTTGACATGCTAATTAGTTTGCATTGGGTGATGGAACTTAGGAAGTTCTGACTAGAGCAGTATCGCTGTGAAAGGGGTATGTAGAAATGCAAGTATACTTGAATTGTGACTCACAGCCACTCTTAATTTTTCTGTGAATAGACACAACACCCTTTTCTACATCAGTGATGGTGTATTTAGCTGCTTAACTACAAGAATAATGTAACTTCAAGCTAAAGCCACATACACTAATCTTGTTAGGCTGCATCTCACCATTGTCTTGTTTACCTTTCACCTTTCCTGGCCCTAAGCAAACAACAATAACTGCAGCCTGCAGCTGTGATGTCCTAAGATCTACACTGGTCCTAAGGCCTCAGGCTGTGGGCAGAACTGGGATTCACAGAGCTGTGCTTTGTGCTGTAGCACAAGCTCTCGCTGGTTGCACCTGTATGGCTAACCAAATGGTACCAGGGAACACTCCTGACCGCTGGGGTTGATTGCTGGGACTTGACCTTGACCTTTTAAATTGTCTGAGCATGGTTTAACCTCTCAAACTACCTCACTTAGGCAGGCCAAGTACCATCCCCTGAGGGCAGTTTGGGTGCATCCATCCTGTTTTGGAGGGCAAGAGAGCTGAAGTGGGGGGGACACAGCTGGCTTCAGCCCAGGGAGGGGTCCTGGTTTACTTGTGTAGATATAGGCCCTGTTGTCCTGAGCCAGCAAACACACAGAAAATGGAGAGCAAAAAGGCAGGGAGATTCATAGTGCTTACCTGCTTTACAGTCAGTTTGGGAACTTAATTAATCTAAGTGCTTTGACATCTATCTGGAACTAAATATTTGTCCTCCAAGCTAATTCATATACACATATTGTACAATGTTATATATATTCCTAAGGGAGAGCCTTTAAGAGCTTGACACATGTACTGCTGCTTTACAAAGGTTTCTGAGAAGGCTTATGCCCCTGGTAAAAATCAAGCCCTTTCCAAGCAGCTATGTTCAGTTACTCTTATCTTAGACTTGGTTGAATTACATCTTTTTTTTTCTACCATGCAAGAACCACGCGCAGCAAGCCAACAAATTGTTCATAAAATGTAAGGGAACCACACTAATTTAGAAATACCGGTGGTCTCCAGGCCCCAGAAAAGGAAGAAGCAGGATTCTAAGAGCACTGAATAAAAACTGAATTGAATTCTGCGGAGGGCTGTTATCTAGAGAGGTGGGAAGTAGAGAGGAAGGATATTCTTGGATCACATGCTAAGTTGCACCCAGGAAAGTCAGATAATAGTAGTGTTCCTGATGTTTGTAAGAGTTCTGCAGCCCTAAGATAGGTCCAGGATAACAAAAAGAGAGCAAGACAAAAACTATTGAACTAAATAATCAGATATTACAGGGGTGAGTAGAAATGCTTACCAAAAAAAAAAAAAAAAAAAAAAAAAAAAAAAAAAAAAAAAAAAAAAAAAGAGTACTCTATTTTCTTTCCAGTGTACTTTTTAAAAAGCTGAGATCGTTGTAGTCATTTATGTTTTGTCTTTGCTTAACATGGCATTTGCCATTCTCCCCTTCTGCATGCATTGCCCAGTTACTCCTGTTGTCGAAGGAGACATTGTGGGTGATCTGGGGCTTGTGGCAGGTGTCAAAAGGCATGTCCCAGTTAAAAGCTGGGATATGAAGAGAATATATCCCAGAGAGAGGCAAATGGAACAGACATAATTTGCCTGGTATATTTAGATTCATGTATGGCTTCCCATACACATACATCTGTTACAATTTGACTTTATATCCTAATCAGCCTGGATGGGGAGATGGCACACTGGAAGAACATGAGTAAGGAACCTGCATAAGCCATGCTGGTGTCAAATGGTCTGACCATTTCCTCCTTCAAGCCTCCTGCAGCACAGAGAATGGAGGAACTTAGGAAATGAAGACAAATTTCTGGACCTGTTTTGCAAATCCAGAGATTGTTCATCCTCACATGCTTCTGAGAACCCTAGTAAGAAAACAACTGGTGGCACTTTGCAGGATTCTTTGCTCTTACAAAGCACCACGCCACATCTGCTTTGCACTCTCTTGCTTCCTCTCCCCCTCACTCAGAGCAGATGTTTCTTTTCGAGCAAACCACAGAGCAGATACTGCAGAAGTACCTTCTTCCAAATGCTTTGGGGAATGCTTTTAACCAGAGCTGAGAGGTGAAGGGACCCAGAGCTAACGGGGAGCATTACTCTAAACTGCAGTCAGCCATCTACAGCTGTGAGAACCTGTACCTTGGTACCTGCACCCCCTAAGGTGGAACCACAGAAGTCTGAAAGATCCAAACCAGGACCTGCTACAATGCGCCTACTGCACAAATACCATGACCAAGTCTTTCTGTTCCTTGTTGTAGCAACAACCTAGCTTCAAAGTGCAGCATCTGGCCCTACTTTTCACCTTGGATGCTGCTATTAACACAACAAGTCCTTAAAGCTTTATTTTCCACTCTCTGGAAATGAGGGCCCTACGCCTTCATGCTGCCGTGCTGTTTTTGTTCTGGTGGAGCTCACTTGTGCTTAGCAAAATTGCACCAGTGTAAAACTGGCATAATGGAGCAGAGAATCAGGCCCGCGGGCCACAATTTATTCTGACATAATAGGATAAAACTATGTGTCTTATGTGTATTAACAAGTGATCGTGCTGATGAAATGTGTCAGAATAAAGCCCTGGAAAGTGAAGTCATTTTTCTGTCCATTAATCAGGCACAGAGTGGATAGAAAAGCACAAGCTTCACCAGCAAGACTGCCTGCTGCCCTTCCAATATGCCCGAGCCAAGACCTAGGTATGCCCTCTCCCATGTGACAGGACAGTTTTGTTTCCTTGTCCATTAATTCCTTACGTCTCTGTGGAGATTGCCGGGGGGGACACCAGTCAATGTCCTTGTCAGTTGTGATGCCATGTTACCACACTCTGGAAACGCACCCACAAAACACCCCTCACCCACATAACGACTGGGTAACCTACTTTCCCTCCTTACTGACCTACTTATATTCACACTGGTGACCTAGATATGAAAGGCCCCATATCCCACTTAGTTCTCTGGATCCTGTCACCATGAATGAACCCGGGATGTTACGTGTACATACATTTCATCAGTGCAAATCTGGTACCACAGAACCACCCACTGAGAGAGGCGATTGCATTTGGGAGAGTAGTGATTGAATGAAGAAAAACATTATCTTTGCCTCTCATATTTTTAGACAAGGATCATTTGCAGTAACAGAAAGGACTAGACTATAAAGAGCAGTGATGGATTAGCAGAAGGTAGAGAAGAATCAAGAGAATGTGAGAGACAGAAATTGTTATTGTTCTGCAGTGTAGCACACCTCCACGGATACACAATTTTTACCAAATATTATTACCAGGTAAGGCCTGAAGACCAATTGCTATTATTGACAACTCAAGTTTTCTACACACGTAAATTAGGCAGAAAAGTCTGTGCAGTGCAGTCACAGATCAGGTGTGCCACTGTTTTAGCCCATAGTTAGCTGTTACCTGAAACAATTATCTGCTTCTGTGGTATACCGGATTGGTGAAAATTCTACAGCTACCATCATTCCTATCGACTGATGGGCTGCACCCTCAGGCAGTGCAAATCAATGCTCCTCCAGTGATGTGGACCACTGGGACAGTCTGAATCTCAATACAGGATATGTAAGAAAATGGACACATTCATAGGCACTGGCCTGACAGTCTTTGATACAATAATAAAGAACAATTCTGTTCTGGCTGTGTTTACATCAGGAGCAGATCCACACTGGGATTCACAAAGTCAGAGGCTCATATGCAAACTGGAGCCTCCATGCCTTCCCAAGTTTCATGACAAAAGGATAAATAGGTGTTGTAAGCTTTGTGCAGACACATTTTACATGCTGCAAAACACAGAAGTCCACCATCACCTATCTGTTTTCCATGCCTTTATGGTTAAGGAACAGTTTTAGCTCATGACACGCAGGAAACTGATACTGCCAAGTCATCATATCTGACTACTCCAATGTGAGAAACCTTCAACATTCGGTTGGCAAGGCTCAGGTGTCTAGCTTTGGATTTATGGTGAGATAATTTCAGTACTTCATCACTGCATTTCCCACATTAAACTTAATAAGGATCTTAATTTTTTATTATTTTATTTTTAATGTTCATTCCCCTTGGCTTTGAAACAGGCTTTAAATTCATGTTAAATAATCCATGCACCTCACCATCTTTTCAGGTTGAAGGTCAATGAGGGCAGAAATTAACCCTACCTTTTTCTCTCCCCGTAAGGCTTTGACAAAGTAGCAGAGCTCTGCTTAATGTAAGGCCACATCCTATATTTTTCCACAAACAGTAATGCTTGTTGACAAAATTCTTCTCTGACTTGTTTTCCCTGACAAGTAGAGTTGTATTCTTTTGATAAAATTTTTTAAATGACCAGGTTGCTACAGCTTCTTAGATGCCATGTCACCGCAACATAAAATTGGAGGAGAGACTGAGGAGAGATGTTTGTCTACCCGTTCTGTTATAAACCATATCCCTGGATATATCTTGCGTACTTCTTCCAGCGTTACGTTGCAACACCCTATTCCCTTTATCTACATTTTATTTATAAACTAATATGATCCATTCACAGAATTTTAACATGTATCCAGGGGAAAACAGGTTTTTCAGAAGCCGTTTTCTGAAGACACTCATGTGTGCCTGTGATTTGATGTATGACTTTGTGAAAGCTGTCACACAGGTATTCCACACGCTCCAGCACTGATGTATCAGCGTGCTGGCATGATGCCACGAATGCAACCTTTCATCACCGGCAGCATTTTGACTCTGCATTTTAAGCCTCAACAATTAAAAGCTCAGCTTTCCCTTTAGCCTCTCACATACCCACTGCCTGTGCTAGAGGAACAGACTTGCAGGTAGATGAATGCCTCCTGTACCACAGGTCCAAAATCTTCCAAGGTTAACAAAGTGAGCAATGCCTTTCTACGGGGTGGCTCTGCATCACTGGCTGACACACTTCAGGTTGTAAGCAAGGGAAGTTCTCCTGCTTCTATAGCGCTGCACTGTAAGGGCATCAGGTTTTCTCAGTGAGCTGTTATGACATCTGACCAGCCCATGGGGAAAGGAAAGCCCAAGGTTTCTTCTGCAGAGAACAAGCTCATCACCACGGTCTCCTGTATGGACTTAACTCAGGTCACCGTGTGTCGCTCTGAACTAGTTACTCAGATGTCTGGCGTGAAATGAGGTTATGTCCTCTGACAAGATGTTGATCTTCCTTTTTACCAAGGCAACGCACAGACCAGAGAAAACCTGCAAATGCACCATTGCAGAGACATCCCCACCAGCCTGCTGCCTGGTAGACTCAGTCTCTGCAAAGAAGTGGATTTTCTTGGAAGCAGAGATGTCCCCTGAGAACTTCAGGTGTCTGATAGCAAGATGCTGCAGGCATTGCCAGCTGCTGCCCCCGGCCTGGGGGCACCTTTAAATCAGAAACAGG
This sequence comes from Alectura lathami, assembly GCA_013399715.1. Classification (NCBI taxonomy): domain Eukaryota; kingdom Metazoa; phylum Chordata; class Aves; order Galliformes; family Megapodiidae; genus Alectura; species Alectura lathami. The sequence goes on along the minus strand of VXAV01009183.1, from coordinate 311,015 downwards.
GCAGCATACAGTCACGGCAGCTGGCTGCAGATACCGGACACCAGGCTGCATTCAGGAAAAAAAAGAGACCCCTGTTGCCAGCAAACCTTTAGGCTGATAGCTCACATTTGCGTGTGAGCCTTCCCATTGCCAAATGGCATAGAGATAGGAGGCTCCTTCATCTCAGATGCTACCTCACTGACCTAGTGTCTTTCCTGGACCTGTGGTTCTGCCTTCTTCTGTTCATTAATTTGGAACAGTGTGGTAGGTGTGGGCAGTTTAAAGAAATTGGAAAGCATCAGTCAAGATGTCAAGCCAAGCCAGAGCATGGATACAGGAATAAATTTGCTTTCCCAAACTGCATTTGCAACACAATTAACCAGGAACACAAATCTGCCAGAACTCTTTTTCCAGAGGTAGCTAGACATTAGCATGGAGTGAACCTATCCCTGTTCCGTGTCTGCAGCATGCCCAGGCCTGGACCCAGACCACAGCTCCAAGGTAATGTTGAAATCCCAACATGTGCTGCATGGCATGAATGTCACCTCTTGTGGGGAAACAGGAGATTCCTTCATCAGCATTTGACAACTGCACTGCTTTGTAGACAAAAAACACCACAACACACCTGGAGTTTACAACACTGCTGAGCAGCCACTTCATGACAGGTGCAGGTGCAACACCAATTTCCAGATTTGGACTGCTTCTAAGGAAGGAAGGGTGATGCCCTGGTGCTACACTGTGGAACAACAATTATAATAACATGACAAACAAAACGTGAAGGGAACAGCTCCTTTGTCACGTTACCAAGGAGAGGTCAGTGCTAAGACAGCGCTGTGGGCTGACACAGGGGTCTGCGCTGACAGCACCAGTGTCTTCGGGGAAGCGAATGGGCTCTCTGCCCCTTTGCTACATGCAGCTGGCCTTGATCCCTGTTTAAAGGCAAGTGGCTCCATGGGCAAAAGTTTCTACCTGGCTCAAGAAATAGTGGCTGGCAAATCCTTCCATTAAAAGGTTAATCCGCACTGCATAAGGGTTTATATTTGTCTGAGAAGGGACATGGGCATAGCACCACAGACTTCACAGTGGGACCTCGTTCCTTTCTTTTAGGTCTAAAGCCAGAGGGATCTTTGCAAGTGCTTTCTGATCCCACTGTCCTGGGGCAGACTGGTTAGAAGTTTCTATTTCTCTCCTCTGTCACACTATTTTTCTGTTGGATGCAGAATTAGGTACTGGGATTGCTTTCTGGCATCATTAGTAGGATCATTCTAAATTCAGCACAGGACTAGGGTGACACTGTATTTGCCTCAAGAGCCTTCTCCTGGCACCTTCACACTCAAACATCATGACAGTGCCTGTGCAAAATGCAGTCAAAAGTAGCAAAGGAGAGGAAATGAGTCAAGGGAATATACATCAGAGAAATGAAAAAATACGTGTATAAAAATTTACAGGGTAGTGACAAACACTGATTCAGAATAAAAATTCAGTAGCACCGTGTTCCGAACTGTTGTTAACAAAAATATTCACAGAGTTTCACCACATTTAATGTGAGCAGGTTTTAGTATGAATGCTTACAATGGAAATCTACATTGGACTGATTTTGTTTAATGCTAGTTTTCATGGTTAATTAAAAATACAACTGATTAATTTATTTAAATGATTAAAAAATTCAATTTCAGTTTATTTGAAATTTTTAAAAAGTTCACATCTTTTTCTAAAGCATATTTTACTTTTCATCCATTAGGAAGAAAAGTGGTAGGAATACAGACAACATACTAACTGGGAAAAATTGAAAACCTGCATCAAGAAATGCATTCAATTTATTTATTGAGAAATGTTAGTTGAAGAGAACAATGAACATAACTTATTCCTGTATTTTTATTTTCTATTGGAAGTCCTGTTTCTCATTAGAAAATCCCAGTTGCTTTATTAGCAAAAGGAGGAAAAAAAATTGCTGTGAACATATTTGCAAATGACAAGTTGGAGAAGGGAATCTACCAGGAAGTAACAAAATTTGTATTAATTAATTAGAGTGCAGTCTTTGCAGATGAACAGAAATAAAGTGTAACGGCACAGTTAATGGTAGATCAGTGGGATGTTTAAACAAAGATTTACTGTAGGGGACTTTTAAAACGCAGTCTTAAAACATACAGAGCATTAAGGAATTTTTTTAGATCTATAAAACAGCAGCTGATTGTGTATAGATTAAAGTTAATGAACCAGTATGCTCTGAAGTGCCTTCTTTTATAGATATGGCTCTGCAACTTCCATTAGCATCAACAGACTCTTAAATACACAAACGCATTAGTCACGCATCAAGTCACACCGTACATTTCGTTAAGTATCCAAAGACTGAAGTGACTCATACGGCCAAAATTTCTTTTCCCATGTGAATCAGATGTAACGCCTGACAAATCTCAACGGAAAAAGGATCTTTTGATTAATATCTTTTACAACACCCAATGGATTTAGGACCCTGTCTGTAGATTGTCACACTTATTTCCAACCTGGGTTTTCAAAACTGTACAAAAACGACATCAACATATTAGGGAGCACCTGTCAGCTAAAGAAGTAACGTCCAGTTCAGCACTGCCCAGCCCACATGCAGCCTGTTTGCACCACTAGAAGAGAGAACTTCGTACTACCAAACCAGGATAGCTGTGTTTTGCAATCATGCCTCATGAATGAATCAGATCTCAGGGGCTAGAAGTGAAACTGTCCCTGCTCTTTTGCAAGGAGCCTGCTTTATTCCACATTTTCCCTTCCAAAGCTCAGCTTGGTCTCCAGGCTGGAGGTGAGTCACATCACGACTGCAGAAGATGAGTTGAACAAATCGACAGTTTCCTCCGTGATTCACCACCAGCAGTTTTTCAGTCTTTTGCATATGTTTCAACCCCAAGCAGCAACTATTATAGGAGGGCTTGTGTTTTTGTCTTTCGCAATTTCCAATGCTCGTTTCTTATTTCCCCCTCCAGCTCCTCAGTCTGTCTTTAATTAAAATCAGATGGAGGCAAAAGCTGAATAGTATGAGAAGATTCACCATGTGCACATCCCGTAAGAGCTGCAGAATCTGGCAGTCCCCAAGTGTGTCACTGTGCTTTAAAAAAGGCAATCGGCCTCACTCGATGTGTACGTCACCTTCTTTTAAGAGTTTGGCTTCTTCTGTGTAAACAAGGCCCATGAATGACGCATGTAACCCTTTCTTGCTGCTGGGATGGGAGCTGTGGGCGCGCTGGCGGCACAAAGCCTTGGAGACACGCCACAGGGGGCTTGGCAATGCGCCCACACTGTGGGTGGGTGGGAGGTGGGACTGCAACGTGAACATGTGTTGGGGAGAGGAAAACCCTGTCCTGAGGTGCCACCGCAGTGCTGGGACGTGTGCTGGGGGCTCACAGGGCTTCATCTGCATGAGGAGAGCTTGATCCGTGGTGTGCCCCATCTTACTGGACTGGGGGAGGCAGCTGGTGTGCTTCCGCAGCTGGACCGCCACGAAGCTGCCTTCACGCCCATCTGCTTGCAGCCAGCCCTCCACTATGGCACACAGCACAAACTGTACAGCTGGCCTGGCAGGCACGAGGCTGTGTTTTCACAGATGGAAGGGCTGTTTTTTGCACTGACCACAATGTGTGTGCACACTGAAAGCTGTCCTGATGCATGAGAGCCACAGAGAGCAACCAAAGAGGTTACTCTCGTGAGTCCTCCATGGAGCTGATCCACAGGCCCTCAGATGAGAGGGCTGAGAAACACCACTTCTGGAGAGAGTGGAGAGGCTATCCAAGTGCAAAATGCTTTGAGAGTGGGGAATTAAGAGGCAGATGGGTGATCTTCCTTCTCAGAAAATGGTATAGTAGGCTAGAAGGAGAAGGAAAAGTCTATGGAAAAGGATCAAGAGGAAGGGAGGTGGCAGAAAAGCACCTTTCAGACCCAGATCTGCTGCCCCTGCTAAGGCAGAAGACAGGCCCCAGTTCCCCTCATGCCTTGGCCTGCCCTGAAGTTGTGGTGGAACACATAGCAAAGCAGAGAGAGCCACTGATTTAATGGAAGAAAAGACAAAGCTGTCCAAGTGAATGAGTGCTCCTGCCCTGGCTGCCACTTCTGCTCTGGCTGGGCATTCCTGCCTCCTGTTTAACTAAGGCTCAGCTGCCTTGGCTGGAGCAGCTTGATGTTTCTGGGTCTTTCAGCTTCAACGCCAAAGGCAAAGGCATTCTAGATGGGACAAGAAACATCCCACCAGTTGAAGGAGGTCTCAGCAATCCTTTCTGCTGTGGCTGAGTTACAGCAGATCTCCTCGCCTGCCTCTGAGTCTCTCTCATCTCCTGCTAGAATTAAATCGGAGGGTCTGTTATTTCAATCCATCTTTTCTTGCCCAAAAACACAGACAGTTGCTAACCAGTATGCCAGGGACTACATTCCTCAGTCTCTGCCTGACTGCAGCACTTTCTTTCACTGCTCACATTACAGCCTGCCCAGTTTGAGCAGTCACACTGACTTCTATTTCTCAAAGCATTAAGGTCCTCAGGCCATGTGAAGATGAGATGCGGTTTCTCTGTTGAGCAAGTTGCTTTTCCCTTTTCCAGTGGGAACATCTGTGTACAGTAATTCCCCTCCCTGTTCCCCACCTCCAACTTGACACAGAGACTGAGACAATAAAAGCTCTTTACATGCATTTACAGCCCTTGCACTTAGAGTGCCTTCTGGGAGATTCTTTGCTTGTTTTCAAATGCTCCATAAAATCTCACGTGCTCTGCAACCATCGCATCATTTTGTGGCATCTCAGAGAGCCGATGGATGAAGGATTTTTCTTCTCATTCTGTCTCATTCTTCCTTTACACACAGCCCCAAAGGTCGTTTCAGCTCTTTACTGGCTAACTACCAGTCCCGTCTGCTCTGTGCTGCTGCAGCCTCACCTCGAGCACTGGGCACAGGTTTGGGTGTCACAGTATAAGAGGGACATAAAGCTGTTAGAGAGCGTCCAAAGGAGGGCTATGAAAATTGGGAAGAGTCTGGAGGGCTGGGCGTGTGAGGAGCAGCTGAGGTCCCTTGGTTTGTTCAGCCCAGAGCAGAGGAGGCTGAGGGGAGGCCTCATGGCAGCCTGCAGCTCCCTCCCAGGGGAGCGGAGGGGCAGGCGCTGAGCTCTGCTCTCTGGGGACAGCGACAGGACCCGAGGGAACGGCATGGAGCTGCGTCAGGGGAGGGTCAGGCTAGGGGTTAGGAAAAGGTTCTGCACCAGGGGGTGGTGGGCATGGAACAGGCTCCCCAGGGCAGTGGGCACAGCTCCAGGCTATCGGAGTTCAAGGAGTGTTTGGACACAGCTCTCAGACACAGGGTTTGGGTTTTGGGGTGGTCGTGAGTGAGGCCAGGATTTGGACTCAATGATCCTTGTGGGTCCCTTTCAACTTGGGATATTAAATGATTCTATGAGCTATATTTCTGTTTCTTGCCATGTGAAGATCCACAGTGAAAACTGGATCTTCTCTCAAGCTACCTCTGCACAGCATGATGCCAAGTCAATGCTGACCATGCTGCTCGGAGGCAATGCAAGTTGTAGCAGCTGTGTTTATTCCCAAGTTTGCTTAGGCTGAGGTGTCCTGCTACAAAGCACCTTCCCTACTCCACTAATACCAGCAGGCTCCCATGTTGGATCTGACTCCTGAAGTGGTGGCAGAGCTTGAAGCTAGGGCTACCAAGTGCACTGGGCATATGGCTGGAGGCTGGTTTATCTGCTGCTTGGCTTGGCCCCTGCATTGAGCCGTTCTTCCGTGGCCATCCACACATGCTGGCTCAAGCAGCAAGTGAAGTGAATGCACCAGTGCCTGGACATAAAAGCTAATCTCTTTGTTAGCCTCTAATCCCCAGACATGGCTTCAGTGTGCAGAGACCTGTGGGTGTTTGCTTTCAGCTGGGCAGCCTGCAAATGGGCTCAAATACAGCTAAATCCTGCGGAATGTAGAAAATTCCCACAATAAAACTGATATTTTGCAGGAGAAAATGCCATTTCCCACGGAATCAATGTTACAATGGACTGTAAAATATAGGGTCAGGCTCAAAACGACATTTTTCTGCTTACTTCTTCAGGTTATTATTTTCCCCCCTGTCACTGTGTGAAAAGCTTCCTCAATAAGGGGGAGAAATGGTGATCAGACTGTAAAAGGAAAATAGTAAAAGTGCCTGTGTACGATGTGTGCTTCCCAGCCCTCTGAAATGCAAAAATGATTAGGAACACCCCTACATCCAAATTGCGTACATATGCATATTTGAAATCGTGTCAGAGTTTTCTCCCTTTCTCTCTCTCTCTCTCTCTCTCTCATTCTTTCTTCCTCACTTTCTCTCTTTTTCTCTTTCTCTCTTTTCTTTTGAACTACTTTCAAGTGGGATTTCTTTCCTAAGGAACAAGCACTATTTTTCAGACACAAGCCCATGTTTCCCCCAGCTCACACGCAGCCCAGCAGGGCTTTACGCCACTGGGGAGATCTGTGCAGCTCGTTCCCTCAGCCTGAGCTCCGCGCTGCCCGTATCCAGCCGCCCACCAGCAGCGCAGCGCGGCTCTGCCGGGACCGGCCGGAGCCACCGGGGCTGGCAGCGGGNCCGGGGGGACGGAGGAGGGAGGTGCGGGGGAACGGCCGCTCTGTCCGTCGGCACCCTCAGCTGCTCTGCAAATGTGGAAGAGCGAGCCGGGAGGGGGAAATANAAAAAAAAAAAAAAAGAAAAACAGCTTTTAATGCACTTTGATTCCAAGAGAATAGAAAGATTTAACAGTGCAAGGGGAAAAATGCAGTAGATTTGCATCAGCCAAAAGAAAAATGTAGCTAGGCAAACAACTCTCGCTTTTGAAAAAGAGCCCTTTTGAGAGGTGTTTTTATTCAAGTCTCCCAAGGAATGCAATCAGTTACTCTGTCTTGTCTGAACTTCGACTGAATATATAATTTCATTCAGCTACAGTAATTGGCTCCCTTTGCCTTCATGCGGAGAGCCAGGAATGCTGCCAAAGATCCCTCCCGTCTGGAGCCTGCAGCGGCAGCAGCCCAGTTCTCCCATTCTGCTTCAGCCCCTCAGCTCTTGGCAAGCCCGGCAGGATGTGGGCCTGGGACGGGGGATCTACCCCGGGCTGTCAGCGTCAGACCCCCCCAGCACCCAGTCCTTGACCAGGGGCAATGTGCTGCCCCGGGCAGAACTTGCTAGTAAGTGCCAGAGCAGGGCAGAGTACTGCTCGTAAACCCACGCGAGTGGCAGGCCTCACCCACAAGAAAATACAGCTGCCATTAGAGAAAAATGTACTCAGAGCAGAGGGAAGTTGTTCTGCAGTAAATATGAAGCAGCTCCTAACAACCTAGCCTTTTGAAGAACACAGATGAGAACACTGGAATTATATGGAACTGGGCATGTAGTAGTAACAGGAATGGAAAAGAATCTGGTATTTGGTACAGTTTTACAATCAGAGAAATGTAAGACTGAAGTTAACCTTCATGAAAAGGCCCCGTTCATCTGAATTTGAAAGTTTCATGACCCACACATCTCCGCCGCTGCACTTTGGTAGCTGTCTATATGAGATTGCTGTGCTGTGCTCCCGGAGTGCAGACCTGGGATGCTCCTCCCAAAACACTGGTGGCAAGTGTTTTGCTAGGAGAGAGCATCAAGAGACCAGAGGTGGCCACATACTGACACTGTCTCTGCTGGAGGCAGCTGCCTTGAAAGGACAAATACAGCTTTGCCATGAAATGGTGACTAAAATTTCCAGGACCAGCAACACTTATTATTTTTCAAATGAAGGAAAACTGGTCACTGACGCCAACTTTGCTGCATGATCATGACTCAGAGCATGGTTTTACCTTCCCTGTGTACAAACAGAAATACTTTTGGTTTTCAAAAGCTTAGAAACACAATTATTTTAGGAAAATACATTGTGCCATTCTTTCTGCTTCCTACTTTTTTCTTTTGGGTTCAGTTGTTGCTAGCCTTGAACTAGAACTGGGTAAAGAAACTGGCACGTCATTGAACAGACGGTCACTGCATGGGTATCTCTGATAACTGGGGGCTGGGCTTCACCTAGCAGGACAATCTTTTCTCCTGTGACTTCCTGTGTCCCTGACTCATGGCAAGTTCAGTTATCCAGGGATGTCATCATGATGCAGGCAAAGCTTCCACAAGTGGCAATGAACCACGACTTTCTGCCCAGTAGTTTGTGTCTGTGCTGTGCACCGAAACACATCTGCCATCCTGAGCCAAACCTTGGTCCCACAGAAGGTGGTGCAGGTTTTGCCATTGACTTTGAGAGGCTCAGGATTTCATTCCGTAATTCTCAGCACAATCATGTCCTACAAAACAGCAAGTTTCCCCCTTATGGGAAGAGGTAACATGGTGATTCCATACAAGCAGGTTTCAGGATCTGGAAAGCAATTTATTACAGAACAAATCTACTGACTGCCTCTACCACAGCACAGGGTGCCTTGATTCTTCATCTAATGTACATTGTTTGGTGTTTTCCCAATGCTCCTGACTTATGCCTATGAATAAGGAGAAAAACCTCACTACCCCTGTGCTGGAAGGTCTTAAAAACAGTCACAGAAAAGAACAATGACAGCACAGAAGGGCCTCATCACTGACTATATACTTAACAAAGTGTTTGGGAAATCTAGCATTCTGGCATGGAGCGGAAATGAGATGGATTGAGGGCTGTTAATGACATGCCACTGATCTGCTATTCCCTACAGAAGTCGATTGTAGAACTGCTAAGGAAATGGAGCTGGAGAAGGAATGAATATTCACCTGTTTCAAGACTGCCTTAACAGCCAGGTAAATTCCACTTTGTTCTTGTTGCAACGCCATTGTAACTTTCATTTTTGCTGTTCTGTAAGCAAGGTTCTCCTCTGCTGACAGCATTGCTGAATAGCTGAGAAATGACTTTATGTGCATGTTGCAGGCAGACAAGATGGCTGATAAGAATCTGATCTGGATCTCACATATTGTTGTAGGCTATGTTTTCTAGAACAAAACATCTTGTACACTAATGCACAAACAGGCTATTAAAATTACAGCTCTTCTGGTTTTGGCTACCTTCCAGGATTTTACTGAAGGCAGTAGGTGATGCAAATTCAGGTATTTTGTTTATAATATTCTGGTTTAATTGGATTTAATATGAGACTAAATAAGAGTTAGTTTTATTTTCTTCCGATATATTTGGGGTTTTAAGGAAAATATCGTTGGCTGACTATCACAAGCACAACTGAAATTCATATTTTTCTGACACAAATTGACGTCTGGAGCCCCACGCTTTCAGCTCCCCCCACAGACCAAGCATGAACCATATTTTGCATACATAGCAAGTGAATCCTTGGGTAAATTGAGGGTGATAAACTGCAAAAGGTGTTCTGAAATTAGATTGGATTATCAGGTTTGAGGTATTTTTGATCCTCCCCAGAGCACAGATCAGCAGTCCTCAGGACAAGCAGAAAGCTTCTGCCCACACTGGGACATCACCACCCTTTGAATGATTATGAAGCTTCATTCAATTATTCACGCTGAGAGTGGATCCACTGCACTCCTTGGGAATTCACTACTATAATTACTGGTTAAAAACATCAGCTTATTGCCCATGCACCTAGTAGCTTCATCTCAGTTTCCTTTCCTTGACTCCTACAGCTATGATAGCTGTGCTGCGCACAAGAGTGACCACCAGCTAGAAAAAGCTTTCCTTCTGCTGAATATCACCTAACGAATAGGTGAAATGTGCCTTACAGAACCATGCACAGACAGAGTTCTGCCTCCCAGGAGCTCTCACAGCAGCTGTCTGGACTGTGGTTAGGCAGCGCACAGTTCTGGCTGTCAGCAAGAACCCTCTGGGTCCATCTGCTCCAACCGCAGTTCCAGCAGGGATATCCAGAGCAGGGTTCCCAAGCCCATGTCCAGGCAGCTTCTGAGGATCTCCAAGGAGGAAACTCCACAGCCTCTGGGCAGCCTGTGCCAGTGCAGAGCAAAGAAATGCTTCCTGAAAGTCTTTTATAGGTTTGTGCTGACAATAAGGAGCCTTGGTGAAGTGTGGAACTGATGCGAACAGCACCTTCTTGATTTTCAGTGCTGCTTTGCAGTTTTCTGATTTCACCAGTTCTTTGTCTGAAGTTGTTTTTGAGGTACCTTTCCTCTTTCACCTGAGTGATTGTGTGCAAATTCTCCATACAGGGGATGTTTTCCCAGCTGGGTTTACTACAAACCTTTGTAAGCACTCTGTTTATCATGTCCATTGGTTCAGCTCTCCACTGGGGTTTAAGAAAACAGTGGCAACCATATCTTGGAAATAAACTCACAGCTGAGTATTTTGTTAACTCTGCAACTTGTATCTGACACTTGGAGTGGCTGCACATTGGCCACTTCTGTAGGGCCCTGTGTATAGTCCAGTGACACACCACAGAAATCCTCCTTCTAAAGTAGCCAGGAGCATGCTATCTCCATTGGACTTCATCAGCAAAGGCCGCTTCAGAAACAGACCTGACCTCAGAAGCATCACTTATCACTAGGAAGGAAAGGTTCCAGCCAAGCCAGAGAAGAAGACAGCTTTGAAATAGGCCAAGAACAGACCCAACACAAAGTACAAGGATGACTGCTCACAGGTGTTCCCAGCAGGAAGCTGAGGTTATCACACAGAGTTACACAGCCTGCTTCTCGCAAGCTGGAGAGGGGACATGTACAGAGCTCTTGGAGAAGCTGAGGTGAAGCGAAGCTGTTGAAGGAGGGACTCTCTTATCTAAAGGGAAAACACCGCAGTGAGGGGAAAGATCAGCTAGAGACTTTTCAAGAGATTGGCTTTTTCTACAATGTGATCGTTGTTTTTGTTTGAACTTGTTGTGAGCTGGGAGTGAAGTTACCTTACACATTAGAATGAAAATGTGTGCTACCTGGAATCTTTGTGAGAATGCTCTATTTAGGATTTGAAAAATATTTGGAGATTTCTAGGTGAAGGTTATGACAGAGAACTTAAAAAGTGGAACAGTTTATAAAATAAGGTCATGGTTTCTCAAAAGATCAGGCTTTTTTTTTTTTTTTTGAGATAAAGACTAACAAATAAATAACAAATTGATAGCCAGCTTCTGAGGTTTTCTTTGTATTAATATGAATCATCACCAACATGTGTGTCCACAGTTCAAATGCAAGTGAGTGTAACTCTCTGGGCTCTGGACAGATTTTCTTATTCTTGGAACGGATTATTGTTTGCTGAGGAAATGACTTAAGACCATCCTATTTGAGTGTGAGCTGTATATTCACACATTAAATGCAGCCAGAGGAACCAACACTTGCCTGCTAAGCCACATAGCCCACATTAAGTATTTGTTCTACTGTGCAAATAGTGAATTGATTACACCCACGAAAGTCAGCTAATGCTGTCTGTCAAGCCACCATTGCCATTACTCAAATGTTTAAAGTTGCCAGAAAACAACTACTTTAGAAAGTTTCCTTTGAAGCTGACTAAAGAAATGGATACACTGAAGGCCCTTCCATATTCATGTCGCTTCACAAAGAAGGGCTTGTCCAGATGCTGGGGGAAAGCAAGGGGAAGCTTCTGAATAGGGGATTCAACCCAAGAACAAAGAGCCCAACCTCTGCCCTTACCAGAGAGTGAAGAGGTTTGCCTGTTTTGTTTTGTTTTGTCTGATTTTTTAATCGCTCCTTCAACAGATGGGCAGCAGCCATGCATCTCACCAGAAAAGTTCACCCATAGAGCAGCCAGGCTTCCAGCAGCTCCTGGTATGGCACAGACAAAAAAGTGTTTCTCTGACACACGCCCTGTTCTTCAGGGAATTAGTTTTGACATTCAAATTCAAATGCTGTCATGGCCAAGCTCAAGCATCTACAGTTCTGGTGGGCCCAGCTGTCCACCGGACAGCTGTCCTGGGCATATCCTCCATTAATAGCCAGGGATCTGCTGGCACAGGAGACCTGCACTGCCCTGGTGTTGCTGCACCTCATTGGTGTATGGCTGTCTGTGGAGGGTGGTGGTGTGACGGGCAGGAGAGGAGGACAGAACTGCCTCCTTTGGGCAGGAGCACAGCCTTGGGTCAGCTTACATGGACCCTACCCACGCTTACACGCACTGGTACGGAGTGCATCCCACCAGCAGGACAGAACCCTGCACATGCATGCGGCATGATGAGGTCGCCTTGCCCGGACAATGTTAACTTTTGAAATGCAGTGCACGGTCTTTGCTCACAGAAACTAAATTGCTACATGAAAAACAAAATAAAACAAAACAAAAATTAGTTTAAAATTTTGTTCTCATAGAAGAAAATAAGAAGGGGGAAAGAAAAAGAATCTAATTGGCTTTTACACTCAGCTGTGCATATGCTCAACACAATATATCACACACAGCAAATCAAAGCCAGCTTAGACTTAGCTTTTCTGCAGCTTTTTCCTCCCCTGCCCTTCTAGGCTTACTAATTAATAGACACCAGATGCCAAGTACTTTAGTACGACCATAAATCCAGGATGTGAAGAGGCTGATCTCCTCATCGCCCTGGGGCCTTGTGTGCAAATTGAATTCAAGCTTCACTATTGATTTGCTAACATTATGTATCCCTCTGCCCTTTAACCTGGTGAAAACAAAGACACAAAGGAGAGTCAGGGTCCAACCAAAAATATGCCTTCCTCTCTAACATTTTTTGCCAAACCTTCTTCTAAACAGCGATCAGCAATAAGCATGATTCCAATGGAACACTGCAGATATGACATACAAGTAGAGAAAATGATCAGAAACAAAAATTTGAATTTAGATCTTTATTATACAGGCCCAAAGCTGTGGTCACCATGCAGTTACACCATAATGGGAATGATCTTGCTGAAAGGATCTCACTAAACAAATTTAAAGAGACCACAGACTACAGCATTCCAAATAACCGGCACTTCGATTTTTGAAGGAGCGAAAATAAATAGGGGAATGGCAAGTGTGTCCTTTTCACATATGGTAGGGCATATACATATGGTAGGGCATATACATATTCCTTCTTTTCTATAGCTATTTGGGAGACAAATTAGCAAATACTGCTCCAAAACGCAGACCTTCCATGTGAGGGCTCCAAAACACAGACCTTCCATGTGAGGGCTCAGATAAGTTAGCTTTTTTTTTCTTCTCAGTTGATCGAACATGCATTCTGATAGGTGGATATGCCAAAAAAAAAAAAAAAACCCCACAGTGTACTTTTTTTTTGGTATTTTTTTCCTACTTCCAGCCCTTTCCTCTGCCTTTTAGGACACTAACAGGAAATAATTGTAGGCATCCAGTCAAATAAAAGCCCTGGAACTTTGCCTTTCTAGTTTTCCATAGTATTTTAGTACTTTAAGGATTCATCACAAATTTAAAAAGGTTCGGGTGTCTGACAAGTTATTCAAAATCTCCGGAATATAGATTGCCACAGTGAAGAGCTGCACATAGACTGCACACATAGTGTTATGTAAAAGTGGTTATCTAAAAAAAAACATTTTTAAAAATTTGTAGATCAAAACAAAGCATGTCTTATTCCCTAAAGGATTTTCTTGCAACTTGTTCTTCAATTATTCGCACAAGGAGATGCTACAAATGGTATTAGCTACAATATACAGTCCACTGTCATCTTCTGGTCCAGCAGAAGAACCTGTCTCTCCGATGGATGCAAAACTGTTCATCTGAGCAGATCATCCTCAACAGCACAAACATGGTCTAGAAACTCATAGAGTTTATGGTTTTAATTTATAAAATTAAACCTGCACCAGACAGGTAATACTGGTATGTGTAATTTTGCCACCCCTGGGTTCTGTCAGAAACGGGGTACTGAGGTGCTCAGAGCCGTCTCAGTCTGCAGCGCTGGGATCCTTCTGGCACTTCAGACCCAAGGTGCGATGCGATGCACGCTAGAACATGGGCGCACGTCTCGCTTAACTCTGCAGAGCCCGGGACGTGGTAAGCTGCCAGAACCTCCTTCATCTTGCCTGTTGACAAAAGGAACAATAACTAGTCATCACTGGTTGTTTGAGTGTAATTCTAATTTCTAAAAAAGTCCTGTAAATGAGACTGGTTTTTACCAGGTAATAGCAAATTTTCATAAATAACAGATTTCTGATGAGGTTTACCATCTCTCTGTTATCTATGGGATGCTTTTGAGGGAGCAAAGTGTCTTACACTGCATAGTTCTTAAATTATTAGCCAGGGTTAAACATACCATCATGTTAAGAGCATTACTATTTTTACCTTTCATTGTCCAACAACTTGGTATTTCAAAGTCTTTGTTAGCACAGTATGTCTATAGAGAAGAGTTGATTTTTTATATTGGATTTCCTGGCTAAAAGTGCTGTATTGTCTCTCACGCACATTGTACACAAGATACAGTGTAAATAATTTAGAGGATTAATAAAGAATTAATGAGTAGGAATCCAATAGGTTAATGAGTGACTTACTGTAGAACTACCTCTGACACACATTGGTCATGTCCATCATGCATTGATAACGACTATTATTCATTTACTGTGCTTCGTAAGTGACTCATTCAGTGGGCTTCCCAGAACTGAGGCTCAGGAGAGACCACTCAGTTTTCTGCTCTGATTTCCTGTCAATTGTATTTTATCCAGAGAGTTCTCTACCGAGTCCATGCAGCTTGGCTTTCAAGAAACCAAACCTTTAGTATCACAGACTGAGAAAAGTAAAGACCAAGCACATTTCTGCAATATGTTTGCTACAGAATAGGTACAAAGAGAGACAGAGGTACCTCGGGAGGGTGATTCTTCCTCTCCTTAGGTAAAAAGGGGAAAAGGGGTCCATCTTTTTTCCAGTGACTTTAACTATACAACACATATAAACACTGACCTTCTGCATGGCTACAGTTCAGTGTGTTGCATGCTGCCACAGGGATCTGACTGTTCATCTACTCACAAAGCCATCAGACAGTAGTTAATTTCAATCAATACTGACACAGGCAAAATTAGACTTCTAATTTCTTCCATCTAATGTAAATATTGAAGGCATACAATAAATTCCAGAACTAATTATTCTTTTTTTTTTTTTTTTTTTACATATTCTGAAGTTTTGTGGAGATATCCAGAGTGCTTCTTGTGTGTACAGTTATTATCCTCATAGTTTTCACATACAGAGATCACTAAAGGAATAGGGCTAGCAGGTAATTTGATAGATTGCTCCACACGCCCCTGACCTATGCCATGTCCGCTGATGTTTGTCTGACCTATTTTTAAACTTCTGCAAGGCTGCAGATTCCATGAATTCCCACTAAGCAACCTATTCCAGGGCTCCACTTCTCCTTGCCACTTATTTTTTCTTCCTGATGCTGACATTAATTCATCCTTGCTGTGATTTAAGCCTATTATTCCTTTTCCATACCGACAGCATACACGGCAGTTAAAGCCCTTCCTCTATTGCTGTACAAAGGCTGCTATCACGCCTTCCTTCCACCTTCCCGTTTCCAGACTAAACAACCCTTCAGCCTTCCCCTGGAGGCCCATGTGTTTTAGATCTCTGACTAGGCTCATTGGCCTCTCCTTAATGATCTCTGGCTGGGTCGGAGCCTGCTTGAGCTGCAGTTCCCGCAGCTCGGTAAAGCACTGAGCCCTTATCAGCACTGAGTAGATTAAAATAATTATGTTTTATGCTTTATTACTCCCATTCACACAGCCCACAATAGCGCTGGCCTTGTTTGCAGTAGCATGATATCCCTGGCGCATGTTCAGCTTGGGATCGTTACAACACAGGTCTTTGCTGCAGCATGGTGTATTATGCAGCTGATTACCTATATGTACAGGTCTCTAGCCTATTTAAGTGCTGGAAAGTTGATATTTTCCAGGCCACACCACTACTTTATCAAGATCATTTTCAGCTCTAAGGCTTACTTCAACACACTTGTTCTGGTCTATGAATTTATTAAGTCTAGTCTCCAGCCTTTAATTCAAACCATTTATAAGAATACTGAACAGTACCAGAACAAGGAAAAATATTTGCAGAAATGTACTTAATGGTGTACCATTGAGAACTACTCTCTGCATATGGTTTCCAGATCATTAATGCACTCACTTCATAATAATTTATTTTAGCTCAGTTTCCCTAGCACACACAAGTATATAAACATATACTGCCGTACAGCGCTGTTCAAATACAGCAGGCAATGCTAGTAAATTTTTAAAATGAAGTATTGTATACATTTTGAAAAAGAAAACATGGAGAAAAGATTTCAAATGAGAACACAGTCCTGCTAATAACTGACTGTATATCCATCTGACTACTTCTATGAAGTATGTGCTCTGTCGGAATATTGTTCAGTTTGGGCTTCATGGAAGTCTTTCATAGCCTCCTAAAACTGATTTTTGTTCAATGGAAACCTTCACTTAGAAAACAACCAATATATCACCATAATACTTCCATTAGAAATAAATGAATTTTACAGCATTGCAAAACTCTAAGCTGCAAAATTACCATTTCCTATTTATCTTGCATAAGTTCTTCATCAGAAACATACTGAACAGGGCGTACAAACATCAACAGAACCAGTCATACTGGCACTTTCACAGAAAGGATTGACATCTACATTAATCTTTATGGAGATACAAAAAAAAATTGCACAAAGACAGGAGGTACAGATCACTCTTCCTACCTCATATAGATTACTTGCCAAACTTTTTCTATTTCTTATTCTATGCCATATTCTATTCATGCTATCTGAGCCACTCAAAAAAAGTGAAACAGCGTGCTTCCTGAAAGGGAGCCAGAGCCCTTGGTTCCTTCTCAGTGATGTACAATGTTGCATTTTCAGTTCTGGACTGGAAGAACTGGAGGCCAGCAGAAGTTGAAATACAAACTAGTCACTCAACACAACACAAAACCAACCTTTAAAGAACAAGAAATTTCATCTGATGTGATATTTTGGCACACACTATTAAATTTCCAGTGAAGAGAAGAGAGAAACTGTCTCTCCTCTGAAAAATGTGTGCATAAATAGAACATACCAATGCTTTCTGCTTTCTTCAGTGGAAAAGAAGGAAATGTGAGGAGCGATAGGCCAGTCAGCCTGACCCGGCACCAGCTGTGACGTACAGCTGGGGCAGGGAAGGGTTCTCACAAAAATCTCTGCTCCTCAGGGGAAGTCAAAAGTCCTGAGACTGAGATTAACCAGATGCCTTCACTTCTCTGAGAATAGCTTCAGGGGTTTTAAATTAAAAAGATTTAAGAGACTTCACCAAAAATCGTAGGCGCCCAGAGGCTAAAATTACTTTCCTCAGTTTGTTAGAGTCAGGGCTCAGATTTCCTACCTTTCCTTAGACTGAGACTTCTGATACCAGCGGAAGTGAGGGGAAGACAAACCTCTCAGTCAGAAGTGCAGCTGGGAAAGAATCCAGGTAGCAGCTTGTACAGCAGCAGCAGAGCTGGTACTCTGGTGACATGGAAAGGTGTGTGAGTCACAAGGACTTCTCTCTTACAAGGCTGTGATAATTCTCCTAGGAATCCAGAAATAAAACCTGTTCAGCTTGTCTGCTTTGCAGGCAAGAAAGGATGAATTTCTAAATGGTGAATCCTGCTTTGGTGTTATGACACGGTCATCCCCTGGCAGAGAAAGGGGACCGCACCGCTCCACTTGGTGGTTGGCTGTCCTGTCCCCATGAAGACGTGTAGATCTTGATGTGTTTTGAAGTTTTCTGAGCTCTAATACACAGACAGGATGCTTTGTTCCTCCAAGACCTCTGAAACATGGATAGTAAGATCACCTGAAAGGGCTTCCCAGCCCAGAAATAGGGATCTGATGATACTCTGGGGTAAAAGGAGGAACTGAGAAGGCATCCACCTGCAGGCACTGGCATCACACAGGAAGATGCTCACAGGCCCCAGGGTGTGCCTGGCTGAGCACAGCCAAATTCTGCGACATCAGACAGACGTCAGAAGTGCATCCCACCCATGGGCAAAAGAGGCAAAGTTGGCGCCCTGATATTGTTATTTGAAATTGCCTATTCTGGAAACAAAGACAATTCCTCTGCAATAATTCTACAGTGGTCAAAAATCCTTGCATAACACTGCAAGATGTTCTTAAAATAATCAGAGCATTTTTTTGAAGGACTGTCACTTTTCAATGATGGCTGAAGTGGCACACAGAGATGTGGTTCTAACACACAAAATCTCTCCTTACACCTCAAATTGTGTGCCAAGGAGCTGCCCTGGTCATATGGAGTGGGGTGGGGATGATTCACCTCACCAGAGGTAGTGTTCTAAGGATGGGATTCAGTTGTCTAATCACAGGTGTCTCACGCCATTGTAGATGCCCTAAAAGTTTCCCACCTCAACAGGGCATCTTTAATGGCATTCGCACTTCGGTGTAGGAAGCAAGGCCATGACAAATGTCACACACCCAGCCAGAGTTACCTAGAGCCACTCAAGGTTGGGCACCTCAGGAAGAGAATTTGTCCCACACTTGCTAAAGCGACAAACGTAAGTCTCAGGAAGAAGCCATAGATGTAGTTGTGTGGGTGACTCCCACTGCTGAGAGTTCTATCTGCGCCATAAAGACAGAACTGTCAGCTCTGCCGTGTGAATGGTGTGAGGTGAGGTGAGTCCCACTCATTTTTGCAAAAGGAAGAAACAGGAGTCTGCATGTATAACAGTGTAACGTTAGCACATTGTTTGACAGATGGAAAATTAGTAACACAGTGTAATTAAGCCTGAAGTAACTAAATAGCAGATTAACTAACAGCAATAGCAAATGCAAACCTTTTCCTGAGGTTAGCAAGCACCATAAAACATACTGACTCCAAATTTCAGCGAAAGTTTATGGTTAGAGAGTAAACTACTGATAACGAAATACCTCAGTATGTTTGTTCCTGATGGAAATGCTGATGATTACATACTTGAATTTAGCTATGAAGCATCTGTACCTGACGTTAGAGAAGACTCTATCAAGAAAACACTAATATGTAGAACATCACGTCGTGTTGCATATTTTGATGTCATACCTAAACAAGCAGTAGGAAATTTGAGATCTACAGTGGTGATTTATGTGGCTCTATCAAAGGTGGGTTTTTGGGGTGTAAAATGAGTAGTGATGTTCAATATCTGAATAACTGTAGTATTTCTGTACCCGTATTGCACAAAAATTCTCATAGCTGACTTTTTAAAACAAATTAACATAGGAATATAAAGCAGAACTATTAGAATATATTTAAGAATCTTGATATCATAAAGGGACGCAACAACGCACTCAATTCAAATTACCCTTAAGTACAATGACTAAAGAAATCTCTAAACTTCTAAAGAATTTATTTTGAAATATATTTTAAATCTAAGAAGGATATGCCAGTTTGACAATCTCATGAAACACTTTAAAATATGAGAAAATTCTTTTAAATTCTTGAAAAGAATTTAAAAGCATTAAAAGAATTCTATATAATGTGTTTCAAAAAATCTGCTTAATTTAAATGCTTTTCTGCATTGAGTGTGGTGGTATACGTGACGTCAGTTAGAAACAAAGAGCCCCGTGACATACCACATCCTGTAGGCCAGGCATAGCTAGGGTACGGAGTGGTAACCCAGTTGCCAGCCCTGTAAAATGCAGCCTGGGATCCTGCAACTTCTTGTGGGCTTGGACGAGTTCTGCCCTGGAGCGGAATTTCACAAATTCTGTCCAAATGCAGACCTTGGCTTTATCAAATATGGTTTTGTCAACTCTGAAGGTCTCATGTGCCCTGTGATGTGATTTTTCTTCTGTAAAGCCTCACCTGCTGATGAGAACTGCTCATGCGACAATCCCAGTTTAATATTTTAGCTTAATTTTGTGTGCTCACAGAGGTGAAGAAAAGGTGCAAAATGTGACTTTAGGCATGGGTAGGCTCAGAAGAGGCTGAGAAGAACAGAGGGGAAAATAAAAGAGATTTCCAGAGCATTAATCTTAAGACTTCTCAAGCCCAGCATAATTTCTGAAACCATGATATTCGCATGTTTGACAAGTGCGGGACGAGAAACACCCGGATCTGCTGCCTGCCGGTTTTGCAGGCTGAAGCAGCTATGCACTCGGCAGTGCTGTGAGGGAGACGAGGATTCACATGACTGTTGGAGCACATCCACACAGCTACGGGACTGAATCCTGACCAGGATGAAAAGGAAGAGGAGGAAGGCTCCGCAGCAACCTCTCTCACCGAAAGTCAGCAGGTAGCAGTGAAGCAGCAGCGGTGGTGGTGGTGCTTTCCCATAACTGGCCTCCCTGGGACAAAGCAGGTAAGAGCCATTGCATGGGCACTGATGTTCAGCTGGAGTCAGGGACCAAGCAGTGCCAGCAGCATGGGGCAGCTCTCTACTCTGTCTCAAAGCAGAAGTTGACTCTGCTGGGCTTCCAGGAAAGGCAAGGATGCAACCTTAAACCAAAATCAGCATCGCAACCCTCAAATTGGCTTGGAGCTCCCTGTGACTTTGTCAGGGCTGGGTCTCCCTGGTGGCTCATGGAGATGCTGAGACAACTGGCTAAGCTAGACTTTTCTTCTTCCTCACAGCTGAAGTCCCGTTCTGCTTCTCTGCCCTGCTTTCCATCTCGCTGAGAACTTCTCATCCCCAAGGACAATCTCAGGAGCATGAAAAATTGTCCATAGCCCTTTGCCATGTGCAGTAGGATGGGTACCACATGTGGGAAAACAAGCCAAAAAGGCCACAGAGTGCAGCCTTCTGTTCCTTTCCATTAACTGACCAAACTCTATCCAGTGGTTTTGCTTACTCTTCCAGAAATTCGTTGCTCTGATGACTAGAACCCTTTTTTTTTTTTTTTTTTTTTTTAATGTATATGTACAATTTGCAGCTTACATTTATTCACAGCCAGTTTATATGCCTGAGGTTTGTGTCTACGGTGAACAGACTTTCTGCTTTTCTGGTGCACAGCACTTGAAGGCAGTTAGAGAGAACCTGACCACAGCCTCCTTCCCAGGCTCCTTTTACTAGGTTAAATAAGTCAACACCTACTCATGTCCTTTTGCCTGTTAGGCTTCCTATTCTTTCCCAATAGCTTGCCTCTATCCGGTTTGATTCAATCCTTCTTCAACGTGAGTGTTGAGATCTCTGTACTATATGCTACAAAGGCCGTCTGTAAAGGCGCTGATAACTTCACTATGTCTGCTGAAAATACCTTACGTGATATGTCCTAAGATAACATTGACTTTTTACACAATTATATTACATCCACATCTGACAACCAATAAACATATTTTGTTTTTTACCTCATTTCACTATCTCCAACAAGTAATTGCAGAAAATGTGTTTCTTTCTTTAAATGCCTGAATTTATCTTTGTATTATTAAATTTCATCCCAGTCTTTCAGCATTGTCTTTGGATGATACACACATCCGCAGTTATCTGCTAGGGTTTTACCACTGCGCAGAATGAATCTTTGCCTTGTTTGCATGCCCCTTTGCTATCTAAGAGTTTTGTGTTCTCTCTGCCTGTAGCCATGCAGTGGAGACCTTCAGCTTCCTTCCCACATGCCCTACACAGCCCCCATTCTGCAATACCATTTCCAATAGCTGAGTGCAGAAATTGCCTCCCTGGAGAGTTAGAAATGTAGGAATAGCCAAGAAAGTTGAACCTTGCAACCTACATGTTCTCTTAAATATACTGAGAGTTGCTTGACAAATATCAGATACATTTAAGTATAATTATTTATAAGAATCAACTTTAGTTAATGCATTAAATAACTTTATTTTAGGTACAAGTTTGCCATTATTTGTGGTTTCTCTGTGACCTTAGCTGATATCGATCAGAAAGTCAACAATTTCAGTGCTGACTCTGTCTTACGGAGTCTGGCACTAAATGTATTTTGGTGCCTTTAATTCAAGTTTATAAATTATATAAGCAGAATGTCTCTTAGTCCCATACTCTTGTTAGTCTATAAATATCTCTCTATTGATGGTAAATCTGTCCAACACTAAATAAGCAGGAAGTAATCTTTCTGTAGATCATTTTCTTCAGACCATGAACTCCATTTTCTAGTCTGAGGAGAATTTATTATTTTACCAGATACTGAGCTCACCTTTCTCTTCTGAAATAGAGACCAAGGCACTCTTCATGTCAACACAGAAGCGTCTCCACCACCACTAATCTCTCCATTAGGTCTGACTAACAAAGACTTCGATCTTGTTCTAAACAAGGGTAATTGCAATTGCTTGATGCCATTAACCTTAAAATGATGCCTTCTTGCATTTGCCCACTTCTGAAATCTTGTGGAGTTTCAAAGTTGTTGGGCAATCCATATTAGGCACTTCAAAATATTTAGCTTTTTTAAACATGCTATGGTTGGTAGGCACACTTTTCTTCAGAAATGGGAAAATTGAAGTCAAATTCAACTTTAATTGTGCAGAGACAATCACTTTTTCAGAAACAGACTTTCACTAGAGCTAGGATCTTTGCTCCCCAGCTCCAGCATAGACCATCCAATCTACAGAAAGTCATCCACCAGCTCTCGGCAGCAGAAGAGCGCAGCCAGCTCCGGATGCTAAAGATCTCCAGGGAGCAACACAGCAAAATCCATATCATTCCTCAACTTAGCAAAACCCATATTATTCCTGTTCACCAGAGGACTTATAGCAGAAATATTCTTGCTAATTATTATAGTCTAACTGTAACTACCACAGCACTTCTGAAAAGATCTGACATCATGAAGATACACCATGAAGATATAGTAATGAGTTGTTTGAGCCAGAGGAAGATAAAGAAACTTCAAAGGATACTTGGTTTCCAATCAGGTTAACCTGTCAAGAACATTCAACTCAAAAATAAGCTGAGGACCCTTCTTTTACCCTGAAGGTTTCTTCTGTTTCTTCTTTTGAACAAAAACTCCTGTACTATAAGCAAGGGTTTCAGTAAACAAAAAAGGCATCGCAGCAGAAGATGCTTAAGATATACCAAAAAGAACATCTATCTGAATGCCAAAACAGCATTTTTAAAAAAATCACAAGTAAAAAAGTAGTGATAAACTTTTTCAGCTGCTAGGTCATGCTCTTTAGCTTGTATCACTAATAGAAAAATTTTGCTACCAGTATTTCATTAGAAATTCTACAGTTAGAAAGTAAACAAGAACATATTTTATTCTCTAATTGTAACACATGCTTCTGCAGTGATATAAATAGTTGGGAAAACATACTTACTGCAGAGAATAAACATCTGACCAGAAATAAACACCTATAATGTAATGCGGATGAGTGAGTAAGAAGGCTTAAGAAATCAAAAGAAAACTTTATCACCATAGCTACTTTAATTATTGAATTCCTATATATGTTGAAGTAAGATTGGTGAAACAGATTACTCAACTACAGTATATACTTATATTTCTTCAACAGCTTCAACCTAGGAAAGTTCAGTCTAGTGCCTTTAAATACAGTTTATTTGGAGATGCCTAAGAATGTAGAGGACTTTCCAAAAATGTCATTTAGAAAGTTGTTTTTTTTTCTTTCCCTTTCCCTTCTTTTTTTTTTTTTTTTTGCAAGAGCAGTGCTGCCAAATATTTTTACCACTAAAGAAATGCTATTTCAGCTGCATTTGAGCAGAGTAATAGTGGTAGCTAATGGCCTATTCAGTTAATCATAGTTATTCACTCCCTGGAAATGCCTCAGAATATAATAAATGCTTTGTTTTCTTTGTGGACTTTTAAATTACAGGCATTATATAATACACGATATATAACCCATCAGTATGAATACAAACTGAATCCAAAACCACTCCCCTAAAATAACTCTAATATTTGGAGCCTCTGAAGAAAGAAAAATGCTGTTATCCACAGAGCTACTGAAATAGCACTGATAGCAGGGTAAGAAAAAGCTATAACGAAAGTTCTGGTTTATCTAAAATGTGGCTATTTGTCATCCACTTACCTCTGCAAATAACTATTACAGACCATTTTCTATAAAGAAAACAAGAAACATGCTCAAAGAGCTGTATCACATATACCCTTTCCTTCATAAATTATTGTTTCTAAAAAGTTGTAGATGTAGTGTTGCAGTTTGGTCCGCAACAGACAGGTCAACCATACAACAGGTTTTCAGTTTGAGACCAGTGCTCACATTGGCTGCTCTGCCAATACAGGATTCATCCTGCTCACCTCTCTCTTTTGCATTCACACGTGCTTCAGAAGAACCAGACCTAGCTCTGGTTTGTTCTCAGCTCCGGGAAGATTATACGTATTACTCAGCATGTGGCCTGCCTGTCACCACAGTACGGGCAGAGGTGGTTGTATCTCATCTCTTTGCAGTTGCTGTTAGAGCAAAGAGGCACATCACCCAGTGCAGCTCCTTCAGGAATTTTATTCCAGAGGTATTTTTAAAAGCTGCAGATTAAGCTTTAAAACAATGGCAGGCTTCTATGGTCAGAGAAGGAGCTCTTTTTAGTTGCAGTTGCTTTGCAGAAGGGATTAGTTTATTGGCTCACAAAAATACCCCACAGACCACCTCAATGAGGCAAAGACTGTCTTCCCTTGGCTTCCTGGCTGGAAGAACTCTGCCACCAACACTGCATCTCCAGGCTGCTTTTTGTGGCTGAGATTATACAGTTACCTCGTTTTTTTATATGTCAGTATAGCTGACAAATAAAAGGAAGTTTAACTGTTTTACAGCATAACCACTGCTCATCTGAGAGTTGCGCACAACCAAAGAAAGACGGCTGAGGTGTTCGACCGTTCATTTCCATCAGGGGTCTCCAAAGACACCAGTTATAATTCTGATGCCTAGCATATCTGAGGAGCTTTGGTAATAAAGAAGAGATGTTTAAAATCAGATGTGATACAAAATAGGGTGCTGTTGCAAACAGTTTACAAAACAGTCAGTACTTTGGATCATTGTTCTGAAATGAATGCACTGAATCTCTAAAGACAAGCGTAGATCAACATTGAAGGCTAATGCTAGTGGACAGATGTAGAAAGGGGACTTGCAGAAAGGATCTGCAGATGGGTTATACTGGACTGTAAACAAATTATAAATCAGGATGATATGCAGTTGCAGAAGAAGGCAGCCTGATATATATTCATGATATTACTACACACAAATCAAGGAATTATCCTTTCCCTACCAAAGCTCAAACTGCATGACTGTGTCCAGTTCTGCCTACCATGCTGTCAGGGGAAGGAGACAGTTGGAGGGAGTCCAGACGAAAGCTACAGGAAGNAAAAAAAAAAAAAAAAAAAGATAATGGATGTAGAACAGGGGGAAGTTGAGAGAATTAGATTGTTTAGTCTGGGGAAAGGAAAGACTGAGAGAAGACATGATAACATATTTAAACTATGCAAACATTTGCTATGAAAAGACAACAGTGACTAAATGCTCTCCACCTCCCTCATGCCTAAGACAACTGACTTTATACATTGTTGGGGAGATTGGGAAAAACTTTCTACCCTAAGGAGTATCAGCCCTGCAACAGGCTATTTATAGGTATGGAGATAGTACAGGTCTGCTCGACCCTTCTGTGAGCAGCAGCCTGGGACCCTGGCCAGCCCTGCCTGTGCGCACTCAGCCACAGAAACAAAGCGGATGCGTGATCAGTGGGACTACCTACAGCCCCCTGCACTACTGGAAGGTGTCCTGAGATGATTGCCAGGAAGGACTGAGGCTAGGCCCGCAGGACAAGGGCTGGATCTCCCAAACCCTTTCAGTTTGTCTGTTCAGTCGGCTGGAAGTAGCAGAGCACACGCTCAGTTGCTGCCCTGGTCTGTGATACTTGCCTAATCTGCTCACATCTCACCTCTGCTGTCAACCGCCTTTTCCACTTGTTTATGGGGAGTGGTACAGGGTGATTAGGTATATACTGCTTGTGGTCGTTAGAAAAACGATTTGAGCAGAGTTTAGAAAAAACAGGCAAGGCTGAGGCTGCAGTGATACCAGTCAAGGATCAGGCTGCTCATTGAGACAGCAGCCCAGAGGAACCCATGGTGTGGGGAGGAGAAAGAGTGTCATGCCAAGAGACTGAGTAGGGGGGATGCTCACTAAGGGGGCATGATTGATGGCTGGTGGCTTGGCCTGTGCTGAGGCTGCAGAAGACAACAGGAGCAAGGAGGCTTTGATCTGTAGCATGCAGCAGGCAAACAGAGCACGGTTAGGAATATTAGCTCTGGCCAATGGGATCAGAAACCTAAATGTGACAGTTAAGGGGAGGAAAGACTTACTCAAGGGCAAGTAGGCAACTAGGCCTTCAAGTTTTGCCATCTTTAGAAGAGTTAGGAGTCAAGATCAGGGGGAAAAAGGCAGAGGACCCACTCTGTCCAGGCAGCTTTTCTCTCCCATAACTGGCTGCACTTTAGGCTGTCCTGTCGCCAGGGGGATTGCTGGAAAGCTGGGGCTTTTGCTGCATGAGTTTTGCTGCCAAGGAAGCGAAGTGAGCCATCTGCTCCCTCCTGCAGTAGGCCCTGATTCACAGTGACAGGAAGACCTAGCACAGTGACTTCGAGCAGCTTTGCCCTCAGCACAGGTGCATTTCACAACAGATCTATTGTATTACTTGTTGTTAAGAAGTGTACAATTCAGTTCAAAGTGACAAACTTTTCCAAAACAAATCCACCTGTAAGCTGGCTAGCAGTGCTGACTGAGTCACACAGGAGGAGCCTGTACAGCTAGAAGCTGTTGTTAGGGTACCTATTCTGATTTCCCATGCAAACCTGCCAAGCTTCTTCCTTGGTTCTTCCTGTACCAACATCAAGTACATTGTGCCTGAACATCAGACATCTAGCATAAAGCACCCAGCCTTGATGTGAAGTCTTCAAAGTAGAGCAAATTCATCTTCCAAGCTACAGTGCATGGAGTCATAGAGCAGAGTGGAACACTACCACGATGTCTTGTCAGTGTTTCAGCCTTAAACAAAATAATCTATAAAAACAAACGTCTCTGCATTAAAAAGATAAATAAAAACAGAGACCAAAGAAATCATCGCCAAATGCCCACTATTATGCTTGACCACTTGAACACAGAGGCTAAAGGATGATCTGTAAAGACTGGAAAATGCACTGTGTATGCTGGAGCTTGTGACAATGCACACTACAGTTCTCACCCTGAGAAATCAAATTTATGGATAAACGGGATTTAACGGATCCTGTCAGTTATTCAATTGCACTTTTGACTTTAACATCAAACTTCACAGCTTTCTGAAAAACTTCCTCAGGTTCGAATAAAAAAAAAAGTCCATACTTAAACCATTTTTAATGATGATTTACATGATTTTCTTGGTATGATGTAAAAATTAGTGTAATTACATTAGCATTTATTTACAAATATAGACAACTAAGGAACTGTACAGTTTACAGAAATTCAGATTTGCATGTTTGAGTAGTCCCTGCAGGGAAAAAAAAAATATAAAAGAAATAATACAATATTGATACAGAAATGTTTGTAATGCAACATTCTGATTACCCTGTATATCTTTTCAAATGTGTTGAGGTAACGTTAATATTTGGTTGTCTGAAGATCTTTAAAATCCATTTAAATACAACAGTTGTTTTCACCCTTAAGCATTTCTGGAGAAGGCATTGTAGGTTCTGGAAATGCCCAGCAAAGTAACACACTCATCAGACTGATCTGCTGCTTTGATTCCTCAGCCTCTCTAAAGCCTCTGCAAGACTGTACCTACCTACATGGGTAATAATGACCCATGAAGGAACTGAATTGACTATAAAATGATGTCGTTCAGGCAGACATCAGCGACTTCCTGAAAATGTCGGTTTTTCTTCATTTTCTAAGATTGCCCCGTTGAGGATATACTTTAGCCTCTCCACTGTATGCCAGCATCAGCTAAATGGCAGGAATATAGGAAGTATTCCTTCCTGCTACATATTATATCCTCTTCAGATTGCTGTCAGTTGAACAAACGCTATAGGAATTTATAGTGCCGCAGACGCTAAGGAAACTAGAGACTGAGGATACAGAAAAGAAAAGCTTCCAAGGACAGAAGGTTGCCCATAACACCCCAAATTAAATGAAAGTATCCCTGCCTTTTTGAAACAGTTCAGCCTGAATCTCCCTGAAAGGATATAGGATGTTAAACACGGAAAGCATCGCAAAACTTCTTACCAGTAGGGCCCAACTTTGTTTCAAGCACTTCTATTATGAAACCTAATAAACACATGCAAAAGAGTTCCTTAGCCAAAAGATCACATCTAAAACAGCTATGAGAAGGAATTGGAAAAAAAAAGTACTGCAATTATCCCTTTATCATACACTGCAAACCAAGGCACTGAGACATTATGCAACTTGCTCCCTATCACACTGAAAGCCTACAGTAAGCCACCTGAGATCGAGGCTAGGGTTGCTCCCTCAGATCATTCAGTCCAGTTCCAATTAAACCATAGAATATTATTCCTATGAATTAGCAATATATCTAAGACAAAGGTGTCAATGCAGGCAGAAATGCCCAATTCCCCTGACTGGTCTGAAGTTGTCTTGTTGATGCGTTTAATTAAGAGCCCCAGCCTCCTTCCTGAAATGGGAGGTGCTTCTCATCTGAAATGGGAAGTGAGTAGCAGGGAAACAGAAGCATGTCAGTCGAAATGCTTGGGTGATTAGAAACAGTAAGGAGGAGAAAAATGAAAATCCAATGAGGAATCAAGGTTTCTGGAAGATAATACCATACTTTCCTCTGATCTCTGCATAATAAGAAGGAAAAAGGGCTTTACAGGAATTCAGCAGGCACAATGCCCTAACCATTGCCGTAAGATCCTGTATTCTGTGACTTTCTAGTTTTACCTTATAAATAGGATAAAAAAGAACGTTTTTATAACTAGCCATTATTTTTTGTAAGGAAAATACAGCTTCTCAGGATTGTATGTCAAGTACTTCAAGTTAAAACATCTGTACACAAAGTTATTTAAGTGTCTAAGTGCCTTGAGAAATCAGGTTATTGTGTGTGCTAGAATTGGGTTGTTCTGGAATAAAATGAAACGTGACCATGTGAGATATTGTACTTTGTGGGAAAAGACAGGAAAATCCAGCATAAGACTGTGCAAGTACCTATTTATAAGCAGACACACAATGATTTTTCTCTGATAATCTGATACTAGGTAAGTTGATTTCAACGCAACTACCAGGAACTATCAAACATTTCAACTCAAAATATGTTTATGTGATCGGTGCAATTCCTTCAGGATTTACACCCAGATACCGGGGAACAAATTCCGTGTCTTTGTAAACCTGTGCTTTTACACTATGCTTTGTACCACACTCAGGATGAACAGATACATCATGGGAAGGGAACAACAGACTTACATAACCTTCGAGACTGAAATCTATCACTGTATTGTTAGCACTGAAGGCCAGATTGCTGTGTTGTGTAACTGATTACTGTTCATAGTTACACAATTATAAGCTAAATAAATCTGATAATGGCAGTAGTATTTGTTTCCTGTGCTGGAACAAAGATTTTTCAAGAGCAAAGAATAAAATGTTATTTTCATATCCTGCAAAGCAACAATAATCACAGCAGAGGATTCCTTTTTTAATGTGATGACACATTGATTTCTGGAGGCAAATAAAGTACAGCTTTATTTTGAAAGCAGCTTTCATACAAATTATGTCTTAGTTTGTCTTCTTATGTTTAAACAGTTCAATAACTCAATAACACTGTTTCAAAGTTCATATAAAACAAAAGCAGATAAGGAGAAAAATTAGAATGAAAAACTATTTACATCTATATCCTGATTGTCCAAAAAAGTGCAGTAAATTTTAGTCTGTTTAAAAGAGACTAAATATCTTGCTGGACCAAATGCAGTCAGTCACCAGGAATACCATAAATGAAGCTTCAGGGATTCTGGTGCCAAGATATTTACTGAGACAACGCCCAGGCTTACGGACACTCATCTGTAGGTATTAAAATAAGGTTTAACACACATAAATTAAACAGCAATAAAACGTGTCTCAGTTAAATATCTTGCCACCTTGAAAAGGTACTTGCTTTATGAAAATCTACGTAAAAGCCAAGGAAGGTGTCATATCTCTCAGTGCTAATGAGAAATCTGCCTTCTGCTTCTATCAAAAATGCCCTGTGTGAAGTGCTTCTGAAAGCAGATGGGAGGAAGGAGAATCTCAAGGAATGATGTGTGAAAAATCACATACAGAATATTTCAGAGGATGAACCTCCTTTATAGGAAATATTTTGAAATTTGCCAAAGGTAACTATTAAAGAAGAGTTCACTGGTGGGAGGGTAGTTCCTGCATAACTTTTTCCTAAATTTCATTTAATATGAAACTTTGGAAATCAATCCAGTTTCACAAAATACTTTTTTTTTTTTTTTATTTGAATAGCACTGCACATTCTATCATAGAAAAAATGGTTTCATTAGAAAAACAGCAACAAATAGCTCTCATGAGCTCATCTAACTTGAACTACAGCGTCAGAAAAACAGACATCTGGCAGACAGAAACATGAACTGAACAAAAGGACAAACTAATCATGCATTTAAACATTACTAAACTTTAAAACTTGCCAGGATTTTATCAGTCATGTGTACATCAAGTAAGCAATCAAGTCTACATGAGTATTGTTTTTAAACTACTGACAATTTTTAAAGAGTGTTGTTTACTTCCTTTTCTGTTTCCCCATATTTGACTTATTTATCCCTTTCCACGTAGGCACTGCTGTAAGCATGTGCTCACCTGTGCTTAAATTTAAGCACATGAGGAATTCCAGCCTAGCGTCATTTCATGCTCTTTCTTGGATTGGAGTTTAGATTCTAAAATTTAATATTAATCAGAAAGAGGATGTTAAAACAAACAACATAATCAATGCGGTAAGAAGTTCAATCTACATCTCAAAGTATTAATGAAAAATCAAAGGCATTTATTATGGTAACAGCACTGCGGAGTGGCTAAAGGAGTACTCTCGCAGTACATCACGTCTCCAATGTACATAGTGCAGTGGATTTTTTTTATGCCATCTCTTTTTGTCAGCTCTGCGCTTTGGTCTCCTCAAACGTGGTTTGATCTGAAAAATGTCAAGGATGAAGTAAAAGTGTCCAAAAGAAGGTAGGAGGGCATCAAATTTAGTACTATATTTAAATAATTTTTAGTCATTGCTTTCAGATGGTCACTATTGAAACCTCAGAACCACAAAGCAACTGTGAATCAATAGCTACCAAAACAAAGTCCATCACATCTGCCAGTAGCTTGCACATAAGATGAAAGGAAAGACCATTATATCTGCTCTATAATGATCTATCTACAGCATAATCTGAATTGGCAGGAACTGGTCAAAAGCTTTCTTAAATTCATCGACCTGTCCCCTGACAAGAAATGGTACAACAATTTTCAAATGATCTTTACTAGAGGAGACTCTAGTCTAACCACAGGTATCTCATTCTGACTAAATTCTGCTACAGGGTTATTTTCCTATCTACTGGTTTGTGTGCTGGGACAGTATATTTTTTTTTCCCATTGTAAGTTACAACTCTCTTTCTACTCTCTCAAAATGCACATGGGCTGGCGCTGATCTTGAGGCAACAGCTCAGATATGGATTCCTGGGCATGTTTTGGGGGGTGCCTTTCTCACCCCTCTCAGGATCCATTGCCTCCCAGTGGGGCTGGATGACCAGGACGAGGGTCACTGGACCCATGTGTCTTGGAAATCACCAAGCTCTTCATTTAACATCAGATGGGATGTTGAGAAACTAGCGAGGTAGACATCTCACCAATCCATCTGCTACCAGCTACATCCCCATATGATCTTAAGCCAAACTCCCAAGACTCAAAAGGCCTCACTTGGAGTACCCTTAAGAAAGCTGACCTTTGGGAATTGATACTATTCACTGAGTAGTGAATCCTTTGGAAAACACCAGCGACAGCTTGCACGTTGCTCTTACAGGAGTGAGAACTTCCTGCGCTTGGATTTACTTGGCAAACAAAGAGCAGAACGGACGCCTTCCTCATCCCCTCACACCCCACAGCTCTGACAGCTAGCAGCTTCCCAGGACAGGCGATGGACGCACCCACAACTTGGGCAGGGGGAGCAGGAGCAGGCCCAGCAGCTAGGCCTCGTATCTGTCTCTGAGCTGTGACCCAAGAGGGGGTCAGCACAGCTCAGGTCTATCACTTACAGAGGCACTACAAAACAAGGAATTTTCAGGTTGTTACTTTTTTTTTTTTTTTTTTCCCTGTAAGTAGGTTTATTCTTACTAAAATAGTCAACTAAACATACTGATTTGGAATTAAATACAACTATTGCAAATCCTGCTGAGAGGATACTGTGCATCTCCTTAAATCTGTTTAGCAATCATATAGTCTAATACAAATTCACATCTTGACTTCTATCTTATTTTCCAGGTGATGATTTTTAGTTATTCTCAGTTCTCACCCTTTGAATCCATGTACAGTCATTATCTGTAAACAATGTTGAAAAAAATAACAAAATTTCCATTTGTTTGTAGTTACCTATGTACTGAATTTTGCCTTTTGCTTTACACAAGGCAAGGCAGTTTTCTTTGCTGCAGCCCTATGCATTCCTTCAACAGACATGTAAACAAAGATATTACATTAAAAAACAAAAAACAGGAAACAAATAAAACCCCAAACAACAACAAAACCAGAAAGAATTACTGCCTGTCCATCTCCTTATTTCACTGACTGCTGTGGAGACAGCATTATATGTCCCCACTACGTGAGCTGCTGCTGTGCTTCTCTGCCCACCTCCATTACCAACTCTCCAGCTACCAACTGCTAAACATTGAAATTCTGCTGTTCTTCTCTACCAGCCGGAGCAGGATAGCTGTTAACTGCCACAAGAGGAGCGAAGAAGAGGAGCTCTTGCAGATGGAAGGGGTCACAAGAGATGTTACTGCACTGCCATCCCTCACTACAATGGTGACAAGAAGACAAGGGAGTAGAAGAATTGGAGAGAACGAGACAGCTGCTACCCTTCGGTCCCCACACACTGAGACCTGTCCAGAAGATGTCTGTGCTGCTAAAGCTACTGCATTACAGTGGTACAAGTAATTCAAACAGCTACCACATAATAGCATAACCCCTGCTGAACTAAATCTGGGTACTGCTGAGTGGCAAATTCTCTGCACCTCCTTCACACAACTGATTACGAAGAGGCAAAGAACTTACAGGAATGCCTTTCTTTGCTGATCATAAATAAACCTGCAGAAATGCCTCTTTTTGACAGTTTGGGACACCTTGGGAATGCTGTTAGTAGAATCTAATGGAAAAAAAAAATACTATCTTGTTTTTTTTAAGCAACAGTTTAAAAATCCAACTTACTGGACTTGTATTCAACAAAACTTCATGCCTTTGTATCAATTGAAAGTGTATTTATACTAAAAGTCCAAAAAGATGTAAACCCAGACTCTCCTTTCCTTCCTTTAATTCACAGCGAAAACATAATTTAATCCTTACTCTGTAGCTACGGAGAATACTATAATCACGTTGTTCTTGAGCAGAGTGAGAAGATAATCACTGCAGTATGGAGGAAAACCAGAAAGAACTAGAATTTCAGAGAAGAACTGCCAAGGATCTCATAAAAGAGATGAATTAGACATTTCCAATGAAGCTTATGGCATGAAAATCACTACTTATATCACATTTGCTTTCACATTTCAACATTCTAAACATAAATCTGTGGTTGCTCTTGACGCACTGAGTACAAAGCATTGTGAAAAGCTGAAATAAAAAATCCAACATATTGAAGGTAACACCGGAGCCAGGAAACCAATGTAGATATAACACTCATGAAAACAATTCTAGCTAAGCCCAACTATACTCAAAATCATTTTATTATGAACAAGATCAAGTATTTTATAAAGCAAATTAGCCTTCAAATCACTTGGCTCCTTTAGATGCAAATCTCGGGTCCTCTTCATCATCCCTCCCCAGCAAGCTGAAGAAGCTTCAAATCTTCAGTCTAGACCAGTTATTTAAATCAAAGTACTCTAGATTCATATTAAGTTTTTCCTACTTCTATGGGATAAATCAATATAAGAATGACAGGAAAAGCATAAGATGACAGCTGTAAATGCAAAAGAAAAGTTTTTTTTGTGGCAATTGCAATTTTGGGTTTCTGTTTTCACCTAAGAGCTTCAAAACAAACAAACAAACTAAAACCACTCAGTAGGAATGACAAAAGATTTTCTTACAAAAAAAAAATACAATTAATGTTTTTAAAACGTTTGAGATCCTAAGTAAGAAACTTAACTATAATGCTTCCGGAGAGGAGCTTGCCCTGCTGGAAATAAGCAGAAAACAAGTTGTGTGTGATACAATGAACTTGATTCCAACAAGATCCAGGAGGCTCCTGGAATGCATCGAGGACAACTTTGTAAGCCAAGTAACAGACAGCTTCACCAGAGGGGTGCAATACTAGACTTGTTGCTCACCAACACAAGCAAAATAATTGGTGGCATCAGGACTGAAGGCTGCCTGGGCTCTAGTGATCATGCCATGGTGGAGTTCACAATCCTGAGGGATATGGGGCAGCCAAGGAGCAAAATTAGGACCCTAAATTTTAGGAAAGCCAAATTCCAGCTCTTCAGGGAGTTAGTCAATAAAACTCCCTGGGAAACCACCCTCAAGGACAAAGGAGCAGAGCAGAGCTGGCAGATCTTTAAGGAAGCTTTCCTTAGTGCCCAAGAACTCTCCATCCCCAAGTGTAGGAAGTGAGGAAAGGAAGGCAGGAGACTGACATGGCTGCACCATGACCTGCTGGTCAAACTGGAGAGCAAGAAGAAAATGCACAGGCAGTGGAAGCAGGGACAGGTATCCTGGGAGGAGTATAGGGATGCTGCTAGGCTGTGTAGGGAAGGGGTCAGGAAGTCCAAGATGCAGCTGGAACTGGACTTGGCAAGGGGTGCAAAGAAAAACAAGAAAGGCTTCTACAGGTATACCAACCGGAAAAGGAAAATCCAAGAAGGCATCCCCCCTGCTAGTGAGCAATACGGGCAGGCTGGTAACAACAGACAAGGAGAAGGCTGAGGTGTTCAACAGCTTTTTTGCCTCAGTCTTTGATGATGACTGCTCTTCACACACCCCTTGAACGGATGGGTTGGAAGGGGACTGGGGGAGCAATACCCGTTTCAGCTGTAAGTGAGGGACAGGTTCGTGACCACCTGAGGAACATGCACATCCATAAGTCTATGGGTCTTGATAAGATGCATCCCAGAGTCCTGAGGGAATTGGCTGACGCAGTTGCCAGGCCTCTTTCTATGATATTTGAGAAGTCATGGCAGTCAGGTGAAGTCTCTGGTGACTGGAAGAAGGGCAATGTGACACCCATTTTTAAGAAGGGTAGAAAGGATGACCCAGGGAACTACCGACCTGCTCTGTGCTGGGGAAGATCATGGAACAGAGCCTCCTGGAAGCTATGCTAAGGCACATGGAAGACAGGGAGGTGATGTGAGACAACCATCATGGCTTCACCAAGGGCAAGTCCTGCCTGACCAACCCAGTGGCCTTGTTTGATGGCATAACTGCACCAGTGGACAAGGGAAGAGCCACTGATGTCATCTGTCTGGACTTCGGTAAGGCCTTTGACACAGTCCCCCATAACAGCCTCCTCTCTAAACTGGAAAGATATGGATTTGATGGGTGGACTCTTCAATGGATGAGGAACTGATTGCAAGAAAGCCAAGTGTATCCTGGGCTGCGTCAAAAGCAGCATGGCCAGCAGGGCAAGGGAGGTGATCCTGCCCCTCTGCTCTGCGCTGGTGAGACCCCACCTGGAGTGCTGCATCCAGATGTGGAGTCCTCAGTTCAGGAGGGACATGGAGCTGTTGGAGCGCATCCAGAGGAGGGCCACAAAAATGATCCAAGGGATGGAACACCTCCCCTGTGAGGACAGGCTGAGAGAGTTGGGGCTGTTCAGCCTGGAGAAGAGAAGGCTCCAGGGAGACCTGATAGCGGCCTTTCAGTATCTAAAGGGGGACTACAAAAAAGAAGGGGACAGACTCCTGAGCAGGGTCTGTTGTCATAGGACATGGGGAAACGGTTTCAAATTGAGAGAGGGGAGATTTAGACTGGATACAAGGAAAAAGTTATTTACAATAAGGGTGGTGGAGCACTGGCACAAGTTGACCAGAGAAGTGGTGGATGCTCCGTCCCTGGAGACCTTCAAGGTCAGGCTGGACAGGGCTCTGGGCAACCTGATCCAGCCGTAGGTGTCCCTGTGCACTGCAGGGGAGTTGGACGAGATGGCCTGTAAAGATCTCATCCAACTTGAATGATTCTATGATTCTAAGATGCTGGAAAAATAAGATACAAATAGAAATTACAAAGCAGAAATATGTTAACAAGAAATGAGGGTAACTAGTGTTTTTCAGTGGTCTATAGTAGATTAATTCACAGAATCACGCAATTATTCTAACAACCAAGCATTAGAAACACTGATATCTACACACAGACGTAAATTTAAATCCAGACAAAACAGAGGATAAAAATGCTTTACTGTGGGATAAAAAACTCTCTCAAAGAGTATTATGCAACTATATTAGACCAATGACAAATGTACCTTAAAGTTTACATTGTGAAAGTAAAGTACGGATTGCTTTTTCCCACCTTTACTTGAGATATTACAGAAAATAAGTTAGGACAGCTAAAGTGCCACAACTGTTTGTTCCTACATGTTAAACTTATGAAGATTCTTTCTATGTCTTAGAAAATAGTACCTGTGATGTATTTTACACTAAGCCACTGAAACTATATATCAAATGTACTCCTGCATCCATACTCATTACTGAACGATAGTATTGAATATGAATAAAAATACACATGTATAATTTCCATGTGTTCTGTGGTACATTCACTACCGCAATACATGCGCTGTTGAACACGGTGCATGAAGCAAGGGTTCTTTCAGGTGATGGGTGTAGTGGAACAAATGCTATCCATCTGAAGCAAATTTGTAGGTTAGACAGAGCCCAAGCCTGTCTTATTCCTTAGACTTGATCATACAAAGGACCAAATATTATGCAATTTTTTTAAGAGTACTGCACACAATAAAACGTACTGAGCAGCAGCTAGAGGATTCCTACACTCAAAGAAAAGACATATCCTAAAGACATTGTAAAGCCAATTCCCTCAGCTGAGCTCGCCTGATAGGATTCTCCGATTTATGAAATAAAAAGTGCTTGAGGATCAAAGAGAGCAGAGTAGAAAGTAGCCCAGGGAAACCCCTGCTTGCATCTCATCAGGGCTTGTAAAAGGAAACAAACTTTTAAAAGTTACCTAAGTCCTCAAACTACTTTGTTATGTCCCAGAAAAGATCAGAACCGTGAGCTGACAGGCACTGCCGACGTGTCTGAGCCAGGAGGGAGGTGACAGTTCTCGGCAGAGCTGAGGTCAGTTATGGTCAGCCAGAAAAGCAGAGAAACAGCTGAACAGCCACTGCCACTGACCTTCCTCCTAAAATATCATGGTGAAAAACACCTAGGATTCACCAATAGTTTTTAAAGCAGGCTGTGATCCATGAAATGATGGATGTGTAATCCCTGCTCATTTTATCAGGGGTTTAAAGAACGGGAGCATGCAGGAACTGGCAGGCTGTCCTGAATCTGATGCACAACAATGGAGGGTAATTCCCTCCAGTTCGCACGCACATGCACAAACTGGACTGAAAACAGTACATTGAGGCACAGCTGTGAACTGTTTTGAGAATCGTGTTCAAGTGATACCGTACCTCACTGGAACAGGGCTTAAGAGAGCAGTTGTCTGGTTCCCATGTACCCGAAACATCGTGAAGAACAGCTACAGCTTAGTATGTCCTGTGCACCCTCTGCTGGTTTCTGAGCAGCAAGCAGCCAAATTTCAGGACATAAATTTAATAAAGTTGAAACAAAACCCAGGGAAGAAAAGACATCTTAACTGCAAGCAACAGTAAAAAGAGATACCAACATTATTTTCAACAACTAAAAAAGTTTGCAAAAACTTCTTATTTTGAAAGTGCAATAAGAAAATCGAGTAGTGTCCCTTGCTCAAAGATATGCCATACAGGTTGCAAAATTACTGCTCCTATGTTTTTACCGTAGCTTCTTAATACATGCTTAAGTCTACATGCATTTTTCAAAAATAGTTTAACAGGAACATTTCCTTAGTTTTCAGTATTCTGTCCTTTCTCAAGACAACAAGTAAATTAGGCAGATCTTAAAAACCTTAGCAAAGAAACTGAAGTCAGTGACTGCACTGCATTTAAAAGTAACCTGCTTGGAAAATACCTGGCTATCTCAGCTGTTTTTCATTATGGTTTCTGCCAAACTGCAACAGACATCCTACTCATAAAACAAGAAAAATCAGAGTCAGCATTTACTGCTTTCTTCAGAATCACTGCTTTCTCTTTACCACAGCTTTTACAAACACCATGGTTTGCAGTCAGCATTTCTCCCCAGTTTACACTGCTCCTCTTGACTGCTCACAGGGTCACACATGAACCTCCATGGTTTGTAAAGCTGACATCATCCAAACCTTTGCAGATTTGAGATTAACAAAAACTGATGCAAAACAGAACGCCAGAGTGAAAACGCTAACCCTCAACAGTAGCCTTACGTGAGCTAGCATGGCACCAACTCTACATCAGAGTGAGAACACACATAAACCACAGCAACTTCACTTGATACCCCTGAAAAATCCTTTAATTTCACAATTCTTCAAAACCACAATAATCTTTTGGTTGCTGCTGACACTGCCAAAACTGTATTTTATCAGCTCTAAAAGACTAACAATGGAACACCAAATCTCAAGTTCGATGCATCTCTACCAAAATCAGCAAGTGCTTAGAAAGTGTTATAGAATGTGCTCTGGTTCGCATCTTTGCAACAGGAACTTCTATATTTAATTTCGCAAAACTGGGTACCCCTTGAAAGAAAATCTCATGATACTTTATGACACAACAGATTGCAACTATTTGTGGATTTGATTATGAAAGTGTTCATAATTTCAGAGTGCAGAATAAAATATATTATAGTTAACCACAGGAAATGTGACGGGGCTCCAGAGATCTCTGCTGTTCCTGCACACAAAACTTTCCCCATTCCCATGCTACTCTGCTGTTGCTTGAATGTTCTTTTTTTGCATCCTCCTCCATTTTATTGTGATACACTCTAGATGGAAATAAATGCAGAAAGGCTCATTTTTGAGAGAAGAAATTAACTAATAAAAATTAAAGTATTTTTTTCAAAGGAGCATTCAACTGATGTACCTTTAAAGGATAAAAGGTAAAAGAATAAAAAGAAACAAATGCAAATGTCTTATACTGCAGTCAGTGCCACCAGAACATGTTTGTTTCAGAAATACAGTGATCAAAGAAAGATTACCTGAACTACCTGAAAACACCAGATTTGATACCACTGGTGTAGAGCACAGGATCCTCATCCTACCATTTACTTCTGAGCGGTGAATATGCAACCGCCCTACTAAATTGGCTCTGTTTCGTGCAGAAGACTAAACAGTGAAAGATCAATAGCAGTTTATTTAATTGTCATTTTTCTTTTGCTTTTTTTTTTTTTTTGATTTTGCCTTTTCATTTTTAAAGAAGAGATAGTAAAAGTGTGTGTGAGGCAGGGTGAGCTTGTCTCTCTTATGTCACAGACACGACCTAGTGATCCCAAGTATCTGTGCACCTCACTAGCATTAGCATGGTGTGGAGCTATGCTTAGTATTTCAGTATGATTGCAATGAATGACTCAGAGCTGGCCACACTTAACGAAAGGAATAACAGCCAGCTGCTGCACTGAGACCCATGTAAAGATGACGGTCAGTTAGGGGAGCAACCCATCCAGCTGCCTTTCTAGTCTTCCTATATCCAAGGGCTTGCTGCAAAGAGAGGTTCAAGACTTGGATAAGGAGCCTTGGCAACAAAGGCGTGCTCTTTTCCCATGCTTGTTTTCTTGCACATACCCTGAGGAGCTGCTCTTCATAGAAGTTGTAAACCTTCTGGGGACACACTGGATTTTCCCTCATAAGGAATCACGAACGCAGGCTGCAGTGCCTGGCTGGACACAACTGTTTTACGTATGTGGGGAAAGCATAAAGGAATAGTAAGAATATAAAGGAATTGTTTCTTCAAAACTCCAAAGAGTACCTTCACTTCCAGACTAAAGACACTGGGAACCATGCTATGATAACTAGCTTCAAAATGTACACTGCAAAGAGCTTTTGCTGAAGACTAGAAATGTGAGTGGAAACGCAAATGGGAGAAGTACTTTGTCACTCCAGTAGAGATCTTGTGCCTAAAGAAAAACACATCAAATTTCATATTTCAAGCTCTTTAGAAACTGAGAACAATGGCAATCAGAAGGATTCAAAAGGCTACTGAAGGAGACCTAAGAACATCTTGGCTAAGAACAGTGATGATGGTAAGATGTGGCACTCTTGTGCCAGCTGTTCCCAAGCACAGTGAAGACTGGACAAGGAGTGGGAAGGCAAATGGAAGTGGATAGCATATTTGAGGCATCCACCTACTAGTATTTCTGAAGGTCAGAACTCTGAAAAGTTTTCAGAATTTAACTCTTGGCCTTTCCCTGGAAAATGGGACCAAGAAATAGGAATCACGTACCTATAACATCTTGAGATAACATTGTGTTTCAAAAACCATCCAAACACGCACTTACAGTTTAGTCATCCCTCATCTGTCTTGCTTGTAGCAGGGCTCCTTCCAAGTACAGCAAGCACCTGGATCACAAACCTGACTAGCCAGCAATGATTAACTTGACAACATATTTTTAGTTAACTTTAAATACTTCTCCTATTTATTCACATTAACCATATGACAAAGTTCAGCAGAGATTATTCTGTGCCTGCTTTAGCAACACTGTGATTGTGGCTCAGTCAGAAGAGAAAACCTTGATCCTTAGGTCAAGTGGAGCCTCTGTCATGCCAGTCAGTTTGCCTGGGTCTGTTGTTACTTCACCGGACTCTCCGTGCTACTTCACAGCCTGAGATGAAAAGTTCTGGGAGGTGGTGTTTACAGTCAAGTGCCAAAGAAATTAGGGCTGCATCTGTCACAGCCACCACAGCACTTTTTTCTGTGCTGGCTGGGAAATTTTATGCTTTGACATAACAAAACCCATCACAGACAAGACTGAACCTTTCCTATGTATGCAGAAACATTTTGCTTCATTTCACTTAAACATAAGATCCTGACTACCAAGCAATGTAACTGATCAGGCATTTCATAGCAATCAAAGCTCAGAATACTTCTTTAGTAATCAGATTTTTAAACATTCATCTGATTTTCAGAGATGATTATGTGCTTAAATCTTTACCTGAATACACTCTTCTAACTTTGACACCTTTGACAAAGCAAAAGTAGAAGACAAAACAAAGCAGCTTCAGCTTAAGGAACAGGGAATCTGTAACATATACAGCAAGAGTTCATACTATACTTTGTTTCCTTTCATAAGGTGCAGAAGGTTAACACTGCAGCTAAGCTTTCCAGAAGCTTCTCCAGAATATATATAAATACAGACATACACACTAAAAGGTTAACAATCCTAAATTCTAAAGTACTGTGCATCTTATGGTATGTACCTCAAGTCAGTGTTAGACAGTTTCTGTAAGACAAGATGTATAATTTCAAAGCTATATTGTAAGATGTGTAATAGGTTCTAGTTCTGAAAAACAGGACAAAAGAACAACAGTGAAATGTCTTGGGAAGCACCTCTACAAAAAT
The DNA here is from genome assembly GCA_013399715.1 of Alectura lathami. NCBI lineage: Eukaryota > Metazoa > Chordata > Aves > Galliformes > Megapodiidae > Alectura > Alectura lathami. The sequence goes on along the minus strand of VXAV01009183.1, from coordinate 269,452 downwards.
AAAATTTCCAAACAGATGGCTTTCAAAAAAAAGGCCAATCAGTTGGTAAAACAGACAGTGAATTAAAACCTTTCTCTAGCAGAGTTTCCTCGTGTCTTATAATCTTATCCATAACATAGTGGAAATATTTAGAAAATACTGCTTTCACATATTAGTTCCGTTTGGATTCATACTTGTTTTCCTGTCACAACATCAGAGACATCCAGAACAAATTAATTCGCAAAGCTGGGAGAAGTGAAATTCAGACAATTTTTTTTTGGTTAAATTTCTTCATGGTGAATAAGAGACTAAATTGTCTGGTAAGAATGTAAGGCAAGAAGAAGTAAAATACAAGACCTTGGCAATCACTACAACGTGCAACCGTTGCACGGGGACAGCTCCTGAGGTCATGCTAAGCTGTGACCTCAACATTTCAAATTGCATTTAACAGCATAAACTGCCAGGTGGTGTGAAAAGTGCCATCTTACCCACACGCTTGACGATGCTGGAACCAGATTATCATGACAAATTTTTTTTTTTTTTTTTCTTATTCATTCTTATTAATGAATGTCCTCCATTCTTATTCCTATTCTAGTCATACAGAAATGTAAGAACTTTCTGCTGGAGAAGTAAATTATTGAGGAGAATTAGGCAGTGCATTCTAAAATGAAATAAGTAAACTTTATTAACCTACTGCATTTATTTTTCTTTAAATCATTTGACCAAAAAAAGAAGGTATTTAAACAATAATAATAATAATAATAATAAAACCCTTTAAAAAAGCAGTAAGCAGATGGGGAAAAGAAAACCAGAGTATGTAATGGATTCTAAACAAAGACCGTGAACTATGTAGTTTGGAGCTGCTCTACATGCTGCACTGCAAAGATCTCCTTAGAAAGTAAGATCACTTGGGTAGAAACAAAGATAAGATCGGTGTGCTTAACTAGCTTTAATTTGCTTGCTTTCCTTCACTCCACAGCACTTGCCATTTTTCAGACATTTTGTACTATCTATTGCATCATGCTCAGAGTCTTGCAACGGTCCCTAACAGTGCTGCCTGCTCATGAATACTTCCACAGGGGAACGTGAACTGAAACAAACAAACAAACAAATGCTACCTCTTAGAGGGCTTTAGGCTTAAAAGGAGTAGAAATCAAACAATGAAACTGGAAGTAGATAATCTCCTATCATATGCTTTTCTAATGGCTGCTGAAGAAGAAACGGATGCACACAGGACAGAGTTTGAAATTCTGGATTCAGTGAAGCCAATGGTAACATCCCACTGGTAAGAAACTGGTCTTGCCCTGTACAACATCACCTCCAGCTTGTCACTAGCTGTGCCTATATCAGTCATATATGTGAATATGAGAGGTAACTAAACATGTAACTAAAAATCTGTATGTGCTCTAATCAGCATTCAGACTAGGGCTAACACAAGCAGGGAAAAATACACCACCACTTCAGTTTGAGGCATTTCTTGCAGACAAGATAGAAACATAGAATCACTAAGGTTGGAAAAGACCTCTAAGATCATCTAGTTCATCTGTCAACCTAACACCACCATGCCCATGTCCCATGTCCCTAAGTGCCACATCTACGCGTTTCTTGAACACCTCCAGGGAAGGAGACTCCACCACCTCCCTGGGCAGCCTGTTCCAATGCCTGACCACTCTCTCAGAGAAGTTTTTCCCAACATCCAACCTGAACCTCCCCTGGCACAGCTTGAGGCTGTTACCTCTCTTCCTATCACTGTTACCTGGGAGAAGAGGCCGACCCCCACCTCACTACAGCCTCCTTTCAGGTAGCTGTAGAGAGCAGTAAGGTCTCCCCTGAGCCTCCTCTTCTCCAGACTGAACAGCCCCAGTTCCCTCAGCAGTTCCCATCAGACTTGTGCTCCAGGCCCTTCACCAGCTTCGTTGCCCTTCTTTGGACACGGTCCAGGGCCTCGATGTCCTTGTTGTAGTGAGGGGCCCAAAACTGAACACAGCACTCGAGGTACAGCCTCACAAGTTCTGAGTACAGGGGGATGATCACTTCCATTGTCCTGCTGGCAACGCTTTCTGACGCAAGCCAGGATGCCTTTGGCCTTCTTGGCCACCTGTGCACACTGCTGGCCCATGTTCAGCTGGCTGTTGACCCCCAGGTCCTTTCCGTCCGCACAGCTTACCAGCCACTCTGCCCCAAGCCTGTAGCGTTGCATGGCGTTGTTGTTACCCAAGTGTAAAACCTGACACTTGCTGTTGTTAAACCCCATGCAACTGGCCTCAGCCCATCTATCTAACTTGTCCAGATCCTTCTGCAGCCTTCCTTCACTCAGGAAGATCAACACTTTCTCTCAACTTGGTGTCATCTGCAAACTTGCCGAGGGTGCACTCAGTCCCCTCATCTGGATCATCAATAAAGATGTTAAACAGGACCAGCCCCAGCACTGACCCCTGAGAAACACGACTCGTGACCAGTTGCCAGCTGGATTTAACTCTATTTATCACCACTCTCTGGACCCGGCCATCCAGCCAGTTTTTACCCATCACAGAGTGCACCTGTCCAAGCCATGGGCTGCCAGCTTCTCCAGGAGAATGCTGCGTGAGACAGAGTCAAAGGCTTTACTGAAGTCCAGGTAGACTACATCCACAGGCTTTCCCTCATCCACCAGGCAGGTCACCTGGTCACAGAAGGAGATGAGGTTGGTCAGGAAGGACCTGCCTTTCGTGAACCCATGCTGGCTAGGCCTGATCCCCCGGTTGTCCCGCACATGCTGTGTGATCGCTCTCAGGATGATCTGCTTCATAACCTTCCCTGCTACTGAGGTCAGGCTGACAGGCCTGTAGTTCCCCAGACCCTCCTCATGACCCTTCTTGTAGATGGGTGTCGCACTGGCAAGATGGTTCTTTACTATTCTTTTACCTGGGGCCTTCTGTGTTCTGCAGCATTTACTACTTAAAAGCGCCCAAGGAGATATATTAACATTCATATAAAAGAATTTTTCCAATAACATTGTAATCTTACAAATATTCACACATCTATCTGACTCTTCCTACTTTTCCCTCATTTTCTCTCTCTTTTTTTTTTTTTTCCTAAGTATGAACAGCATTAAGGAAAATACTCAGGACTACGTAACACTGTTGGACGCTTGCTTCATTATCAGCGAATATTTAATCAGAACATCAAGTTTCATTAAATCTAAAGAAGAAAAGGTTTATTCATGCCTTGTAACTGAAGGTTTACCTGATTTCAAATTGGGCTAGCAAGATATTGCTTCTGAGACATTATCTATCCATTGGTTGTATATAGGTCCAATTCATCCAGCATTCTCATGTCTGCTAGAATTTCCCATTTTATACCATTGTTTTCCATAGTGGTTTCGATCATGTAACAAGGATTGCAGGTGTAAAGCTTATATAAAGTGTACATACAGGGGCTGCAGACAGTATGTACACAACGTTTATTTATATAAAATATTGAAATGCAGCCTTAACGCTTTTATCCTAAGCACTTCAAGGTTTTACATTTCAATAAAAGTAACAAATGCCTCACTCATTTTAACAATTCATTGAACTACCATCCATTAATTTCATATGATGCATTTAAATGGTAATTTTCTAAATCAACATGAAATTTGAAGATATGCCATTATCTTGCTGTTAAGAAATAACAATCTTCCAAATGAACAAGCAAACATTTCAATCTGTTTTCAGCATTTTATGGAATGAGGCCTTTTAATCACAGATGCTTTGAACAATAAGACTCTCAATTGCTTATATTGGTAGCCAGACTGTACAAGTAATCCACAAATTTTAAGAGAAAGAGTTATTTAATGTCTTAGATTTCAATAACTCATTAAGCAACTGAATCACACAATTCAGGGGTATTTCTAATCTGTGGTGAGAGGAACTTGGTGATGGCACTAACTGAGAAAACAATGTAGTGCAAGCATATGAAAATAAATGAAAAATTAACTGGACAGACTAGTGTAACTTTAAGTAAACATTTGNAAAAAAAAATTATAGAAGGAAACTGTACCCAAAATCACATTTCAAATTCTGACAAAAATTTGTTGGTTTTGTCCCTATATTTGTCTGAGGTTTGAAATTTATGTATATTTTTAGGGAAAAGAACTTCAGGCACACCTAAAACTGCATTTCACTGCATTACTGAATGGGATCTGCTTATCTCAGGAACAGCATAATTCAAAGTAACTTTTTCTCTTGATAAACTTAAATAACAATGATATAGCTTGCTTTGACTGGAAGAAGGCAGATGGATTTCTAAAAATGATTTGAAACACTCTAAAATTGTTTACACTTAATTTCTAGTGTTATCAAGAAAAAAGCTAGGCTACATTTGATTTTCCTAGATGTAATTTTAGCGTGATGTCTCCTTTAGTGTGGAAGTTGCAGTCAGATCCAAAGTTCCCTGCATTTATGGCTTACACAAATCCTACCCATATAGGTCCAAGTGAACACCTCACAGAATCACAGAATGTTAGAGATTGGAAGGGACCTCGAAAGATCATCTAGTCCAATCCCCCTGCCGAAGCAGGAACACCTAGAGCAGATTGCACAGGAATGCGTCCAGGCGGGTTTTGATAGAGTTTGGACCTCTATATCCACTTGATACTCTTTTACCTACAAAGGATTATTTGCACTGACTTGCACACACCTGTAATGCTCAAAGATACAAATCAACACAGCTGTGAAGTTTGCCCAGGTTTTAGAAACACAGCAAGTCATCTACCTTGAAGAACCTCACAATTTTTCTTCATTTCAACAGAAAGCTTGAGACGTGCTAATGTGAACTACGTCTGTTATAACACAGATACGCATACAGAAAATGGTTCAGGAGGAAAACTGCAACATTGAAGCATGAAATCAGGAAGAAAAAAACATTCAGCTAACTTATCTATAGGCTGAAACACTGTCTGAGAAGTCTTTTTCTGTAAAGAGTAAAATAGTTCCTTGTCTCAAGGCGTTAGTATGATTTCATTTTATAGGAAGAAAATTAAAACTAGCATTAGTTAATTAACTTTAAACGAAAAACAACAAAATACAGAGAAAGATTACTATACAGATTGCACTGTTTCCGTGCAAGCGCTGTGATGTGCATTCAAAACTTCTTGAGAAAACACATTCATCTTCAACTGCACAACATCAATCAAGCAAGCACTTGATTTTTAAGAGTGTGCACATCATCAGCCTTTTCCTTCCTTAAATCCGTGGTAGCAGAGCATGTATATGACACTAACAGGAGAATGTTCAATGAAGCTTCCCTTTTTCATGATGTCTGTGCAAGACAGAAAGGAGTACAATAATTACGGCAAATAAATTTTACAGTTCACCAACTTAAAATCAAAATCAACTCAACTATTAAATGACTCATGCCATCCTATCGCTGTCAAGAATCACTTTTCAGACCTTATACACCTTTCCTAGAAGTTAGTACTCTTAAAGAGGTGCTACAGATCTTGTTTTAAGTAGCTCTACTTCATCTTTCTTGACTATGAGATACAATGTATATCCTTTAAAAATTAAACTTCAAAATGTTTGCTGAGAACCCAAACAGCTTGTACAGGTTACCTGGGGTGAACACCACCACTAAGAAGATCCTTCAAGGAGAAATGTAAGGCTAGTTACAATCTTGCAATATGATACAAACTTTGTTCCTGCAAGGGTCCTGCTGCTGTGAATGAATATAATTTTAAAAAATAATAATTGAAAACTTTTTGCTATTCTTTTTCAATTAAATAGTTCCAAATTAAAAAAAAAAAAAAAAAAAAAAAAAAAAAAAATTTAAAAAA
>VXAV01009183.1:232324-263664 GCA_013399715.1 Alectura lathami | reverse complement strand
TATTCTGCTTTTATGCCTTTTCAATCACTCACTCAACTACACAAGAAGTTGATGGCTTCTCAGTACATCTTTTTTTACATCATTTACACATGAAAGCTCAGCACTTGAAAATATAGTTAATGTAAAATTCAACCATCAACAGGGAAAGAAAGATCCTTTTACCACCTTAATTAACAACAATAAAAAATTGCCCTAGTTACTCTTGGTGACTCCTGATACTCTGAATAGGTTTTAAAATCTTAACTGATTTAATTAAATTAAAATTAAAATTAAAAAGACACCTCTTTTTTTTTGTTGTTGTTATTTTAAAATACATTACTGGAACCACAAATTATGAAATTTGGGATCCATTTTTATGAGTTTCAAATTAAATGATCCAAAGATTTGACGTAGTAGAAAACGCGTCAAGAAAATGTGCACCCTAAGTGCTACTGGACCTGCTGATCATCAATGCGGAGGATCTTCCTGGAGAAATGAAGATTGGAGCTAGCCTGGTCTGCAGTGATTCTGTCCTAGTAGAATTCATGATCTTGAGGGATTTAGGCTGGCCTAAAAGTACCGTCAGGACCCCAGGGAGGCAAACTTTCAGCTGCTAAAGGGACAAGTGAATGGGGACCCCAGTAAAGTGCCCTGGGGCTAAAGGAGAAGAAGAGAGCTGGCAGATATTGAGAGACATTTTTCTTAGGACACAAGAGCTCTTAACTCCAACATGCAAACGATGGGGCAAGAAAGGCAGGAGAACAGCGTGGCTGAGTCAGGACCTTAACCAAACTAAAGCAAAACAAAACAAAAAGGAAATGCATGGGCAGTGGAGGCAGGGAAGATTAGAGGGATATGGTTTGGCTATGTACAGGTGGAATCAAGAAAGCCAAGGGACAGCTAGAGCTGAACTCAGCTAGGGATGTGAAGAATAACAAGGGTTCCTATATACATAAAACAGCAAAGGAAGACAAAACAAATTGTACCCCCATCGAACAAGAGAGAGAGACAACCTGGAAACAACTGGCAGAGCAAAGGCTGGGGCACTCAATTTTTTTTTCCTCAGTCTTCACCAGCAATTGCTTTTACCATACACCTCCTCCCCCCAGGCCATTGAATCTCAAGGCAGGGATGAGGGGAATGAAGTACAACCCACCATAGGAGAAGACCAGGTTCAAAACCACCTGAGGCACCGGAATGTGCACAAGTCCGAAGGCCCTGTGCACATTAAGACACATCCCAAGGCCCTGAAGAAACGTGACAGACGAAGTTGCTAAGCCACTATCCACCACGTTTGATAAGTTACGACAGTGAGATGAAGTCTCCAGTACCCTGAAAAGGGGAACCAGAAGACCTATTTTTAAAAGGTGTAACTACAGGTCAGTCAGCCTCATCTCTGTGCCCAGTAAGATCATTGTGCTCAGTAAGATCATGAAGCAGATCCTCCTGGAAACCATGCTAAGACATAACAGAAGACAGGGAGGTGATTGGAGATGGCCAACATGGCTTCACAAAGGGCAAATCACGACTGACTAATTTGGTGGCCTTCTATGACAGGGTGATGGCACTGGTGGATAAGGGAAGAGCAATGGACGTCATCTATTTTGACTTCTGCAAAGCCTTTGAAACAGTCCCACACAACATTCTCATCTCCAAATCAAACAGGCATGGATTTGATGGATGGACTATTCCATGGATAAAGAACTGGCTGAATGGTCGCATCCAAATTGTTGAGGTCAATGGCTCAGTGTCCAGGGGGAGACCAATGATGAGTAGTGCCCCTCAGTGGACTGTATTGGGACTGATACTGTTTAATACCTTCAATGGTGACATGGACAGTGGGATTGAGAGCACTCTCAGCAAGTTTGTGGGTGACACCAGGCTGAGTGGTGCTGGTGATACTCTAGAGAGAAGGGATGCCACCCACAGGGACCTGGACAGGCTTGAGAAATGGGCCCATATAAACCTCACGAACCTCAGGCCAAGTGCAAGCTGCTGCTCCTGGGCTGGGGCAATCCCAAACATCAGTACAGAGGGGGTGATGAATGGGTTGTGAATAGCTCTGAAGAGAAGGACATGGGGGTACTGGTGGATGAAAATCTTGACATGAACAGGCAATGTGTGCTTGCAGTCCTGAAAGGCAATTGTATCCTGATCTGCATGAAAAGAAGTGTGGCCAGCAGATCGAGGGAGGTGATTGTCGCCCTCTGCTCCACTGTTGTCAGACCTCACCTGGACTACTCTGTTAGCTTCGGGACCCCCTGAACCAAGAGAGACACAGACCTGTTGGAGTGAGTCTAGAGGAGGACCATAAAAATGCTCAGAGGGCTGGAGCACCTCTCCTGTGAAGAAAGGCAGAAGGAGCTGGGCTTGCTCAGCCTGGAGAAGGCTTCAGGGAAACCATACTGCAGTATTCATAGGAGCACCTCTCCTATGAGGAAAGGTTGAGGGAGTTGGGATTGTTCAGCTTGGAAAAGAGAAGGCTCCAGGGAGACCTCATTGCGGCCTTCCAATACTTGAAAGGAGCTTACAGGCAGGAGGGGGACCGACTTTTTGAACGGGTGGATAATGGTAGGACAAGCGGGAATGGGCTAAAACTGAAAGAGGGGAGGTTTAGGATGGACATCAGGAAGAAATTCTTCACTGAGAGAATGGTGAGGTGCTGGAACAGGCTGCCCAGAGAAGCTGTGGCTGCCCCATCCCTGGCTGTGTTCAAGGCCAGGCTGGATGGGTTCCTGGGCAGTTTGATCCAGTGAGCTAGTGGCTGGCAGCCCTGTCCACGGCAGGGGGGTTGGAACTAGATGATCTCTGAGGTCCCTTCCAACCCAAGCCATTCTATGATTCCATGATTCTATGATTCCAATACTTAAAGAGGGCTTCCATGAAAGATGGCAAGGGACTCTTGATCAGAGAGTGTAGTGATAGGACAAGGAGTAATGGCTTTAAACTAAAAGAGGGTAGATTTAGATTAGATATTAGGAATAAATTCTTCACTGTGAGGCTGGTGAGATACTGGAACAGGTTGCTCAGGAAAGCTGCAGATGCCCCATCCCAGGAAGTGTTCAATTTCAGGCTGGATGAGATTTTACGTAATCTGATCTAGTGGAAAGTGTCCCTGCCATGGCAAAGAGGTTGGACTAGACGATCTTTAAGGATTCTTCCAGCTCGAACCATCCTGTGATTCTACGAAGACTGGCATAATGTATCCTTGGTCATACTCAAAACTGCTGATACCATATTTTGAGACAACTCTGCAATAAATTGGCGTATTTTACAAACACCTTCTATTGACAATTTATTTGATGATTTACAAGGAGCGCTTTAGTGCCCTTTCATTCCACACTATAGGCTTGACTACAGTATTCCTGTCTTGCCTTATTCAGAGTAGTTTCATAAATAAAGCAATTTAAATCACTGACATGCCTTGAAGAGTAGCACAGTATTTTACTGAAGTAAAGGAATCTAACACCCTATTCCCTTGAGTTTGCAGTAACAATGCAAAGCATCATGCATAAAAATGAAAGTGTACCAATATCTCACAGAAAATATCTTCAGCAAAGAGACTGTGTCATTAGAGTTATGTTTCATCTTTGTAAAGGTTATGTTCCATCTTTGTAATCTTTATGGATGCAGCAATCTGCTCAAGTACAGTGTGGTGAAAGATCAGAATCACAGGCTGTTTAAAAGGGTAAAAATAACTTACTGATGCATAAGGTTTTCAAGTAAATGTGCATGCTTAAATACATTGTGTGCGTTGTCTGCAAAGCTACTTGAAGTATTCTATATGTATGTTACAAAGCACTATGGATCAGCTTCTTCAGTTGCTAGAATGGACTGCTCTTGTCAAGAGAGAAAGCTTTGATCTGGCATAAATGAGAACTGTTGCCCAAGTGCCTGGCCCCTGTCTTCCCTGTGTCTCATTCGCACTCCTTCCTTTGTGTCACTACTGCTACTGACATCAAAGCACTGATCTAGATATTAGGACAGTTCCTTTCAGTGCAAGTGTTGGCTTACGACAGCTTAATCACAGTGAGAAAGGAAAGTCTTCAACTCAGACTTCTTCACTGGCAAGATAAAGAGACCATTAGATGTTTGCTAGTGCTATGTCCCTTCTGAGTATTGTTCTTTTGGTAATACTTGTCTGCACCCCAAATTAGCAAAATAAGAAACGAAACAGTTCTAACTGTAAACAAGATGCAACTGAAAACTGTACAACAAACTTTTATTCTACAAAAAAAAAAAGCTGTTAGAAATTGATGGTATAACACATATGTACAGTAGCCGATTTATTAATGCTTGAAAGATATTAACAAAGATGAAACGCTGTTAAATAATACATTGCTTTATACCACTGCCAACTGAATTATTTAACCTCTCTACCTAGTAATTTACCTACATCATCATATGAGTGAGTTAGCAGGTCCCAGTTTAGAAAAACAGATTAACTTTTAGTTTTAAAAACGCATTTAACAAAACATTTGAAAAGAAACGCTACTGCCAGTATGTGTTTGATTCTGAGTATTTACATGGTCTGCGACTGAAGTATTTTCAATCTGCAATATTAAAACAAAGTAAAGAAAATCCCTTAAATCCACAAAGTATCCTCACAGCTATTTTGTGTGTTTGGACTTCCAGAACCACATCTGCCTCACCAGAATACTACCAGTCGGTTGTGCAGCGCCATCAATCAGCTTTTTTGAGCCACAAAGCCACGTGCACAGAGACTGCACGTGAAGGTACTTTTACCTTAAATATCACTCATCTCAAATCCCGAGACATGTTCTGATAATAAATGTATTAGCAAGGTCTATTACAAAGCAGTAATTAACTAAGGCACACCTCCCTACATCCTAACGACTGCTACTTGCACAGTAGGTAAAGAAGCATTCACGTACGCTCTTTCGAAGGGCTGCCTTCACTGACTGTTTACTATCCAGAATAAAAGTCCCTGTAATTGAAAAACTGAACCATGTCACAGCATGAAAAAATAACCCATGTCGCAGAGGAAGGGGGCAAGAAACACATGCATCACTTGTTTCTGCTTCCAAAGGCGTGCATATGCTTGACACTCACATGACACTCTCATACTTTCATCCCTTTGAGAGAAAGGGATGGGGAATTAAAACTTGCATGTTTACACTTTAACAGTAAGGATCAAAATTCTAATCTGAGCTAAAAATGTTTCTTCTAGCAAAGGGGCATTCACATAGCAGAATCTACCTCTTTGATGCTATTATGTAAAGAAAAAAACAACTTTCTCAAAGCTGAGTGAAATGCTTTCAGACAGAATTTTAACAAAAAGTTGTAGAAAGAAGTTGGTGGAATGCACTTCAGTGAAACAAACTGAGCATCTTACAATACTAAATCTTCCACCCCCCAATTTAAAGGACACAAGCAGCCAAGCACGTGAAACAAGAGAATAGTGCTACTTATTTACCGAAGCAGCCAATTCATCTCAACAATTTAACAAGAGGTTCTACTTCAATTAAGCCACCAAAACACAAAACCCCGACTGCTGTTAAAAAGACATGTAGGGTTTTTTAGACCAACAACAGCTTTTTACTTTTCATGCAACATTTCTGGACTTTGAGTCACTAAACACAAATAGCCACAAGTACTTAGACACTACCACTGTCTATCCAGAATACCAAATATGTTACAAAGTAAGACGATGCAAGTATTTAAGTTTTGGCTTCATGCATATCTGCATTTAAAAAAAGAAAGCTCTTACTGTATATTCTTACAGTGTATCACGTTCCACCTTCTGTAAGTAGTAAGAACTCCATATAACTATTAGCATAAGAAGGTATATATAGGCTTGACCATATTGCAGTGAAATATGCTTCAACATCTTACTACCTAAAGAAGGTGAAAATTTTTCTAACCTAATTCTTTTCAATTTTATTGAACTGTCTACAATATTCTGTGAGTGCGTGCACATACACAGGCACACACAGAAGAAGTGGTACCTACAAACAGTTTACATAAATATTTACATACAGATGTCATTTACATAAACTAGTATGACTGCATGACTTTCAATGTAAAAACCATATGCTTCTTTCTTGCACCACATCACAGCTGTTGCATTGGTCTTACAAAAGTAATATAAACCTTTTGCAACAACTAGCTAAGCACATATCATAGCTGATTCCAGGTTTTTATATCTTGCAGTTTTTTTTTTAAAAAAATACAATACCTAGAACACTGTTATCAAAGAAATATGCTTTATTGGCATCTAAAAACAAAATGCACCCAACATTAAAATGTACTTTTCATTTTTTGTTTAACCCACTGCAGTACGAGGAACAAATCACAAACACTTACTTTAGAGAAAACAGAGACTATAGTGTAGATTTTACAAAACCACTTTTAATCTCTGTGTTATGCTCCTTAAATAACATGGGCCATTTCTTTTTCTGCCGAATTGTAGGAACATAAAATATCACAGCTTCGTCTATACTTTAAAATTCTGCAGCAGCCTAAAAACACGGACAAGATACACCAGCACCTGTTTTCAAGTATAACAATTTCGATAGCCAACCTAAGGGTAGTATCTAAAAAATTCCATTGTCTTCCATAGGAAGTCTTTGTTTGACAAGCTGTTATTCATCCTTGTGAAATTAAAAGCAAGTGGGGGCAAGTTTATGTTTTACCAGAGAAATAAAAAAAATGTTTACCTACCATGTTCAAATTAAGAACAGTGTTCTATACAAGTCAGTTGTACAGTTATTTAAGTGAAAGATGAACATGAACATCAGATTAACTTAATTCTGGCAGACAAAAGTGAACTACTAAGGTCCAGTCAGCCATTTATCTATTACAGAGAGATGACAACTTTACAAAAGGTATCTTTTACCTACTGAGTGATGATTATGTCCCCTCAGTTTCTGTGCTTTCTACCACTGGTTCACTTTCTATATCAGCTTCTGTGTCACTCTTCTCTTTGTTTATCTCGACGGAAGATGTCAGTTTTTCATAAAGTTCTGGATCGTCCTGCACCTGTGCAGTTGGTGGCTGACTTTCTGTCTCTGTATTTTCACCGTTTACCTGGGGCATGTTATCAGCTTTGCGTTGGGAAGTGGCCCCATCAAAATATTCAAAAACCCGTGGATGTGGAGGGGGGATCCAGTTGTTTGACATTCTGTCTCTTCCAAACCTGCTCCCATTAATTTCTCTGCAGAAGTTAAAATCTCTGTCATCCCTATCCCTCTGCCTTTCCCAGGGTCTTCTGCGGTCATCAAAATCTCTGTGAGCATCCTGTTCAAATCCTCTGTTCCAACTGGGACCACTTCTACTATCGAACCTATAGTTCACATGCCGAAATCTCTCTCTGTCCTCATGGAAGCCTTTAGGGCCACCATAAATAGGGAAGGCATGGTGCTCTCTTTCATCATAATCTCCTCTCTGTCCCCAGTGCTTGTCTGAATTGAAAGGAAAATGCTCTCTTCGACCAAGATTATCTATAGCTGGCCTTCCAAAATTTTCTCTCATGTCTACATGAGGTCTTGCAAAATGTTCTCTTCCATCTACTGGAGGCCTTCCTATGCCCTCTCTTGGATCAACTGGCGGTCGTCCAACAGAATCTCTGACATCCACTGGGGATGGTCTGTTGAGATTATCTCGGTTTTCCACTGGAGGAAAGCGGTAATCTCTGTCTCCCTCCTGCTGAATGTTATCGCCTCCAAGTGGTAGTCTTTTCTCTGGATTAGAAATGCTATCAATATTTTGTCTTCCTGGTGTTGCAAAAGGTCTTTCTGTTTGATTAAAAATATCTCCTGGAGGAAAAGGACCTCGAGGCGGTGGGTGAAGAGATGGGTCAAGGATTGCCGGAGGAGGAATGCTACGCTGTGGTGGCATCCCTGGCTGCATTAACGGAAACCTTGGTCCAGGCGAATGGGGCATGAGGCCTGGACGGATATCTATGAGAGGCATTCCTGGCATCCTTTGACTACTCATATTTAAATGAGGCATATTCTGAACGCCACCTGGATGCTGCATTGCCATAAGTCCAGAACTACTTGAAATATTTGGTGGTGGCACTCCCATAAGTCCAGAACTACTTGAAACATTGGGTGGTGGCATTAGGAGAAGACCAGAGTTGCTTGAGACACTTGGTGGCTGCACTCCTGCCAGAACTCCTGAGCTGCTTGAGACATTGGGTGGCTGCATTCCTGGTAGAAGACCAGGGCTGCTTGAGATACTGGGTGGATGCACTCCAGCTAGAAGCCCTGAGCTACTTGAGACATTTGGTGGTTGCACTCCAGCCAAAAGTCCAGAGCTGCTTGAGACGCTGGGTGGCTGAATTCCTGCAAGCGCAGAGCTACTGGAGACAGTGGGCAGTTGCACTCCTCCTGCAAGACCAGAACTGCTTGAAACAGATGGTGGCTGCACTCCTCCTACAAGTCCGGTGTTGCTTGAGACATTGGGTGGCTGTACTCCCCCTGGAAGTCCGGAGCTGCTTGAGACACTGGGTGGCTGGCCTTCTCCAGTAAGCCCAGAACTGCTTGAAACACTGGGTGGCTGCACTCCTCCAACAAGTCCAGAGCTACTCGAGACATCACTCGGCACTACGATGCAGCAACAAGAAGAATAGTTAGCAGAAAACACCAATGCAACAGACAGCACTCAAAACAAAATTCAGCTTAATCCATTACTCAATGAATGCATTCAGAATAACGAAACTGCTGACAAAGTCTGTCTCAGTTTCTGTAACGAACGTAGATAATTTTAATATGTTGGTGATAGACACTAAGCAATGGAAATGAACATCTCTACATAGTAAAGAATGTGCAGCACTTTAAAATTGACAAACTCCACAACCACCACGCAATTCATGCAAGAGAAGTACTAAAATCTTCGATGCAATTCTTTGCATTTTATACTATTGTATCCTATCCTGCTTCTTTCCATTACCACCTGCATAAAAAGAATGCACTTTTAAAATGCTTTCTAAAGGCTCAGCTTTATTTCTCAAGTCTACAAAGAAAAGAATACTGAGCAAGAGCTGCTGGCAATCAGTAATCAGATGATTATGATCTTCATCACACCTCCACTTTAAACTGAAGATGATACCTAGCCTAAAACTTCCAACTCTATTTATTAGTAGAATGGACATGGATCAGCAAAGAAACTCTTAAGTTTGTTGATGTTTCTTCTATATGAAAGTATCAGACAACAGAGACACTTCTTACCAGCTCTACTGTTTTCACTGGAAGAAATCTGAAGGTCTGTAAGATGCGATTCCTTTTCATCTGACTCTGGTTTGTTGATTGGCAGAGGATTAAAAACACTTCCAGCAGATAACGTTGGAGTAGCTAGATTGCTACTAACTGTGCCAACAACTGGTAGAACGAGGCCAGTAAAAGGTACATCCTTCATCGTCTCTTGTGCAATGGGCAATGGAGGCTGTACTAAAGCTGTAGAGAAATAACACAAGTGTATCACAGCAATCATCTTTTCAGTCTTCATGTTTTGGCTGGCAGATGTCAAGATGATAAAATAACTGAAATTATTTTAATTACCATAAGAATTAGAATGGTTTTGATAATCATTTTTATGCTCAATCAGCACTATAATTTTTTTTTTTTTTTATAGAGGCCATGCACTGCAGGCATCCTAAGCAATCAGTACTCTGTAATAGACACTTAAATGTTAAACTGGTAACAGCTAAAAGACTAGACAAAAGTAAATTGTTATAAATTATTCAGCAACTAGCACTAGATAGCTTAAGTAACAGATACATCTGTTATAGCCAAGCTCAAATATTAAGCTACGCATACAAATAATAAATAATTCATTTGCCGTGATTTTTTTCCCCAGTTTCTCCATGGTAGCTAACATTTTTCAGTCAACTTGAACAGTTCTGTAAATGTCTCTCTCAATACCTGCCTGGAACAGCTACACAATAACCTGTTATACTACTGTTTTCCACTAGACAAGATTAACATACTTTTGATTAAATAACAAGCAGTATATCAAACAATTAAGCTTTTCATGACATACAACAATCAAACTTACGTGTTGGAACAACTGGCGGGACAACAGGCGGTGGGACAACAGGCGGTGGGACAACAGGCGGAACAGGGGGAGGCATAAAACCTGTATGGAAAATTTACAAATTATTACAATGAAAAGCAAATATAATTTTGCATTAAAACCTTGCTTACTTTATTTGTCTTGAAAATTTGCATCACTGAAGACTAGTAAACAACAAACGTATGCAAAGAGGTGACAATGGCTGTTGTATTCAAAAACAACCCATCTTTACTGTAGAAGACCTGCATGTGCATCTTTAAAAGGGATTTCTGTCAGCAATACTCAAAGAAGAAAAGCAAGAGTTTCAAAATTTTCTGAAGAAAGGAGATGAATTTTGTTTAATTTTTCCCAAAAGCAAATAAATAAATAACTAAATAAACATCTTTAATTAATATTCTCCACAGAATACACTAGTCAGAAATGATATTAAGTTAGACATAAGGAATTTCATATTGGGTTGAAATTAAGAGATTCAAATATCAGTTGGCACAAGCAGTAACCAGAAGCTGATGGAAAACTACACAAAGTAAAACACACACAGACAGCACACTAGTTGAGTACCCTTACTACATACTCAACTTCATTTTTCCTCTCTTACCTGGAGGGGGCTGCGAAGGGTTGAAACTTGCTCGCAAGAAGGGTGGAGGAGGAATTGCGCTATAACCAGGAGGAGGGACAGACATTGTGACAGGAAACGCAGGTGGAACTAAGCTAACAGCAGGCACGGCTGGAGCTACCGGAATCTTTTGTTATGGAAAGAAAAAAACAAGTAACTTCAACACTTACAGTATTCTGTGACATTAAAAGAGTTTATCCACTGACTTGACTGCAATTCACGTTAAGCACTAAGTGTATCACAGGCTTTGTGTATAGTCTAAACCGAAGAATTAGATTGGATTCTGAAAAAGTATCTGCACTACAGATACATAAGGACACTAGAAAAATCCTGTGCTATCTTTTCTTTTTTCTAAAAGCAACAGAAAATACTGGTTAGACATTATTCTAACTGAAGTATACAAATTTACCAAGGGAGAGAGAGGAATACAGAAAGGGAGGGGGAAGAGAGAGAAAGAGAGAGAGAGAGACAAGAGAGGAAGGAAGGAAAATGCTGACAGTTTGGCAGTCTGAGAGCACATAAAAAACAGTGATTCCATTCTCATTAGAAAAATTTACATATGTTAGAACAGGACTAGAATGTTGAGAGTTTAGCACATGTAATTATTTAACTAATAATCCTGATGAAATCCTGGTAATTATTTAATATTTCTCAAGGCTCTGTTTGAGCTATGCATTTTGGTACAGTGCAGCAGAATTACAAGTAATAGGCAGCAGAATAAAAGCAATATATATATACATACACACACACACACATATGTATGCATATTTAAATGTATACTGATCACAGTGTATGCTAGGAGAAAGCTGAAATAAAAAGACCGAAGACAATGTAGAAAAAATAAAAAAAGATTAAACTTTAATGGAAGTAAATGCAAAAATGTTAACTTTTGTAATAATTTTACATCAGCTCAAGTATTGAAAATGTCTGGACATGTTAAGAAAAATAACCAGTTCATATGGTCGTAATAAAAATTATTTAAAGAGTTTGCTGGAAGGCATTTGAATTTATACTTGATAATTTGTACTGTGCAGTACACTCAAGGAAAACCACAATGTATGCTTCCAACCTTCCACAATAATTTATTACTGATTAGAGTTAATAAAAATTATCTGCTTTAGCAGATGGAAGAATAGTATTTCAGACAGAAATACACACAAACACAGGGCTTTAAGTATTTTTAACTACTTCAATCTATCATTACATTTACCTGTACTGAATAAAAACTTACCCCTCCAGTTGTACGGAATTCTTGCAAACTCAAACTGTGATACAAACCTGCAGCATAGTGACCGGTTGCGTGTAGGCTTCCGCCTGCGTTGTAATAACTGTGCTCTTATCAACTGCAGTACTCTGTGTTGTCTGAATATTTTCTTTAGCAGGTTCTGAGCTCCTGGCTGTTTCCCATTCTTTAAAAGACAAAAAAAGGCTTTTATTAAAAGCCAACCGCATTCTGGGCTGCATCAAGAGAAGCGTGACCAGCAGGGCGAGGGGGGTGATCCTGCCCCTCTACTCTGCTCTCGTGAGAGCCCACCTGTAATACTGCACCCAGTTCTGGGGCCCCCAACACAAGAAGGATATCGAGCTGTTGGAGGGGGCCACAGCTAGAGGAGGGCCACAAAGATGATCAGAGGGCTGGAGCACCTCCCCTACGAAAGCAGGCTGAGAGAGCTGGGGTTGTTCAGCCTGGAGAAGAGAGGGCTCCTGGGGGGACCTGATGGCGGCCTTCGAGTACCTGAAGGGGGCCTTACAGGAGAGCTGGGGAGGGACTCTTCAGAAGGGCATGTAGCGATAGGACGAGGGGTAATGGCCACAAAGTGGAAGAGCGGAGATTTAAGCTAGATATTAGGAAGAAACTCTTGACTGTGAGGGACACTGGCACAGGTTGCCCAGAGAGGCTGTGGATGCCCCCTCCCTGGAAGTATTCAAGGCCAGGCTGGATGAGGCTCTGAGCAACCTGGTCTGGTGGGAGGTGTCCCTGCCCATGGCAGGGGGGATGGAACCAAAAGATCTTTAAGGTCCCTTCCAACCCAGACCATCCTATGATTCTATTATGATCCTAAGTTCCAACTCCAACTTAATGTTTATACCTGAATATAACACTTTTCACAATCACAAACAGATAATAATTTTTACACAAATTACATACTTGGAAATGAGTATACAGCAAATTCAGAACTGTTAACCATTATTATCTTGCTTAAATTCCCTGACAACTGGTCATGACAATCAATTACTCATCTACAAAGACAAACTAGAATTCAATGCCATTTACATTGTAAACAAGTAGCTAGTAATATTAACATAAACTTTTTCAAAAAAGCATGTAATACCTAAAACAATAAACCTTCTGAGAATTTGCAGTTATTGAGAAATAAACAAATTTTAACATTTTTTAACTATCAGAATCACTGTTCATGTCCATACCTGTATTTACAGTCTCTTGGTCAATCATGCCACCTTCAGCAAAGCCCTCCAAATCGTCCAACTTTACTTTCTCCCAAGGAATATATGAAACTCCCAAATCTACATCCCAGAATTGCTTATACTCTGTTTTCACACCTTTGTTTAAAGCCCAGGCAATCTGAAAATAAAACCCAACCAGACAATCTGGTTACATACAATCTGTGAACTGGCAGGACATTTTCTTGGCCTCTGCAACAACAGGGAGATTAATTATATTAAAAGGCTCAAATTTCTTCTACCTTATTTCTAACACATACATGAGGAAATTAAGAACACAGTATTTCAAGGACTTGTCCTGAAGCACCAAAGAAAGCAGAAAACCACACAGCATCTAATCACATACTTAACTTTAAGAAAACTAGCAATCTTAAGTAACCCATGTCGTCAAGGGTCCAGGACTTCAGATGTTCCCAGTGCTCTTATGACTGGCATGTATAGGAAATATTTGGAAAACATTTTGTAAGTACCAATTCAAAATCTCATTTTAATATCTTCCTTATTATCTGTGAAAACCTTCATTTCACACAGAGAGGAAAGAACACAATTTACACCTTACTGATTCACTCTTCTTCTCCATTCTGTCAGTTTGAATGAACAGCTGTTACATGACAGATCAACACACTGAAACTGTACTGTATTTCAAATGGACAGCACCCCTGGATTAAGATCAACTTACCTTAATAATTTTAGAGCCAATTTTATAGGATCCAGAACTAAGTTTCTGAAGAGCACGATATGCATCTTGTCTATGAACCATGCAGACGTAAGCACAACCTCTTGGGGGAATCATCTATGGAGAAAAACCAATGGTCTTAAAAAGTAGGAAAAATAGTAATTCAGATTACTTATCTACACTAAGTACTAAAAAAGGCTAAAAAAAAAAGAAAAAAAGGAGAGGTTTACACCATAAATAACCATCACTGTAACCAGCATAATTAATAATTTTGAGCATCAGCAAAACCTAAGAGCGAAGCTGGCAGGGTCCATCAGTTACAACATTTCCAAGAACCAGCAGCAAGCTGAAGAATGGGTGCTGAAAATGGCATGAAGGATTTCAGCTCCATGCAGCAGGCAAGTACTGCGAGCTGTGCTATGGCAACTGCAGAAAAGCAGGGGTCACTACCCCTTACTAGGCTTCAAATCCACTGTGAGCTGGGCAAAAACCTCTCACAGAGGCACAGCCTAGCGATTAAAGGTATCCTGCACTTGTGAAGTATGGAGTCCTCGTTCCTGACCTTTCAACTCCACTAGCTTTAATGTTTAATTTAGGAAAGAAAAGCTTGATACGACATATAATCTATCAAAGTTTTCAACTCATGCATGGCAACTACTTGATTTAGTTTAGTCAGAAGTTATAAAATACAGGTGTGCTTTCATGTTGTTTTGTGAGCACATGCTAACAACATGAACAGTATTTAAGCTGGTTGATTTTAAGGCAGATGTTGTACAAAAATGTTTAAGATTGTAGATCAACGTAACCCCAGCTAGTTAAAGCTTTGTGGAATGCTTAGGATGAACTATTTACAATATGGTCTGCCTCTGGAATGTAACAGGTGCTGGGACATTACAGCTGATACATTACTTTTCTTTGAAATTCATTCAACTTTTCTGATATCTTTCTAAACTCCTACTCCCTGCAAATCAAAATGAAGTTTAAACGTCAAGCTATGCTTTCGTGCGTGTTTTTTATTTCTTTATTCTTTCTTGTGAAAATTTTTTTTTAAAGATTCTACAATGCTATTAGAATTATTTCTTACAAGTTACATGTTTGAATATATTAATGTGATAGGAAAAGTAATAATTTCTAAAAGGAATGAAATTGCACAAGAAGCATTTTAAAACCACTGCAGTAAGGGATGGAAAAAATCCATGTAGAGATGTTACTTTAGGAGAAAAAGATTGTCCTGAAGCGGAATTATAGCCAGTACTGAAGTATGACTCTACCTGACTAAATCTAGATGATTCTACATAATGAGAAATATAACTCCTAATGGTAAGCATTCTTTTATTGTCATGTTATAAATAAACACTTGTTTTGTAAACAAGTTGTATTCTATTTTTTTTTAATAAATATTTTAGACACATTGACTTGCATTAAGCAACCCTATGCATGTATATAACCGAAAGCAATGTTGACACCACATCACACTCTCCATTAGTGCCAGGAAAATTGATCTCTACCCCCATGTCATAACACAAAAAGAGACAAAGCATAACCTTGTATCTGCTTGGATCTGAGTTTAATGAACTGTGTAAATTGTCCTACCCTATAGTTATTGCCAGGGAAAAGTCATTTTACTATGAAGCATACTGCCTTTAGTGCTTCAAACCCAGTACATGTAAACCAACAGGCAAATATCATAGCTACAGTTTTTAAACAGTGATGAAAAATGCATCTCCTAAATACAAGTTTAGGCTGCTAAAAAGGAATCCAAATGCTTAAGTATGTTTAAGTTGCTTGAAATCCTTGAAAATGGAAGATAACATGCTCACTTACATTAATAGATTCTATTTGCCCAAATTCTTCGAACAAGTTAGTCAAATCTTGCTGTGTGGCCTTCTTGTCTACTTGACCGACCCAAAGAGTAGTACTGCAGACTGTAAGGAGAAACATTCATGTCACAGTGAGTACTACAATGTTTGCTTATGAAATACTTGATGGAATGAGTACAATAGGCACAGAAATCATGGATCTAAAGCAAGAACAGTAAACCTACAACTTATGATACAAAGATTAAGCAAATTAATAGAAATGTTAAAAGGTTAAAAGACACAAAACAGATGTTCAGTGTAAGGGTTCACTTTTCTTGTTTTGTTTTCTTTTAATCAACATAGTCGTTTTAAAAGCAATGAAAAAAAAAAAAGTGCTGTCAGTTATTAGTTATCATAAACTCCACCAGCAATTTTCAATAAAAAACATGCTTCAGGATTAAAAGATTTTCAATTGACAGCAGTGCTCAATCAGTAATGCTGAGAATGAGTAGCCTTAAGATTTCTCTTGGACACAACTTGCTCCTCACGTGCTTTGAAATGTCAAAGAAGTCAATTGGTTCTCATGATGTTAAGGTCTAAGAAACAATTCTTCAGACCTCAACAAGTGGTAACAGAGGCTGCCACATTTTGAGACATGTAACAAATTTAATGAAGTCAGCATGAGTCAGCAGGCAAATTCTTTTTTTCAAATTTCCACACCTCACTTGCGCTCTTTAGTATCTGCCTTCTACATGAGCTGGGCTACCTCACAGCACCTCAAGTGCTGCTAGTCTTCTCCAGGTTACTGAGCACCCCTGCTTCCCAGCTCCCATCCACTCTGATTATAATTCCCTGCTTTGTGGTCTGCTGGGAGTAATCTATTCCATAAAACTGATTTGCTACTTACCGTGTGAAAAGTCAGAGAACAAAAGTAATATACACCTAAACTGTAGAGAAGTTCTGAGTTTAAAGCCATCCTGAAATAATGTAAAATACTAGTGTGTAGAGAATAGCACACTCCTGCTTTTAGACAAATGAATTCTGAACTGCTTAACTTGTCTGGTATGTGGCAGAGTTTTAAAACACAAAATAAATGCAGAACTACATCAGAAACTGTATATAAGCTACCTGGATAAATTCAGAAGCACAAGTTTGTTGCAAAAATAAATTAAGTGTAATGGATGCACCCCAAGAATCCAGGATCCTGAAAAAAACAGCAGTGGGGTATACTGATATGGTATCAGTGTTCATTCCCTTTGACTTAAGGAACTGTGTCAAGAAGTTCTCCCTGCTGCGCTCTTTTTGCCCAAATTCTCTGCTGAGCAGCATGCTGTAGTAGCTGAGATTCAGTTCACTTTTGGATACTCTCTTTAAGAGACAAACATTATGGCATATAGCCATTATGAGAGTAAAATATTTGTTTCACATTTCCACCTGTCTTGGCTCTGTGCATCTGTGAAAAACATTAAAACGCATTCTAGTGCTTCTAGTGCCTTTTTTTTTTTTCCCCACAGTTTAACAAAACTGGCTTCTATTTAAAGCATTCAACAAAATGCCCAAAATATGCACCTTAGGACAGTGTGCACCACATACTGAAATCCCTTATTGGCGGCAACAATTTTCAGATTAAGAGCTGTGTGTTTTCAAATGCACCACAAAAGACAGCATTAAAAAGAAATCATACTGTAACTTAGAGACAGCTCTTGCTACTCTTTGCTCAGAAGTAAAACCATCAGTGCAACAGCATGCGGAAAATCATGAGTGGAACAGTATGGTACTTGCTTCCCTCTAAGATGAGATCGCGAGCCTCTCTAAGTTGTAAGAAACACCAAAACTCAAACTTACCACTTAGTGTTTTTGACCGTATAGGAGGCAATCCCTTCTTCTGACGTTCTTTTTCCCTTTCCCTAGCCCTTCTTTCACTGGAGTATGACCGAGATGACTTCCTCTTCCTTTCTCTTGATCTTGAGCGTGAACGCTTTCGGTGTTTACGCTTACGAGAACCAGACCGTGATCTAGACCTTCGTTTTCTTGGGGACCTATAAAATAGTTAACTTAAGTATGCTGAGTTTTTAAAAAAAAATACATTAATTTAGTCTTCTTAACTACAGCCTACTTCCTTTATAGTTACTCAAACTGCCACTAATGTGGGGAATAGGGTATAGATCCTGAGCTTTCAAAAAAGAACAAACCAAATCAAACCACACTCAAAGAATTTCATAAGAGTACCTATTTTTCTGGCAGAGAAAACTTGTCTAACTCATTAGTGTTAGCTGG
Source organism: Alectura lathami (assembly GCA_013399715.1). Lineage (NCBI taxonomy): Eukaryota > Metazoa > Chordata > Aves > Galliformes > Megapodiidae > Alectura > Alectura lathami. Next base: position 245,816 of record VXAV01009183.1, on the reverse strand, counting down.
TTATTTTTGTTGCCTGAGTAGGTCTTAAAAATTTTGAAGTAGTCCATAGGTATATAAAACAAGCTGCCATACATGAAGTCTTCATGTAGTCCACAAAAGCTAAATGAACACTTCATTTTTTTATTTTTATTTTTTTACTACAATTACTCATGACAACTTTGGAAAATCTAAAATTGACGATGATAGCCACAAACTGCAACACTGTTCCAAAAACCCCTTAATTTTCTTAAGACAAGTTCATTACTTCACCTTGAACGAGATCTTGAACGAGTTCTTGATCTTGAACGAACAGTTGTTTTCTTTTCTTCTTGTTCAAAAATCTCTTCTTCAGCAACATCTTGTCCTTCATCTATATCCATGTCCTGAGGTCAGACAAAGCAGATATTCATAAACATTTAATAACTATACTCACAATATACGCAAGTATAGGAAAACATGCACCTATTTTATTTATTTGGAAATCAACTTAATATCATGTGTTTTCCTTTCAACTTCTGTAATCAAATTTAAAATTATTTTACCTGTTGTTGAATATCCATTGAATCATCTACATTTGTTTCTGCTTCTAAAAACTGCTGCTGACTGCTCCCTTGTGACGGTGATGCGGAGTGCTCTGAACCAAAATTTCCTTCTTGATTTTCCTCAGGACTTGCCTAAAGAACACACAGTTATAAATCACAAAAGGTCTTGTAATTCAAAGTCTTTGTTGTGTCAATATTTAAGACAAATGAAATAATTGTTCAAATACTTCTGAAAAACAACTAATCAATTTTCTTTTATTTTCCCACTTCCCATTAAAGTGCAGAATTATCTACTGAGAAATTCTGAAGCACAGACTTGAAATAAGTATCTGTTGGATAGAACAGAAATGCAAGAAATACAGGAAATGCAATCTGGACAATTTTGATAACTAGTTTTAATCACATAATCCAATGTAAACACATTTCAGTGGTTCTGGTTACATTTTCGTTTTAACTGAACAAATGCTAGCTATTCTATCTGCTAGGAGAATGCCACATAGTACCAAGCTTTTCTATCTCTCTATGTCTAAGTAGTTTATGAAGAATCTGCTAAACATAACAAACAAACAAAAACAAAACACAATTCATTGAATGTATTTGTCTTCTAACGTTATCTGCTTCACTCCATTTTTCCCATGTTTAATTATTCTTCCACAATCTCTGTTTCTTGGTATCAGTTCCTACATTGTTACTCCTTCTGCCTGTCTTCCGTCCTCTCCTCCACTCCCTCTGCTTTTAGTTAGCTGTTTAATAATTTTGTTTTGTGTTTCACATTTCATCCTCTTTCCCACTGATGCTTAAGCATGGAATTAAAGAAAATCTTCCCATAACACGCTGCAGTCAGCACTGAGGAGTTCCTGTAGAAGTTTGTGTCTTTTAGCTGCTATCAAGGTGAAAATATCATACCAACTGGCCAAGAACCTGAGTGGACCTGAAGGGAAACAACTTCTGGAAAATCATTTAGAATAGAGTAATAGAATTTTAGAATAGAATAATAAGGAGTGAGTCATATGAACTCTCTACCCATGTAAGTAATGTAACTTAATTTCATACATGAAATCTAATTTAATGTCTACTTCTGCTTTTTTTTTTTTTGAGATAAATTATTTTACAATACGGTTGGCATTCAGCATTTTTTTTCAAATTACATAGCTATTTTTAGATGAGTCATACCAAAAGCTCCTGAAACAGATTTACTTTTCAAAGTTATATTTCTACACAACAACCTGTAAAGAGTTTAAAGCCAGAAATTGTTATATTATGCATCTATACAAAAAAATATTTAGCTTGTAGCTGTATTATATAAACTTTCTCTGTTACTACAGTTACATGAGATATGAAAATAAAACACAGTAAAATAAAGCAGTAGAACAAGAAAATATCACCTAGCAAAAAACTTGATTACTATGTTTCTATACAACTGAAAAAGTCACAAACTCAAAATTCACATTGGCGTTTCTAGCATAGATTCTAGCACAGACTTGACTATGCTAGAAACCATGATGGCGTTCTTGATTGATAGCTGGGTGACTGCACCTTTGCACAGGCTAAACTGGAATCCCCAACAGATGTTTGTTAAGTTTGCTGTAACGTTCTTTCTATACAGAAATTTCTGTTCTACTGATAAACCGCATTCAAATACCCTACAGAAACCCACTTTGATTCTGACCAGTATCAAGACAGAATCAACTTTTCATTTTCTAATGGGATCAGGAATTAAGATCAGGATGGCAGAATAGCAGCTCAACACAGAGGACTAACCTCAGAAGAAACAAGCCAATTTACTTCATTGTAGAGCAGAGAGGACTCAATTCACACAGTTAAGAAGCACTCGTGCAATGTCTGGAGCAAATATTCTTAATTAAGAACGTCACGGGAAATACATTACTCTATTTTTGAGGTCAGATTCCTCAGTAGAATGACACATTTATTGTCAAGACAATTCTTGGAAGGGGAAAATTTAACCTACCATCTACAATTCTACAATTTAATCTTTAATCTGCAGTCTACTATTCTGTCCTTTTGTAGGTTCTCTACCAGCAGCTTGTACATTGCTCTCTCTATGCAGGTAGCAGCATATTTACTTCAGGGCTCACTTCCTCCTTCCTGACAGCAGGAAAAAAAAAAAAACCTTTGTTTTCCTAGTAAAACAAGGTGAACAACCAAAGAAACTCAGCTGAAGGGTACTCTTTCCTAAGAGAAGCAAAATGTATACCCCACACATTTGGTTGTATTTATTTTTCTGTTTTATGCGCTTTCTTCTGCAACATTCTGCTAGATGACAACCACAAGATGGAGTGCTTACTTTTTGAGGCTGCTGCTGCTCCAGAAGCTGTTGTCTGAGATGTTCTAAATTTTGTTGCTGCAGTTGTTCAGCTAGTTGGTGAAAAAGTGAATTGTTCACAGATTCTGGTACTAAAGGCCTAAAATGAAAGAATTTTTAAAATCAACATTTTTTCTCTTAAACAGCTGGTACACTTCAGTTGTAAGTTTAGCTAAAGATGTAGAATAATGTGAGAAACACTCGTTAGCCAATAACGAGGCTTAGGCCAGGATCTCAGCAAAGCACTTTGCGTTTGCAATGGCAGGCCTCCTGCAAGCAGAAACCGCAAGCAGGAGCACGCCAGCGGATTCAAAATAACGATTTTATACCCCATCACCCGACGCTCAAACCCTCCCATTTCCTCGTTGGCTGAGCACTCCAGGTGCACAACCTATCCGACATTTGTCACATAGAATTTCTCCTTTTATGGAAAATATATTGTTTTTCTTTTAACTTCCCTGTCTCCCAAGCAAATTCTTTTCCCATGCTGTCTCCGAGCCCTTATCCTCGCTTCTCATGCTATTATCTAAGTGTTCAGTGAGGCCTGTCCAGTTGTTTCAGTGGAGTTTTTCCACTTGCAAAAAAAACAGTCTTCTTTAACTCTCACAATATGAACCCTTTTTGCTACCATCATTACTGTATCACTGACACCTATATGACTAACAAGCAAAGAATGTGTTAACTTCAAGATAAAGTCAGAAAAACTTCTGGCACACATACTTCTATAAAATGTTTAGAAATTTCATTAATTTAGTAAAATGTCTTTTCTCTTCCTGTTGTTTTTGGTTTTCTTACACTCTGAAACAAACAACAATTAGTGCCAGATAATTTTTTCTTAAGCAACGTAGCTTGTTCTTACAGTTGGGAAGTGGGAGTTTCCTTTTTAGGCTCTTCATTTTGTTCAGATTCTTCCCCAAAGTCAAACCGGTCCATCAGCTTCTAGGAGAAAGCAAAATAAGTATTACTGAGTATTCCTCATGAAATAGCTATTTTACGCACAGTTAGTTTTCAAAAGAAAAATGTTCTTACTTCTCTACTAAAAAAAGAAAAAAGAAATGTTTGTCAAAGACTTGAAAAACAAATGTCATACTAGTATTGCTACCCAGCTCCTCAATGCATCAAACCCCAAGTCTTGGCTGTGGCTTTCTGGAGCTCTGCCTGCTGTCCCAAGCAGAACCACATGTTCTTCCCATAGTAAATAACAGCTCCTTTGGAGGAAGGCTTATAGAAAAATTAATTTTATGCGATGGCACCTTGACTTAGAAGAAGTGACTACGAGGAAGCCAAGTATTCAATCCTTTGGCAATCAGCAGACTGCTCATTGAAGAGAAGACCTACAGCTTGATTTCCCCACAAAGAATGACGGTAATTGCATACGTGTGTCATTTAGACAACCTGAATTCCCTCAATACACTGCTCCTTGAAAATTTGACAGCGTGCAAAATAAAGCAATGCAAGTAGCTATCATGTAGGGGGAAAAGCCTCCACAAGGATTAAAAGGAAGGTATCTGACAAGGAAAAAGAAAAAACTTGGATAAACTTCCTGTTCTACCTGTAAAGTTATCTATGTGCTAGTTCTGCTGAACAACTGATAAGTTTATTTTTTTTCTTAATTTTTAAACAGCTCAGAAGCATTTCAGTAGCATTTTACTTTTTTGAAGACAAGACTAAAGAACAATCGTGAAAAAATGTTATTCGTCACGCAGATTGTGTTTTTTCTTTAACTACACATTGACAGAGCAGTGCTACCGAATCCACGTCCACATAACCTTACACCTTGGAAGTCTGAAAAGCAGAGTTACCACTGTACAACACAATACCCTAACTTCTTCTCAAACATCGGTCCCTTGGAAGAAAAAACGAGAGCATGAGAACACAGGCCAGACATTTGAAAATACCGAGGAAAAAGGTCTCAAGTAACCACTGTTATGAATTAGCAGCCCTTCTTTTTGAGGATGCTCTATTCCTTTTCAATTACTTAAGTCCATCAAGAACAAAGTGTAAGTTGACTGACCGTCTCCAATCAACCACGAATTTTTAGAACTATTTTCCCAGTGAAATTACCTAACTTCTGCTTTCAGACCTGAAAGGAGGACTGAATCTAAGAGAAAACACAGCAGAGGGCACTGTCCAAACTCCTGTTGAACACTGACACATATGGGGCATCAGTCACCTCCCTGGAAAACCTGTTTCAGTGCTTGATCACTCTCATAGTACAGAAATTTAGGGAACTTAATACGTGGAATGTGAAAATCCTGAGCAACTGGTACTGTGCAAATCTTATCCATTTAAAGCATGCTGGCTGCCTTCTTTTAAAATCGCTTTATTTTGTTAGAATGTTTTCAATTAGCATTTGCAAACCGCTGCATCTCTGAACAAAATATGCATTTTAGAAAAACACCCAGACACTTCTTTAAAATATAATTAATCATCATATATCTTCCACCATGACAACGTAGAAGACAAGAGCACGTACAGTTTAAACATTAATAATATGAGAAAAGAAACAAATGGAAAGGATTCTACAGCTCATGATACAAAAAAATGTTCTACTGCAACCAGTCAAAATCAAAGAGCTTCCAGCCAAAACAGGTAAATGTACAGCACGGCTTCTGCTTAAATTTGATACTAGTAAATATAAAATAGTAGGTATTAACGGAAAAATTTTGAACTGAAATATATTTAAATAAAGTGGAGCTGAACTGTCCTTACAATAAGGCAATAGACATTTAAACATACTAAATATTAGGATACCTAGGTCAATCCACCACACACAGACATATAAAATTACAGAAGTTTCCATGAAAGCTAACATCTATTACTTTAATTACTTAAGAATATGTTCAGGAAAAGCAATGGGAATTGTTAAAGACATGAAAAAAGGCTTTTTATTCCAAAGGAGATGGAATTCCTCTGAAGCAGCAGCATAATCTCCTTAGAAATCACAATAAAATGAATGAGACATAAACAGGACTTAAGTATAGGAAAGGTTATCAAAACCTTTTTTTTTTTTTTTTTTTTAAACTGTAACACAAGGATAAGCAAAATTTTACCCAATGCACACTAACTTGTGCAACTGATCACAAGATACTGCGGAGGCTTAGGAACTTGAAAACAAAGAACAAGGACTGAAGAACTGCCAGATTTATTAAATATAAGCATTTGAAAACCAAGACAGATTCTTTAACAGAGGTACCTTCCTGCTTCATTTATATGTTATCCAATACACTGTCATTGAGTCATGGAATCAGAACTAAGTTACACAGTTTTCTTCAGCTCATCATGCTTACCGTTATATACCATAACAACTGTCACCTTTTTTTAATGTTTGTCAACTCAGAACACCTGCGTTTTGGACATTGCCTTCAATCATGTATTTCTATATCCACACCATAGTCCCATTCTCCAGTCCCTAATCTAAACAATCACACGTCTTCTCAGCATATTCTACAGTAACTACTCAATATTTCTAACGATTATTTTCATGAATCTCTAAATTCTCTAATTTTGCTGTTGCAGCTGTTTTAAGTTCACACAATCACTGAATGGTTTAGGTTTGAAGGAATCCTTAAAGATGTCTGTCTATGGAGATTGTAATGTACTCATTTGGATATAAAAGTATCGTGGGACAGGATGTCAAATATCTTGTTAAACTCATGGGAAATGGCATTCACTGCTCTCCCCTCACCCTCAAAACCAGTCACTCTATCATATAAGGCAGCCAGGTTGGTCAGGTGTGATATGCCCCTGGTAAAACAATGCTGGCTGTTTCCAATCACCTTGTCTTTCACATCCTCAGAACTGTGTTGCAGGAGTACTAGCTCCACGGAGCTAAGTGAAGCTGACCAACTTCTGGTTCCCTAGGCTGATCTTTCAGACTTCTCTGAAGAAGGATGCAACATTTGCCCTTTTCCAGTTCTCAGGGACCTCCCCTAATCTCTACTTTTTTTTTTTTTTTTTTTTTTCCAAAGTAGCTAGAAAGTACAGTTTTTGCTGAGCACTAAAGAGAATTTTTCATTATGTTATATAAAGTAATACTCAATTACTCTGCCAACCAGAAAGGCATACCACTTGTTCAACTCCTTCTTCCCAAATGTATGTGCTGCCCAGAACCTGGACAAGAGGTAACTGGGCACAAACTGGAACACAGGAGGCTCTATTCAAGCACGAGGAAGCACTTCTGTACTGTGCAGGGGATGGAGGAATTGGAACAGGTTGCACAGAGATGTTGTGGATTCTCCCTCCTTCGAGATCTTTAAAATCTGCGTGGACGTGGGCTTGGACAACCTGATCTAGGCGGTCCTGAGCATGGGGGTTGGACCGGATGACCTCCAGAAGTCCTTTCCAATCCCAACCATTCTTTGATTCTGTGATGCTAGATAGGACTGGTCAACTCTGACCACCTGCTGCCTGATGCACATCAGAGTTCTTCAAAGTCTCCACAGGAGAGATCTGAGACAACAGATTTTTCTGTCTCCTTGCTCCACACAGCTGACTACACATTTCTTATCTCCCATGACATACTTTAATTCATTATCTTATTTACCTTCTTTTTCAGTCTCTTTGTGAAGGACTCTATTAAAGTGTTAGGCTTTCTGAGAAGTCAGACTGTTCCTTGTTCATTTTCTGTTTTGACCCAGAACTGCCGGCACAGTTTTCACTTACTGAAGCAATACCTGCTGTTAAAACAAGGTTTTAACAACTTATTTTCTTATGAAGGCTAGAGTCCCAGAGATTAAGCAACTGTCTGACCTATACTCAAACAGAAGTTGTTAAGAATCTAGTGTTGATGTTCATCATACAAGTACCAAAACACAAGGTGTCAGAATGGTATCTCTAACAGCATTTCCATCAAGGCATTTTCTTCATCTTTAAAAACCTGTTTTACAGTTTTTGTTTTGTTGCTAATACTTTGCAGCTGCTGCACTCTGGCCCTGCGGACAGAATGCTCATTAGCAGTTGCAGCACACCTTTTGCTTTAGCTTAATCCACATTAATCTAGTTTATGCACTCAAGGCAGGTCTGTAACATGAACCAAAGCGCATTACACGTAAACAGTCAAAAGTTTCAGTTCAAAAGCACGATCCTGATTCAAACTGAAACTCTGAAGTAGATGCTACCTGCAGAAGTAAATATTGCTTTTTAACAATTTGTTTATTAAGGCTGTCATGTCTGGTAGAAAAATGATACAACTAATCATATGATGAACGAGTGTAATAAATAGAATGTTATCGTTATGACTTCTGCTTTTCAGCTATTGGGATGCGGAATTTGGGTTGCAAATGCTATCAGTGCTGAGAAACTACTTCAAAAAAATGGAAAATCACTATTATAAAAAATTATCACTGCAAAAATAACATTGCCTGTCAACACATACAGACTGATACATAAATTCCTAAACCTCAGAAAAAAAGAGAAAATAGGTACAGTAACTCCAAGATTCTGAAAAGAGAAGAAACATTCTAAAAGTACATGCTCTATCTGCAAAGCAGCCTAAACAAACTTTTAGTAGAGCCTCAATGCACTACTAAAACATGTTACTTCTTCATTCATAGAGATGCTACAGAATACGGAACAAGGAACTTGAGACCATAGAATCATAGAATGGCTTGGGTTGGAAGGGACCTCAGAGATCATCTAGTTCCAACCCCCCTGCTGTGGACAGGGCTGCCAGCCACTAGCTCACTGGATCAAACTGCCCAGGAACCCATCCAGCCTGGCCTTGAACACAGCCAGGGATGGGGCAGCCACAGCTTCTCTGGGCAGCCTGTGCCAGCGCCTCACCACTCTCTCAGTGAAGAATTTCTTCCTGATGTCCAACCTAAACCTCCCCTCTTTCAGTTTTAGCCCATTCCCCTTGTTCTACCATTATCCACCTGTGTAAAAAGTCGGTCCCCCTCCTGCCTGTAAGCTCCTTTCAAGTATTGGAAGGCCGCAATGAGGTCTCCCCGGAGCCTTCTCTTTTCCAAGCTAAACAATCCCAACTCCCTCAACCTTTCCTCATAGGAGAGGTGCTCCAGCCCTCTGGTCATTTTGGTGGCCCTCCTCTGGACCCGCTCCAACAGCTCCACATCCCTTCTGTACTGGGAGCCCCAGCCCGGACACAGCACTCCAGGTGAGGCCTTACAAGGGCAGAGCAGAGGGGGACGATCACCTCCCTCTCCCCGCTGGCCACCCCTCTCTTGATGCAGCCCAGGATGCCATTGGCCTTCCTGGCTGCGAGAGCACACTGCCGGCTCATGGCCAGCTTTTCGTCAATCACAACGCCCAAGTCCTTCTCGGCAGGGTTGCTCTCGAGGAGTTCTTCTCCCAGTGTGTACACACACCTGGGATTGCCCCAACCCAAGTGCAACACCTTGCACTTGGCCTTGTTGAACCTCACCAGGATCTCGTGGACCCATTTTTGCAGCCTGTCCAGGTCCCTCTGGATGGCATCCCTTCCTTCAGGGGTATCAAGCCCCACTCAGCTTGGTGTCACCAGCAAACCTGCTGAGGGTGCACTCAATCCCACAGTCTAAGTTGTCGATAAAGATGTTGAAGAGCACTGTTCCCAAGTCGGACTCCCAGAGATCCATTATACTCTAACACTACTTGTGTAATGCAGCACTGAGGTACAGATCACATGCTACAAACATTATTCTCCCCTGGCTTACAAGAACAAATAAACACTATATCCCCACCAAAAGCTTGTAAATGATCTCACATTGCCACTCCTGCACTAGAATTCTTTCTGCTACACTTACCTTCAAAGTCCCAGAAATCACAACTGTGCATTCACCCTGCTGAAAGCTTTCAATCTGCACACTACTACCGACACAAACCAACTAATGAGCGCCAGGCTGAACTCTCACAATGCCAGTCCTTCTTTGCTCCAGCTAAACTGTTCAATGGTCAAGACAGACATGCCTGCCAGTACACCTACCCACACAAATGCTGGAACTGAAGAGTGTGGAATAAGAACACAATGCTGTATTCTTAACTACTTTTGTACTGAAATATTAAAGTGGTCTCTATTTCACTCATTCCCTGTGATTATACTCTACTGCAGCTGATGGTTACAGTTACCATACAACATGACAACAGGCCATTTTTTTTCATGGCTTAGTTTTACAGATGTATTACTTTCATTAATAATGACAACTTTTTATTATGGAAGAGATTTGAGTTTACTTAAACAAATTCTAGAAATTTAAGATAAACTGTCCTAAAACTTTGGACTCAGTAGTTGTCAAGGCAACTAACTATCTGAAAAAAGAGATTACATGGATTAGGATAATAATATTGTTTTGATTCTCTGACTTCCTCATTCCTCTTATTTATTCACTCTAGGACAATCCTACAAAGATTATATAGTCACAAGCTGTTTCTGCCAAAGATAATGTAACAAGATGTTTTTTTTTTTTTACTGATATACCTCTGTGACTACTATACTGCAATTGCCAGCACGGTTATTGATGCCTGGCATTCAACTCTATGAGGTTTTGTCTTAAATTCCTGTATTCCATATGTGTATATATATATATATATATATAATTTGTATAATATAATTTAATTTGTATAATATAATTTAAGATAGATGCATATGCTGCAGCACACACAAAGTTTCTTTACTTATAGGTTTTGTTTTTACATTTTGACATCCTTTAAAAATTGCCCCATGACTACCTTTAAATACAATCAAACTTAGTTCTTCACTCACTCTCAGATTGTGGATAAGGAGGTTTCTTGGCATTTATAATTCTAAGAAAATTACAAGTCCAATCACCTTTTACTCTTCTGGGAAAACAGGGTATATAAATTTCTGCATGTTTCTCTTTCATTACCCTGCAAGAAATCATTTCATACTTTAGATCATAAACACGGAAAGGGAAGAACACAAGACACGCTCAGTTCTCCTCACCACTGTGTTACAAAGGGTGAAGAAAAACATATAACAATACCTTAACTTTTGAAAATCAAATTCATCTTCATATAAATGCCATTTAGCCTTAAACGCATACAAAACTAAGTACTTTCATTTATGCTACTCTCCCTAGGCAATTTTTAATTTTGAAGATAAAGCACTTACTGTATATTCATGTACTTTTAATACCTCTAAAGCCATACACTGAAATCCAGAAGAAGACTCTTTCACTTAGATGTATTTTAACAACAAATATTGTTTAAACTTCCATCATTCTACGTCTACCTTATTAAAAGAGACACTCTGTTCCAACGGATTAAGTGTATTGGCAGCAGCAGCGGCTGCTGTTAGCTGTGCAGTCAGGGCCTGTAACTGAACGACCAGACCAGCATCCAGGGCTTGAAGCAGTGACGGCTGAGGCTTCTGCTGCTGTATCTGCAGCGTCTGTATCAATTGCTGAAGCTAAAAGAGAAAAGACAACTACATTAAACAAGAAGGTTTTAAGAGATTAGTCTTTTCCCCTTCCAACCAGGAAAAATAACCTCATGAATGCAGTATAATCTAACCTATGACTATTACTTCATCTTAATCTGTTTTCATTTATGGCAAATTATGCTCCCACTTACTGGCTAATCTGTTTTCTGTGGCTGATAAGACATGCAGATGCTTCTTCCTCCTAACTTGCTCTGACAGGTTGCATGATGACCAGTCACCACTCAGGATTTCCTGCTTTCTAGGGTTCCCCCTCTTCTGTTTCTCCAGTTTGATTCCTTCTGACCTGAAAAAAAACTGTTAGCCTACTCCAGTTTCCTAAGGGCCTATCTATATTAGGAAAATTTGCACACTGCAACGACACTTGTGTAGAGCAAGTAACTGACTGCACTGTTGCAAGCTCCACTTTAAGGGGTGCAACATGTCTGTATTAAGAAATTGTGCTAGTGTCTCTGGGTAAGCCATGAGGAAAATGTCAAGCTGAAGCTCAGGTCTGCACTTAGAGAATGCAACTGTCATGCTATGTCAACCAAATCATACAAAGCAAATTAACCAAGAATTAGCAATCTAACCTGACTTCCTGCATTGGCACAATTCTGCATTATGTGTAGACGTATCTTAGGATGAAATGTGCCTAGGACAGCTAATGGGATGCAATGTTGAACTAGAACCAGCAGCTCTGGGGCAACAGATGTCCAGTAACAATCCAAAACTCCTCCATCCACTATGGCAAAGAATAGTACAACAAAGGGCTGCGTCTACTTTTCTCGTTTAAAAAGAGAAAAAAAAAAAAGAAGTATGGGTAATGTCAAAAGGCAGATGTTATTTTCATTTGCTTGTTTGTATTCAAACAATCCCATGCTGCATTCCAGAAGACGTCTTGAATTATACTGGAATGAGTACCATCAGAGAAGTTTTTGGAAGTGTAGTGAATGTCTCTAAAACTGGATCTAAAACTATTGATCAGAGTACAACAGGATACCCTAAGAGTTGCCTCCTTCAAATCTACAGAAGGAAAATAAAGTAACATTGCATCTTCCATAAATGACTTTTTTTTTTTTTTTTTTTAATCAGACTACCATAAAAAGCACCCAATTGTCTAGTGCACCATGATTGCCTTGCCCCAACTTACTATTTATATATAATTTTTTTTAAAGGAGCTGTCCCACTAAGGAAATGAAAGGCTAACTTTTTCATGTGTACATCTGTTCATCTGTTGAGCAGAGATGCTTCCGCTGAATTGTACAAATTTATCTTAATGCAGAAGGAAAAGGTACTATCCCTATGGAAATAAGTACTCATAAAGTACCTCAGAATTAGAAGAAGCAGTCCTTTGACCTTCCATGAGGTAAACCTCTACAGTTTATTCTTTCGTTATTTCTGGAAAATGATTGAGCAAATCCAGGTAGTTCAAAATCTGCTAACAGAAGTGCCCAGTTATCTTTAAATTCATATCCCATCTCCTCATGGAGTTCAACATTAAGCTTTTAAGGCTTTAATCTCTCCCTTTTTACTAGGGTTCACTAGGAACTCTGTAATCTTCTTTACCACAATGCACCAGAAATGCACAATCTTTTTTCAAGTTTGTTTTGAAGTTACCTTCTGATCATGTGATATTACACTTCCTGTTCTTTAAAGACAGACTCCTTATACAGCAAAGCCTCTGGAAATGCTTCAGTAATTGTTTTATCTCACCAAGAGCTTTCACTAATTACTGTAACTGGCAAAACTGAAAAGCTTCCCACTTCCTTCTTGGCTGATCCACAAAGATGAGCAAATATGACTGGTCCACCTTGAACTGCTCTGAGTAGGAAGGAATCAAACTGAAGAAGCAGAGATGGAAGCCCAAGAGTGGGAAAATCCTGAGTGATCACAGTTCCAGCTGCACATTCTTGTTGTTCACATCTTTATTACTCCTATCCTCTCCTATGTCTAGAGGCTTATTTTACCTGCATGCAATCTCCCCCACAAAACACAATGTTAGGATGAAATCAAGGATGTTGAAGCTTTGAGGGATGTGACCTTGGTGGGAGTGACTTGGAGAACAGGAAGAAGAGATGGACAAAGGATGGAAGAAAACATTGCAGTTCCTCTACCAGTCCTAGAGATCTGAATAAATTTGTGCACCCAGCCTTTCTCCACACTTCTGCTGGTGCCCATCTATTCCTTGCCCTGAAATCTATTCCCTTCCTGATACCATTTAGAGATATATATCCAAATGTTGTTTGTGACCTGCTATACTCAGAACTCTTA
>VXAV01009183.1:204366-218498 GCA_013399715.1 Alectura lathami | reverse complement strand
AAAAAAAAAAAAAAAAAAAAAAAAAAAAAAAAAGTCCCCATTTCGTAAGCTCTTATCCTAACTCAACTGCACAGAAATATAAGAGATCCCAAGGGCCAAACCTGCACTGTGTCTCTGAAACCATCAATAACTCTTCCGCAAGTCTCTTCAGAAGGCTGTGTAACAGCTAACCAATTCACCTCATCTCCATGCCTCAAAAACCATCCCCTATCCAACCATGCTTCACTCTTCCAACCTGTTGGCCTTGTGTCACACCAAAACATCCAGCAGCACAACTTAATGCCCTAGGAGGGTGAAAAACACCAGTGTGATGGTGCATTTTGTTAACCAAGTTTATTACTTGACAGGAATGTAAACTGGAAAGCTCTCACTGGAGGATCTGAGCCATGGAGATGCACCCATAGGATCCTGACCCATGCACATCCGGTATGCCAGGCTCCTTTTCCAGGTCCTCCAGTATCTCATGCAATTGCAGATCCTCTCTCCACTCCCTTTTTCATCTACCCTCCACACCCAAAGTTTCAGCAAACCTTCAGATGTTCCTGTCAGCCCTCAACCAGTCCTAGTTAACTCGGATGCTTCAAGTGCCATGGGGAGCAGGAAGCGTGACAACAGAGAAATGCCTCAGGTCTGAGCATCACTCGGGAGCACCCACACCTACCTGGGCCCTTCAAAGAAGTTGTGGTTGGTATCGGGGCTGCTTTGCTCTCTGTCCCTCTACAGTTCTCTCTTATTAATTCTTAGCAGTCTTCTCCCCTCTCATCATATATTTTTTTTTTTACACTGTCTTTTTTGGTTACGTTTTTGTGGCTTCTGATTTATTTGGTAACCTGTTATTTTCTTTGCGCTGGGATTTGACAGAAAATAAGTTATGCACATCACTAGTGCAGAGGAAATCAGGGGGCACAGCATCCCACAGTAATACACAGCTGCCATGCTGGTGGTACCTTCCCTGCACAGTATTTTAGCCAGCGCTAACCCACAGCCCAGTGATTCCTGAGCCAGCACTAACTGAATTTTTTCATACAATCTTTGACCTCCCTCCACAAACGCTATTTTTTAATGCACGTAAATCTTTACCGTGCCCTATACCTTGAGGCAAAAACGCATAATCAAAACTTGTGCAAAGAAACACCTTTGTCTTGTTTCGAACTTGCGTTCATTAATGACACTGGCTTTGTGCAGCTTTTGAATTGGAAAAAACAGGAATTTGCCTCTTCTGTGTCACCAGTCCTATAGACTCTTGTCTCGTGATCTTCCAGACTATCTCTGTTCTAGCCCAAAAAGAGTATCACTACTCAGTAATTTCTCACACAGACCTGTTCTGCTCCTTTCACTGTCCCTTCTGCCCCTCCCTGTACATGCAGTTCTGCCAGAACAGCCTTGTGAGGTGGAACCAGACCGCACGTGACGCAAGATAACGACGTAACAGCAGTGTAAAGACTCCCCATCTCTTTCCTAAAAATGTCTGGGATTCTGATTACTATTTTGACTACTGCTTAATTTTGAAAGACATTTTCATTTCAATCCCATTATCTTTTTAATTACCAGGTGATGAAGTTTCAGGGTCCATCAGTGTGTACATAAAGGCAGAGCTGCCTTTTCCATACCATCTCCCCACTCTGCGCTACTCCACACTTCACTTGACGAAACCGCAGTCTGCCATCTAACAGTCAGTACAGCAATGTCACTGTCCAAGCCTTCCTGTCTAGCACCTCCTTATTGCTATCCCAAAGAATACAGTCAACAATTGGTTTTGCCTCATAATTTTACCCCTTTTTCATAGCATTCATGAATATATTGAAAGGCACGGATTCCTGGCACAAACCCATATAAGATCCAAACAGTTTAGTTCTACATGTGATCTCTTCTACCACCTCCCCTTTAGCAGTTGTCTATACAGCCTAAAGATGTGCTCTTTCTCCACCCAGTTCAACTTCTTTTCAGACTTCTGGGGATGGATCTTGTCAATTCCCTTTCAGAAATCCCAGTAGGTAGCATCACCTGGTTCTCCTCTGTCTACACGCTTGCTGATTCTCTGAAAGAACTCTCGCACATACGTGCCATACTATTTTCCCCTCATAAAAATCACACCAATTCTTCCTCATTTTGTCATATCCATTTGGGCATTGTTTCAGAAAGATCCAAATTCTGCTACCTATTTCTCACCATCTCCAAGTGATATTTCTTTACTGTTCTTAGACTGGTTGAAAAAAAAAAAAAAATGCCTGAAGAGTCAGCTTTTGCTATTGTACCTTTAAAACAAGTGTTTCTCCCATACCACCCCCTCATCTATCGCAGTCAATTGATATTATCTGGAAATAGATAGGAAATCATCCTCAGAAGAGTTTTGTACGAATTTCATGGACAACAGGAAAAGCGTCATTTCCTCATGCATCTACTTCAGAAGTGACAGGTTCCAAATACAACCAGATAGATTGATTCTACTACCAAAAAAAAATCTTGATTTCAGTGTCATATCCAGGAAAGGAGGAGGCTGCCAAGTAAAACCAATTACATTGGCGATTTTGTATTTTTCTCTATCTGACGCAACAATTTAATGTTTTGTGCAACAAAAAGCAATGACTGCGGCAGCTAAGAAACAATGCAAGAGGCAGTATTCCATTGTACTCCAGAGTTAGGCTTAACCACATTACTAATACTTTCTTTCCCTAAAGTCATTTTCTATACACTGTAGACTTTTATCCAAATTTCGTGGAAAAAAACATGGGCTTGCTCAAAAATTTAATGAGCTACATAGATTAACTGTCAGCAATGGGGTAAGGGCAAAGACGAGACTGATGCTGTGATTAAAGCTCTGAATTTCCGCTTTACACGTTCACTTTAATTCTGTTAAGAGATGTGGTCTGCAAGAGCATGGTTACTGAAAGCCCGCGAATTCATCAGCATATTTCGGTTTCTCATTGTTCAGAAATGCAAATAATATTATCATTAAAATTGTAATTCAGAAAGTGCTGAAAGAGTTTATTAGATTGTGAATATCTGTAAAAACTGAACCTGCTGTAAAAAGCTGTAATTCCCAAGGCACTCTGCTACACAGGGCTGAACTCCCGTCTAAAGTTTCCAAAGACCAGGCAGCTTGCAAACAAACTGCATCCCCTGCGGGTGGCTGGCCGCCTGCAGAGCAGCTTGCTGCACCTCCGTGGAAGGCGATGGCATCCCACGCCTCTCCAAGGGCAGCGCTTCCTTCTGCAATCTTTCACCACGCTCACTCAACACGCAAGAGAGCCAAACGGCGGTTTCCCTGCTACAGTGGTATCTTGGATACAAATCAGAACGCAGTGCTAACTTTATTAAAACGAAGCTTCATGAGTATTACAGCCTTTTTCAAACATCTGGTCACACCTTATAAAGGCTGGAAGAGATTGGCTAGGAAACACTTTTTCATACAGCAAAAATTCTGCCACAAGAAGGCTTAGAACTAGGAACACCCCTGGTCTCACATGATTCAAAGGAACACTCTACTCGTAACTCAGGAGTTACGGCACTGTTACAGCAACTAAGGGAACAAACATTTTGATCCTGATGCTTTAGGGCTCAGATCAGTCTCTGAGATCACGACCAAAACTGACACCAGGGATATCGATTACCCACACCTCCACCGAAATATTGCTAGTTTCCTCTGAAGCATTTGGTCCTGGCTTATGTCAGGACATAATGCTACCCAGACACCACCTATAATAGCAGCTGTTTGCAATTGTGATGTGCAGAAGGCAAAATAAATACTTGACAGTCGTGCCTAACGTATTAACAAATCACAATAATTTCTTTCACATTTCAATAGCATTAGAAATAAATCAAATTCAATTGCACATACAGAAAGAGTCACTGAATTGCGTACCAAAATATCTATATCACGACACTGCAAAGAACAAGAAAAGAGCATTGTCAGTCACTGCTTTGGAAAACATGATAGAATCAAGAAGCTTTATTACATTGCATTTTATACACTCCTCAACATTGTTGTCTAGGAAGAGTTACTTAAATCCTCTGAGCCCATCCTCCAGTGAACAATATTTTCCCTTGGAGCTGACTAGAACCTGCCAGTGAGAACTGTTACTCAAACCCAATTAACACCTTGTTGCTCTCAGGGCTGCACAGAAATTTTAAACTACAGATCAAAGACGTGCATGTAAGATGACCAGAATGACAGACGCTCCATCCTGCGTGAGATATTTTAGTTTGAAATGAGTATAATGAAAAGTTCTGTCTTGTATTGATTACTGGAAGAACAATATGGGTTGCCAAAATCCAACATTAGAAAAACAGAGCAAAACAGCAACCACCCTAATATGACTGTTTTCAAACACTTACAGTGCATGCTAGGTGGCTTATGTTAACACGCACTTAAATAAGTCAGTAAGCTTGGTATCTCAATGTTGTCCTTTTACCACTGCACTTAACTGATTTATGAAATATTTAAAATCAGCTGAGAACACTTGCTCAAAGTTCCCTGCCTGTCAGTCACATTACATACCACACTCCACATATGTTAATGTTTGCAGAAGAGATCTGAACGCTCACCCTGTGTGTACACAGTTGAGTAAAATAAGAGAAAGAGCCAACAGGCCAGGCTCCAGCTGAACACTTCAGCATGTGAAGAAGTCACGCATTACTGTCACTGCCGCTGCTTAGCCCCCACCTGCCCATTTCATTTTGAGGAAGCACAAGTTCAAGCCTCCTGAACCTGAACAATTTGAGATGCAATGACAAAATTCCATTTCAGTTTTCATATTTTAGAGTCATAAGTCACACTACAGCCTGTTTACAATTTCCTCTAAATCCTCTTTTCTACTTTCAAAGAAAGCTTCCAAGTCTGGCTGGTATCACCTGCTTTGTCCTAATAGCCTACGAACCTAAAGTGGAACTTAAAGAAACCACCTGGATTCAACCCTAGTCTCCTGAATTGCTGGCAGCTAAGAAATGTTTAGTTCAGATGTTTAGTTCAGAATAGCCTCTAGAACATTCTTCATTTGCCCTCAGACCTTTAAGAAGTCATAAAATGCAATTCCCCTTATTCTCTTCATAGTAACTTGGATGTTTACTGCATACGAACAAAAAAATTAGCCCAAGGTCCCAACAGAGAGACGACTGATCAGAAGGTCCACATGGCCCCTGAAAGCACGCCCCATAAGAAAACAGGGAACATTAAAGGGGTATTTCACCTTCTGCTGTTCTCTCACCACCCCTGCCACGCTGCTTCCTACATCATTAGCACTTTCCACGATTTCATAGATAATTCTTCATCGCCAACAGGAAAGTCTCTCAGCTTCAGGCATGCCGTCAGCCTGCAGAACTCCAGAGGCCAGCTCACAGGCTGCCCTCACTGCAGAAGTGCCTCCGCTCCTGCGGCAACACGCTGCTTTGGAAGGATGTGGCGCGGTGTGAAGCTGGGTGCCTCAGAGAACTCTATACGCAATCACATCTCCACAGTTGTGAGGTGTGAAGTACAGGGACAGATCCCAAATGTCCCGAAAATCAAAGACTGGCACATTTTCTCTGCAAAGTGCTTTTAGGGCCTACAACAAAAGCTGTCCTGTTTACTGACTTCAGAATGTTTTCTCCTTAGGTATGGCCTAAAATTCCCTGCATGCCTAATGAAGCTTCATGAGTTAAAATTAAAAAAAAATAAATAAAAGAATCTTGTTTATAGCAGGTTGTATTTCTCTGTAACCAATACATTTGTTATAGATATGTTTCTCCTTTCCTGCTAGGTGTTTCAGTTCAAATTTCTGAAAATTAAGAAGCAAGCAACTTACCGCTTATCTAGTAACCAAGCTGTGAAGTAACCAACACGTTAACTGCTGCTATAATGTAGAGCAGATTCACAGAATAACCCATTCCTTTTCATGCGGACCAGCTTTGTTCCGTTACTATGTATAGGACATTTACTATTCTGAAAACTTCAGTCTGATCAGATCTTTCCATGAGCTTTCAACAATCTGTTTAACGTACTGTAAGTTCTTTGGACTTCATTTTTGGAAAATGCTAAGATTTTTATAAACAAGATTATTACTCATTTTAAAACCTCAAACACATCAATATAAAAATACTAAAATTGTATTTTCTATCTGTCCTATCAATTTCTAAATAGTCTGTCGAGAGAACATAAATGCTTTCTATAAGGCCAAGATTTTTAAAGAATCTGTTTTAGAATGAGCAGCATACAATTTGCAGTCCTTTGTACTTCATTAAAGAAACTAGAGAATGATAGGAATGGAGAGCAAAGGATGCATGCAATTAATTCTACTTCTGTTTGTACCTGTAACTAATAAATCAGAAGAAAAAAAGAAAAAAAAAAAAAGGAAGAGGGTAACTCCAGAGAAGACGGAACCTCTCCCCAGCCAACTTCAAATTCACAAGTATGTAGAAACCCTGAACCCTGGGCCAAACAGCACAAGAAGATGGATCTTCTCATATATTTTTTTCCAAAAATGCATGCTATTTCAATTACAAATTCCAATTCCACAACGTAAGACAGCTGTTCACTGCCTTCTGTAAAATACCTTGTGCAGGTCTAATCCATGCTCATAAAAGAATATTTACTCCTATCTTTCAAAATTGATGTTATAATTATGACACAACTTTTAAATAAACAAGCTCAACGCTACCAAAAGAGATGCCTTCAACCCCTCAGCTGTTGCTGTGCTACACTCCCTTTGTGCTCAGTCGCCATCCATCCAAACCACCATTCCTTGCTGCTGCTGCCTCCTGGATCTAAGCTTTGCTCTTCCTCTTTTACTATATTCTTCTCAACCAATACTGTCAACGGGCCCAGAGCACTGTCTGTCAAGCCTCCAAAACCATAATCAGGTTAAAATTCGTTATGGTTTTTACCATGTAGAAGGTTGCTTTAATTCAGGTGCGAAGTCTTATTTTTAGCACACGCATTTTAGTAACTTGCACTGTATTTCTGAATGTCAAAGCATCAGAAAAATATCCACCTGCTACCTGCTCGTATAATCTCAAAGCTAGAAAAGAGGTATCAATGCAGTATTATACATTTGAAAGTTAAAATAAAACAAAACAACAACAACAAAACAGCTCATACCATCAAGACCTGCACCCAGTACAATCAGATAAACTCTGTAGACAAGCAATTGAAAAGAAAGCGGAAAGACAATGGCAAACGGTTGCATAACCGCAGTTGCCATTACTGTACAAGTGGTAGCTCCCTTGCCAAAAGCATGACAGCATACAGACAGCATATTTTTGATGGAATAAACCTGACAAAGGGTCATGATGGCAACACACTCTTTTTCTCTTACTTTCCCCAAATTTTAACAATCCCCCTTTAAAACGTATTCAAAAAAAAAAAGTTTGGTTTTGGTCAGTACAGCTGACAAGGACAAGTGAAAACGAGAACTAGCACAGCAGTAGCTGAAGACCATCTTGTTCTCCTGAAGAAGACGTTCCATACCACGTAGAAGCCGCTGATGAGTAAGGTTAATAGAATTACCCAGCTGGCTGCTGCTGCTGTCAGTACTCCCAGAGAAATACAGCAGAAAAACAGTTCCAAGAAGTGAAGAAACGGGAGAAACATGCATGCGACTCAAGAAAAGCTGGCATACGAGAACAAGGACTGACACTGTTCACTGAGCTCAAAGCCAAGCTGAACTCTGAGCACACACGTGAAGAAACAATGCCATCCCATTGTCCCAGGCCCCACTCTGAAGTCACAGCAGCATTCGCTGAGGCCAGGAATGCAGGCCCTAACCAAGGCTGAATCAGTCACTCCAGAGATAAATTTCTCACTGGCTGCCCAGAGATGGAACGATGGGCCAATTTCAGAGACAGAAAAATAGTGTGAAAAAATCCTTATGAAAATAATCAAATGTCTGGATCACGTATGAAGACGTGCTTCATCAAATGCTTTTGTTCTGATGTTTCATCTTCTCTAAGAACACCACTTAGATTACTAGACTCCACTCTGACAACTGCCAGAGGAAAACAGACTGCTGATGGCAAACTCAAATAAGACTTGTTAACATAATTTCAAGTACTTTGCAAAAGATTGTAGCCCCAGGCATGGTTTCAGTGAGAATGTGAAAATCAAATGATCTGAAGGCAGGAGAGTTCAGAAGCGCATTTGTGTTAAATGGTAAAACGGTTCGCTGTTCTCCACAAGGGCAGCAAACAGGACCCACACCTGTAGCTATCCACTCAAACCCAGGAGGATCAGCAGAATCCAGAGATCTACATTACCCACCCCCTTCTCCCCAGGCATATAGGGATCTAATCCACATCACGCTTCAAGAAGAAATTGAAAGTGCATGCCTGGAAGGCAGAGAAATAATCAAAGACTGCCCTACACTGCTTCACTAAAGAAGTGAGGTTATGAGCAAAACATGCAGAAGAGAATGCTGATATCGGAGGCCTTTAGCACAGCCCTGCATGAGCATTTACAAGGCCTGAACTCAAGATCCTGTGATGGGAGAAGGCCTAAGGTCAGACCAGTTTTTGAAAATGGGATATCGAAACTGTACATTTTTATTCAGCACACACGGAGACATTCAGTCAGGTGCTTTTGTCCATTTCATACTGACTACATCCTGATGAGAAGGTGATTTCTGTCCCCATGTCCTTTTAACAAAAAGCAAACAGCTCGGCTCTTGCTGGCAAGCAACAGGGTGAAATATTTACACTTCACTGATGCTGCTCTTCATGCCCCTGACAGCAGAAGTGAAATTAACAAATTCTTACATATTTTGCTGTATCTCAAGGGAATTCATGCAGTTTCTGTAGATTCAGTGTTTTGTTTTTGTTTCCTCTAAGGAGCACTACAGGGGTTATAAAGAAAAATGAAACTAAAGACCTTTCTCACATCCAAGTCAGGTTAAGAATGAAAAGTGGAGACAGGTTTCCAGGTATGTGTCTACATGCACAGGCAAATAAAAATTGCTATTTTTTTATTCTGAAAATATGAGTATGAGGTAAAAAAGCATTCCAATCTGCTACAACAAAACTTACCCACATCAGATGAGAACTGAAGTATCAAACAAACAAACAGTAAGAAAGCTTCAAACACAACAGTTGCAGAACCCTTTACAAGGGAGAGGATGTGAAAGCAGCCTGTACTTTTCTATCCCTGTTGAACTATTAGTGAGAAAGAAGAGGAAACAGACACAGGATTTCTCTTTTGCTCAGCAACAAGTTAAAAAAGAAACAAAACCAAAACACTGCAGCTGTTTCAGGTGCTTCAGCGAATGTGAGCCGTGCAGCGGAACTTGAGAAGCCAACCTTGCTCTGGAGCAGCAGGGTACAGGCCCTCTCGCTGCTCCTCACACACAACCGCTGTTACCCCTGTTTGCACTGATGAAAGCCCTGGCTCCTCATTTCCAAGCGCATCCTTTTCGTCACTCCCCCCAGCTACTCAGCACCGATCTCTATTTAGCATCTTTATGAGGCATACCAGTTAGCTTTTTTCAGCAGCAACTGGCAGTCTTTTGTGAAAAAGCTGCCTCGGTGACTTTTAGAACATGCCATTTAAATACAGCATTCCAAAATAGAACAAGAGACTCACACTGCACTGCTGTGCACTGTGCTCCAGCGTGTAACTAACATGCAGGGTATTTCCAAGGGGCGCGCTCCTGAAACCGCAGCCAGCTGAGCTGTCCCCACCGCCACCTCAAACACGGCGTCCAGAGAAGCATCAGGGTAAAGGTGACCAACAGACGACTTAAACAGAGCACGCAGACAACCGCATCACCAGCACGTGCTCGGTGATAGTTACGTCCACACGCTGACACACTTCAGAAGCAGTGAGTTAACACGAATGTTAACACCGACGATCTTATGTATTGCTTGCTCCCATCCCACAGGGCTCTCACAACCACTCTGCACACCAGAAGCTCCCTGTGACTCCACCTGACGATGACCGGTGTGTGAACAGCCATCTTCACTGTTAGCCACAGCCAAAGCCCAGCCTCGCCATTGTGAGCCAGTTTTAACTGTGGCTCTTTCACCTAGAAGACACTTGGGTTAACAGCGGAAAAGGCGCCGCAACCTGTATCCCTCTTAACGCAAACCATAATCACTGCCTTAAGCTTTTAGTGCTTCACGTGCACCCCCACCTTCAAATACTTTCGGATGGAGCACATTCCATGTCTCCATGATGAGATCTATTTTTCCATTCAACTCACTTGAATATGAAAAGACCAACACCCAACTGTACAGAGAGCTTTCTTCTTGGTATCTGCTTCAGGGAGAAGCTCTTTTTTTTTTTTTTTTTTTAATACATGGTTGCCTTTTTACAGTTGCCTTTTTGATATCAGTAATATATTGTGCTGCCTCAAAACTAGAAAAACAGCATTTTCTCTGCCACATTTTAGCTCAAATGTGTAGCATTAGAGGCTAACACTATCATTGACCAGATTCGACAACGTAAGTTCTGCAGCTAGAGAAGTTTTCAGATTTTAAGCTACTGAACTTTCATAAGTAGTTGCCAATTTTCTAAATGGCTGTAGGTCAAAACGCAGACATCAGACTTAGCAACAAAAAAGTACGAGTTAGTTTCTTTGTCTTGTCCAAAGTAAGCATGAGGTATTTTTCTTCTGTATTTAAGCAAAGGGAAAACAAAAAGACAGTAAGGGCAGCATCACTGCCAGCAAGACTTAAAGCCCGTACATTAAGACGTGTCTGTATGTGAGAAACTTTAAACTAACGGAGATGCTGGATTTAATTGAACTGCACCAGTGAATTACTATTGGCAGTTTTGAAAGAAACAAGCATCTAACCCAGAACAGTTCCTTAAAGGTTAACTAATATTTGTCCTTTCAAGAATCCTGTTTTTCTGTACTCAGGATGCAGTTAACATGGCTAACAAAGCAAATATTCAGTTTATGTTCTATTTAAAACTCATCTCTAATCTCCACTTTCCCTGAATTAAATTCCAGTACTGCAAGAAAACTCCAGTGACTATAGCACCTAAAACGATTTCAGGCACTGCACCTGAAACTGGTTTGAGAACGGCTAGCTCTGAAGCTGATAATACTGAACTATAATACAAATACTGGGTCTTCATTACCGAAGTTTGCAATTAAACCACTGTTATCCAACTGCTGGAACTGGACAGCACGTGTGCTTGTCTCTAGTACATCTGAATTCATCTTAGCAAAATACATTTTATGGAATGTATAAAGAATTTGAAGCATTTAAATCATTTTCTCCTGTCAAGACCTGTTCTTGACTTTGATGTTGTGCTTTTCAGAAGAAGCTCAGGGTCCAAACTGACACCTGGAGCAAAATGATTCTCCAGAGGCGAACCTTCAGGATGTCAGCTGTAGCAAAAGATAAACTGTGCAGTATGAAACACTGGCCATTAACAGTATACTAAGTCAGCTGTAGAATATTTTACTTTTTGTTCAATTGCTAAGCATTCCTCATCAAAGGTAAAATATCAACCGCTGCATGAAACCAATACTGAGAGTGTTTTATTTACCAGTGCGATTATTTCTCACCTCCAAATTTACCTTTCCCAAGACTTTAAATCATAGAATCACAGAATGGCCTGGGTTGGAAGGGACTTTAAGGACCACCCAGCCCCAACCCCCTGCCGTGGGCTGGCTGCCACCCACCGGATCAGGCTGCCCAGGGCCCGTCCAGCCTGGCCTTGAGCACCTCCAGGAATGGGCTGTTGGAACTAATCCTATACTCCCATTCAGGTACAGCGCTGACAGTGCCAACAATCAGCGCTGGATGTGTAGCAAGTTTCCACAATAGCAGGCACTACTTCCAGTTACTCAGAGTTCAAGGAAACTTACGATATTTCTTTCTTATCAAATCAATGGCCAGCCTGTGTCAGTCACCTCAGTTGTGACGATCATACAGGATAGCTGTGAGATCTTTTCTCGGTTTACACATACGTTTGGAGCAATCTACACTACTTAGCTTGGCAGCTGCTTTTATTTTAGCTTCATTGCAGAATCCAAACAGAACTCCTTCCCTGAAAAAAAAACAGCAAACAATAGAAGTACCCAGTCTGCAGATTTAAGCGTTTAAATGTATTCAGAATGTTCTTTCTAAAGTGTCATCTGGATTTCACCAGTAAGTTACAGAAACCGCATAAAAATTGTAAAATTTTGCTGAATGCAAACTGCATAAGAGACAGCATGGTTAAAGTTTTTTTTCTATAAACCTAGTGTACCCTGTCAGATGCTAAATTTAATTTACATCTATTGTAAGCCAAACATCTCTATAACAGAACTCTGACATCATTTCTGGAGTATAATGTGACCTCAAAACATAATATAAACAAAGAAAAGGAATTTTACAAGCAAAGTACAAATAGCTTGTAACTTAATTGAAAGTATTTAGGTGTAGTGCAAACTACAAACTATGTACGCACACACTTCAGCTGTTTAAAATATTTATTAATCATTTCATAATTCTAAAATGCTAAATTTCTGTAAGTCAGTTAGACCAGAAGTATCTACAGAAAGCTAAAACCAAGTTCTGCACTGGATACAGCGGCGTCAGAGCGGCTAGCATTTATACTCAGCACTCCACAAGCACAGTACCTTGTGTCTCTCTTACTGCCAGGACTGGGATTTTGGTTACAGCATCTTTAAAACTTTCCTAGCAGTGTAGTCCAGGGTTCAAATGCAGAGACATGGTTTAAACCAAAACAGAATGAAATCATGAAAGCAAATACATTCTAACAGATGTCGTCTGTTACTGCTACAGGACAAAATTTGGTTCACCTTCTGCACTTTCTTTTCCAACTATGCAAAGTCTACTCTTTTTCAGGTGTTTAAAGGATTTAAGGCATACTCTAAAGCTCTTCCTCTTCAGCATGGTTCTCATCCTAAGTCCCCAGAGTTAATCTGTTATTTTGACAGTATTTATACCTGAGTGCTCAGCAAGTCACCCAGAAGTAGTTTCCCAATACGAAAGTGAAGACTTTTGCTCACACTAGCAGGTGTAGGAAAAAGGTTCCAAACCGCTTATGCTCTTCTGTTCCTGTGACTAGACTCCTCCTTTTCCCTACTTAAAAATATGGCATGTAAGCTAATTAAAAAGTAAAATGGGAAAAAAAAAAAAAAAAAAAAAACTGTTTCTAGTACTCATTTTTCTTTCAGTGGCCTCAGTGTGAGTTTTCCACTAAAGAATTCAAACTGCAGCACATGCACTGTTTGAATTGTACCTCGGTTACTGCTATTCAACTGCTACTGAGTTCTTAAGAAGCACCTGACCATTTAAAAAACTTTTAAAATCTATATTTTGGCCTGTAGAAACAACATGGTTGGCACATCATGCCACTAAAAAAAAAAAAAAAAAAAAAAAAAATAACTTTTAAAAAAAAAAAAAAAAAAAAAAAAAAGAATTACCATTTAATAAAAGAAAGTAACCTATTAGTTCAAGTTGTTAAAACCATGCCGCTGCCACACTGGAGGCACAGAGAGCAACCTGGAGCGGGAGCAGACTGCAGAGGTATACATTGTAATCAGAACTGATACTTTCTACATCCAATGTAAATAAGGCTAGCTTTGCAAGACATCGGGCTTCCCACCAAGAAAAGAGGTGTTCCTTTTCCCTAATCTCACCTTAACTCTCACTTGCAGTGAAGAGGAACAAAGCAGAGTTATCACAAGAACTGTCTTGCGATAACACGCATATTAGCTTCTGGCACAAAAAGCAGCCCTATGCCGTATCAATACCTGAGCCTGTGAGCGCGTGTTCATAGATCTTGTGCATCATTCGCACCACAGTGCTTTAGCGCAGTACGTGAGCTCTATGTAACATGCGAGGAATGTCTGCTTTCATCCCGACCTCCCATTTATAAATACGCTATTTTCAGTCACCGAGATGGGCCTCCAGGCCTTTGTATTCCCACCCCTGGATTTAAAAAACCAGCTCCGTGAGGCACTGGGGTGCGCGCTGGCGGGGTGCGGGCAGGCGGCTAACGGGGAAGGTGGAAGGGGCCTCGGAGAAGGTGAGCGGCTCGGAGCAGACCCTGGCGAAGCAGGAAATTCCCGGCTCTCCTCAAGCCCGCTGCGTGAAGTTGGCCGGGCATCACACGCTCACCGCCAGCCAGGCACCGGGAAGAGGCCTGCTCCAGCCTCCCCCTGCTCCGCCGCCGGCCCTCTGCCCCCCTCAGCCCGTCCCCCCCC
>VXAV01009183.1:189442-200790 GCA_013399715.1 Alectura lathami | reverse complement strand
GGTCAAAGCCAAATCATCCTGCATGCACATTGCCAGTTCCTAATTAGTTTTTCAGTGTTTTCAAGGAACAGCTTGCAATTTGCAATTCTTTTCCTTTATCCTTTTTCACCAACTACCTCATCATCATCTTTCATTTGCATTTGTAGTTGCCACTGCTCCTTCGCTATAACCATTTTTAAAGTTCCTGATTTGTAACTAGGCTTATTTAAATGTTTTCCACTGAACTTATCCTTAATTTGTTAGACATGATCTCATGGGGAGTTTTTTTTCCCCAGGTGTGTGTGAATTTCAAAGACTGTAAAAGGAATTCTGAACCAATCTGTTAGTAACTGTGGCTTTGTGATAGCCTGATTATTGGACATCCCAGTCAGTTTACTGTCCAGTTCCTCCTGGCTGAGCTTGACTTATTCTCAACGTCCTGGCTTGGTGGTGTCAGGCTCTAGTCATTACACCACAGACATCAGCTCAAAGATTACACTTCACTGGAAAAACACTTTCAAAGACAACTTAGGTTTAAATTCATAGGGCAGCTCCAGTACTCAGACACACGCCTTAAGTCTACATTGATTTCAAATGAAACTACTTTTTCAGGAAAGCAGAAGAAAAAGGCTTATCAATTACCTTCAGCAAGATTTCTCAGTTTTGCTCATAGGTTTGGATAACCTGATGCAACAGTGCTGACCATGCAAGTCACACCTACAGTGGTGTTTCCAACATTGCTAAAATTATCTCAGCCAGGAAGCGTTTCCTAATGCTTTCCTATTCTGTACAGGGTTCTAATCCTGAAGTCTGAACTTGGTGCTAAACTGTTTCTGATTATAGTGTACAATTACAAGGTACAGCGATCACCATTTCTTACTGCTGCATAGTGAACATTTAGTTCTGCTTCTAAAGACGGGTCTTCCAAAGTGAAGGTTAGGCAGTGGTCTGCAGTAGCAATTATAGCATGCTTCTGTCACTTTAATGAAGCAGCAGAACTACAAGGATGGAACATGGAAAATCCTTAGGATATCCACTTACAAATGCTGTAAAGGACATGAGAAAATTCCAGTTTTTCTAGACAATTCCAGCTACAACTATATCCAGTTTTTGGAAGCTCAAACTGAAATAAAAACTATTATAAATGGTATAAGGTATACGCACTGAAATCTTCTTTAAGAATTCAATTCTGGTACTTAAAAAAAGAAAACCAAAACTTTCAGAAACAGATTCAAATATTTCAAAGAAGTGTTCACTGATAACTTTCAGACATTATAGAGAGCAAAAGATTACATATTTGGGACTCTGTAGACCAACAAGTCAAGCTAGGGTGAAAATGCCGTAAGTGAGAACATGAAAGATGGCAGGCAAAACTTCCAAATCTTAAAGAAGTGTTCACTTGCTAGCTCATGTTCCTTCTGAGATACAGGCTGACAACCAGGAGCACCCATCCTTAACCAATAATTTGGATTGCTTCTTCACCTTGGTACATCTCTCCTGCCTACACGCACCAGATCTCTCACATCCGTAATACTGCAAAACCAGGATTCTCTCTCCTATTCTGGTGACACAATCTTATTTGGTTTTGCAGAGCATAACAGAAGTAAACACAAGACACTAAGAGCCATTTCCATCATTTCTCTTTACTTTCTCAAGCAAATGATGTGGGAAAATGATTTAGTATTTTGCCTCATGCTTTTTTTTTTGGATTTGCTTCAAGCTTAACAAATTGAGACCTAGACTGTCACATTTAGTACCTTAAGAAAAATCTGGAGCCATTTAATCAAAATTTCAACCAGCACTTAAGATCACTTTTTCCATCAAAAGGAGTGCAAAATGGCACTCTTAAATTTAAACTTAGTATGCAGATTTTCTCAGCATAGGTCTTTGCCACAGGTATATATAGACCTGGGTGAGTTTTTCTGCAGTGGGTGGTCCAGGCTCTCACCACACATCTGTATTCTGATAGCTACCAAAAACCCATAATATGTAGAAGACCCGAAATGAAGGAATAACCAAGGTTTTTTTTTTTTTTATTGATTAAACTTGTCTGTAACACCTAGTCAACTACAAACAAACAAAAAAAAAGTTCTCCTGTTTGAAGAAAGACCTAAGACTTGTAGTATGCCTTCTTATCACATTGCCAGTTTCCTCATCATGTTCAGCCCAATTCTCCCATTTCAGAGCTTCTTTTCTGTCAAGTTATGGCCTGATTACAGTCATATCAATTGCGCTTTCTGCCTAAACATACGGAGTTTTCATCTCTTCCATTACCTTTCAGTAAAAAATAATTCCGATTAGACAGTGAAGTAAAAGATTTCCTATCACCATTCAATCTTGGACAGTGAAACTCAACTCACTAGCAACTCACACAGCAGTAGAAGAGACACCAGAACTCAATGATGGCATCAGCTAAGCAGCAGACTACTGAGAAATGTAGAAATTAACCTGTTTGCATCACAGGTACATGCCTGTGCTTTGGCAAAAGACAGGTCAGCCAATGAAATCCTCACACTGGAAGAGCTAAACGGAAACAAGCAGGTTGAAGAGGATTACAGGTACGTACAAGGTGATAGCCAGCATGCACAAGGACTTCAAGATAGTCACCACCTCTTTTACCTGGGGTGTGGTAAGAAAATCACTGTCTACTTGCAGCTTCAGAAGGAAGTTGCATAAATGTGCTTTCCTTACCCTTTTTATATTCTCGTTCCAACATGCTTGCTGGAAATGTGCACTAGAATGACAATATTTGCTACCTGTACTATTAACTATTTTGAAATAATATGTTTATAGCATAGCATTTAGCTATGTGTCAACATTCAGATTTCTCTCCATATATCCTAACAAAAAAATAGTTAAGGTTTATGTGACTGGGATAAAGCAAACAAAAAGCACACTTGAATGCAATGGTGAAGTTCTGTGTAAGAAAATGATTGTACTTCTTGACTCTTATCAGACAATACTATGAGAATGCTTCAAGCACATGCTTGCTGGTTTTCACCATTATCTCAAGCACTTGTATGAGCAGCAGATCATAACTAAAACACAAAGGCATGGCAGCTTTTTCCTCGCCTTCCTCCTCCAAGAAAAGAGCTCACCTGTCCAAGGTTACAAAGACTGTACAATTTTAAAAAGAGCATGTTTTTTGAAATATCTGCCGTACTGATAGGTATCACGCTATCCTCCTCTTTTGAAACTGTAGGCAGAAGAGAGCACTCAGTCTCTGGTGTGCTAGGAGATGATAGCATGGCAAAAAATGGAGCTTGAGGAGAATAAATACAGGCACCTTCAGTGCATGCAGAATCTTTTGCCCAGTAAGGCCCAGTGGTTAGTAATGTCTAGAGATACCTCTAAATCCTTCGGCTACCCGAAAGGTTCAGGAGTCCACAAACACACACTCCTCACACACCTTTATCTGTCTCTTAGCCAATAACTAACGCAAGACAGTAACTAACAAAGATGGTTTGGAAACTTCACCCAGGGAGGGAAATGCTCATTACTGGATTATAATTACTTTCAATATTCTGAACTTGATGCTTATTTGACTCAGTATTTATATATTTGTTAATGTAGTTAGAGCTCTTCATTAAGAAAGATAATGAGAACCTGGGCAAACTGGCAGACTGTGAGTACCTTGGGGCTTTGCAAAACACTGCCTGAACTGTAGCACAGGCAGCACTGAGTCAGAGCTGCTAAATTCAGCTGGACTGAGCTGAAACATGCACAGTTAGTTGCTCAGGTCTGACAACACTACAGTTTCTGAACACTTGCAGGTTTTCCAGTGGGAAATGGCCTTGTCCCACACCATCAAGCTACCCAGCTTTCCAGATCTATGACCCTGGATGCAGAATTCAGCTCAGGATGATGGCAGACTTGGTATTTGGCTGGCATGTGTCCTGCAGAGCTAGCAGTAATGTTCCCAGGTGCATCTTTAAATTTGTCAAACAGAAAAGCAAGAAAATACTTTCAAGTTCTCACCCAGTTTACGACATCTGGGAAGGATCCAGGGATACCACATGAGAAGGCATGCCCTCACTCTGCCTCAACCCAAACTTGCTTCCGGGGTCAAAAAAGGTCTGGAAGGCAGAAAGCACAGATAAACAAGTCACTAACTCATTTGCTCTTCCATAGCTCTCGAGTGTCCCTCTCAGCAGTGAACCAGGAAAGTTTAACTAAGCATTTTTTGGTGCAGTCTACTCAGTATTCTATAAAGTTCTGGGAATTTTTTATTCCCTAGCCACAAAATAGGACCAATGTTTTTATGTTGATACATTCCAACAGGTACAAAGTTGCATTTTCTAATGGTAAATTACTTATCTGGAGGTTAAAATATATATATTTAAAGCATCAATCCAATACAGTTTAACATAGAACTCATTTTTGAGAACAACCCATTTTAAGAAAAAAACATTTAATTGCAACAGTTTCCCAGTCCAAAACTGTGTTTACCCAAGCACAAGCAGTGCAGAAACCACCATTCTGGTCAGTCCTGACAGCTGTACTCTTCTGAGTGCCATACACAGGACTGCATAACCATACTTGGAGTAGCACATTGTCTTCCGATACCTGAAGCAGTGAAATCTGGTACATTGCTGGGGAGAGAAAGCAGAAGTATATGCTCCTTCTGGAGGAATAGCAGTATCTACCTTACTGTGCAGTCCAAACCTCTCCATTTGCGTTACGTTTGATACAGGTCAAGGTGTGATTCACCTAGCCCTTTTAAGTAAATATGTTTTGGTAACAAAGTATTCCTTGCCATGTTTGATGTCACTAAGTACGCTCCACTGCCAACTCTCAGGCTCTTAAAACAGACTTCTTAAGGACATTTCTAGCCTTAATGTAAGATAATGATAGGTGTATGCCTCATATCTGCTCTCCAATTCCATATAAAACTGCATATGTACAGGTTGAAAATACCACAGCCACAAGAATGTAAACACAGTGATACTTTATATTCACTTTATAAGACTTGTTCTTAGAGACAGGTTGTTCTTACATTGCTCTGAAGTTACTGAACACAGTATTCAAAAGCTCTTCTTTGTCAGCTTTTTATAAGGCTTTTTAGCAGTAAACTCTGGATTGTGGACTCTCAAAGGTTTTTACAAGAAAGGAACAGAAGAAATCATCTTGTCAGTCTTGATCTATTTTACAATGGTCACTCTTTAAGGGCAAGCCTTCAGGAACTAAAACTAGCATGACTCTTCATGTCTTAACTGAAAGGTTATTTTGACTGGGTGACTACAAGAACATTTTGTATCCTCATAAGGTCTTTCTTGATATGAATGCATTATTAAAAGAATTCATCTCAGATTAAGCAGCTTCACTAGCACAAATCACTCAAAATTGCCACATGGCATATTCAGAGGGACAGCAGGGCACAGCAGGGGCAGGGTTTGAGTATGCTTGTGGAGCTTTGCAGCATAACAGCTAAGCAATATGTTACAATAATGCTTTAAAGGTGACACCACCCCCACAACAACATGTAAATAGGAAAAATAAAGCTGCTCTCTCCAGACTGGAGCCCAGCCACTGGGGAATGAACTGTTATGAGCCACATGATCCTCCTCAATCATGTGCTTCCTTTGCAGGATTCATAAAAAAAGATTATGTCATTTAAATAACTCTTATGCAACCAGAAATGTGTGTCCTATTAGCCAAGATCTGTATTTACTTATGACCAAATTCAACACTTCAGCTTCACATGCATCTATTCAGGTATAGTTAAGCTGACAAAAAGCTAACTTCATATTTGCAAAAGTATCACACTTATCAATATCTAAAAAACTCTGGTAATGGTAGAGGTAAATGGAATGCAAGAAGTTGACAGCATAAATAATTTGAAAAGCAGAGTGTTTTAATTTTTGCCTTAGTTTAGAAGTTTTCAAATGCAATCTTGTCTTGTTCTTGATATACAGATTTTAATATAGCAAGAAGCACTACATATATTTGTATGCTCTCCAGATAAGACATGCCATCAGGTGTTGATAGTTCCGAGGAAAGCTTTCCTGAGCCTCAGTTTCCCTCATATTACAACAACTTCTAATTTACAGCATCACAGCATGCCAAAAGGAACGTTTACAACACCAGTTACCATCTCACATGTCAGAAGGCTTACAAAACCTTAGACTCCTGTACCCTACACTCCTTTGGTCACAGACAGTGACCTATTTTCAACATCTGTCCTGCTTCTTTACCATCAAACATGTTTCCAAAAACCTCACAAAGCTGAAGGAACTCTCTGAAGCTTAAGATGCTGTGAGTGCTAGGCAAGCCAGCGCAGCAGGTAGCAGGCGGTAGCAAGGCTCATGTGAAAGGCATTACTGCGTTCTAGCTCTGTGCTCAGCTTGCACTTAATGCCCTGGAGGTGCTTTTCTGGGAGACAACAGGCACCAGCACTTCAACCCCGGAGAGCAAGCCCAGCGTCGCTCCAGGCGGGGCTGGCAGGGGGCTGCCCCGCCTCACCCCGCCCCAGCGGCGGGCACCGCGGCCAGCCTCTCGCCAGCCCCGCCCCGTCCCCGCGGCTCTGGGATTGGAGGCGGCGCGGCGCAATGGCGCCGCCTAGCGGCCGCGCGTAGAACAATCCCCCTGGGCGGGAGGAGCGCGGTGGGAGGCTTCCCCGGGAGGCGGCCGCCTCGGGCACGGGGAAAAGCTTCCTCCGGAAGGCCGGCTTCTTGGCGCCGCTTTTTCCGGAGGGAAAATCTCTTCCCTTCCTCTCCTTGTGCCTGTGCCTTGTTTTTATTTGGGCTAGGAGGGAAGGGATACGAGGCACTTCCCTCCTCTGAAGGGAATTTCACCTGTAGTCAAAGAGCAGAAACTCCCAATGCTGCTTTCCTAAAGCATATTGCAATAAAACCTGGGAGATTGTGCCTGCATCCTATTCCACGTGTTGGCCTTCCTTCACTTTCGACTCCCACAAAAATCAACACATCCTCCCCAGAACACCATGTCTTTAACAGCACAGATGAAAGGACATGTGCCAGAACTAGCAGACCAGCTGAGCTTGTTGATTTTTTGGAAAGCCCCCGTATCCTTCCATTTCCCATCGCCAGGAGTGATTTAAGAAAAAAAAAGTCACCATTCTACTAAAGAACTATTACAATAATAAAGGATTGCCTTTAATTGGACACTGGTTTGCTATGCTAACTGTATACATCACATCAAAACAAAAGCCAAGTTATTCTCAAGAGATTTGCTCATCAGCTGTAGTTTTCACTTATTTTAACTCAACTTAGTTATTCCAGCCCAACTGAAGTTTGCATGCATTTGTTTTGGTTTAACAACAAGAATACAACTTGCTTTGTGTGCAGAGGACCAGAACTTGTGAATTCAGCTTCTGTCCATCAAACACTGTGTCCATACAGAGCTGAACTGAACCTCTCCTAGAGATATCCTCCTGTGTCTTTTAACCTTTTTTGGAGAAATGATACAAAGTATAACTACATACAAAATGGGAAACTAGTGGTCCCTTTGTGCCTTTAGAAACCCATCATCTATTTTTTAATGTCATGCATTTTATCCTCTTTAAAATCAGTTTTCTTGCAATCTCAGTTCTCCAGTTAAGTCATAGGCTGCAATAAG
Source organism: Alectura lathami (assembly GCA_013399715.1). Classification (NCBI taxonomy): domain Eukaryota; kingdom Metazoa; phylum Chordata; class Aves; order Galliformes; family Megapodiidae; genus Alectura; species Alectura lathami. The sequence continues at coordinate 193,233 of VXAV01009183.1, read as the reverse complement.
GGCTTATTCTCACTTACTATGTAAAGACAGTACTCCAGTGTTAATTTAGGCCTCACAAAGCTCATAATCATTAGCACTGGCAAATTTTAAGGATTCTTTATTTCTGAAATGCTTCTTTATATCACCTGAATCCATTGAGTTATCATCAGGTATAAATGAACCTATAATGTAACCAATCTGAGGCTGTATATTGATAAGGTGTATGGTAACGACAAGCATAAGGTCTGCCAGCTAGATCACCTTATATTTGTCTAATAAGGTCTGATAATGCTGTAATTAACACACCAATTCTAATAAAAGGAACCCAGGTGCTCGATATTTCCACTGATACTATCTCATGGTAAGGTGACAGAAGACAACCTGAGTACAACTGAAGAATAGAAGATCTAAACCTTGTGTACACTAAGAACCCAACAAGGTTTAGCTGGTGCTAGAAAACTGGTAATAGTAATAAAAATAACAAAATGAGAATTATTAACAAAAAATTGTATGGTAGGCAACAATAAAAAAACCTATACTACTGTCAAAAAAGCATCCAAAAATAGTTAAATTCACAGTTGTGCATTTAGCAGCTATTAACAGTGCAATATATGGCAATCAAATCTGGCAGGTATACTGCAGCATCTGTAAAGGGTAACTGCTATCTGATATCTGAACCATTAGCTGAATAAACTTTCTAAAGAGATAAGGTACAAAATGTCTCTAAACATGATCTTGCTTGTTCCAGAATACTGTCTGGAAAAAAAAAAAATCAAAAACTTAATACAAATTTTTTTCTTAATAAATCAGGGCAGCAGTTCTTCCCAAATCAAATCCAAATTGTGACTGAAGCCCACTGGCATGAGCAATGATCCATGGAGTTTTACATAAAGGAACAACAGTCCATTCAATTACAGGAGAAAACTCTATACAACTGTAACTGATGTTAACAATTTCTGAGGAGTTCTCTTCAAATTTGTTTGAGGAAAGGCTGGCTGAACTTGGAACACAAGGAATCAGTCACAAGCAAAGCTAGATTTCATGCTTCTGTAGCTAGTGAGATTAGACCAAGCAATGTCTGTTCCTCTAATAAGGAAGGTACAATAAATGCTATTCCATACGGTTTGTTTGTCAGGAGTTAGATGTAGTTCTCAAGATTTTGGCAATTTGCCAGCACAATCCTTCACATGGAGCTTACCTACCAAGAAATTAAGACCAGTTTTTTTTAGGACTGCTGTGACTTACTATGTATTGTTCTTTCTGTAAGACTTGGACTACATGTGAAATTTCAGAGAGATTTGAGAGAGACTTGGACAATAATGAAGAGACTACAGCAGAAAGGTGACTTCAGAAAGCAGGTCAATACTTAGACTGTACCTGAAAACAAACAAATTTCATAATTATTATTAATATCAAAGTTACATAGTCTTGAAAGATTCATGTATGTTCATCTACGGTATTTTTACCTGCTACACAGTTCCTCTCCCACAGCATGATTCCCAAAAACACAATGTAAGACCTTAGATTTCCAGACTAGCAGAAACCCTGTGATTCAAATTATTCTGAGAAAGCTAGGTTTTAAATTTGGTTATGAAAAGAGGTACAACATCAGTTTTTCCATGGAGGTGCATGCAACAGAGAGGAAAAGAAAAGCGATAGTTTAATATGATCAAGATATGATTTGATATGATCACAAGCAAGGAACAAACCAAGGAGTTCTTCATCCTGAGCAGGAAGCCTGACTGAAAACTGAGGTATACAATTAATAAACATTAACTTTTAAAAAAAGGTATTGTTTTAATTGAAAGCTATGCCTAAGATGTTAAGAACATGCTGTGCAGCAGTCACCATGTTCCAGCTAGGTATTTAGACCTCTCCTATTCTCTTTTCTAGTAGTTCCCTAAGAAGGCCAAGCATTCACCTGAAAGAAAATGCTCTCCTAGAACAGGTGAAGCTACTAACACTCAATATTAGCAGACAAACATCACCCTACAAGGAAAGATAGTTACCCTACCACACAGCATTTCCTATACCATGAACACAGAAGCATTCACCATCAAGTGTGAGGACCAGGGAAAGGTGCCTTGGCACATCCAGAACAAAGGAACTGCCGTGCCCTGATTCTGGGTTGTTTGCCCATAGTACAGGCCTCCCCCACCCCCTGCAAGTACACCTTCACATACACCTTTGTCCCCTCAGTCTGTCATGGTGGTACAACAGCTTCCCTAGCTGAAAGTAGAATAGGGAAAAGGATTGAATCATATCCACCCAAAACAAAAGGGGAACTAGCACTTTGCCTTAGTTTCTGTAAGAAAAATACCTTCCATTTCTCAGTCTATATATTTCAGACAACACAATAGTACCTATGGAGGACAAAATCATGTGTCCTGCCATTCCTCAGAGTTGAGAATAATCTGTGTCACTGTCTTGGCTCCAGGAGCAGATGAAGCACCTTCCTCACCTCAGACACATGGATTACTGGCAACATCTGCTTTACTGAAGGCACCTGAGATGCTTGACATGCTTCAATGATATCAGTCAGCCACCTCTGACTTACAGGCAGACAGCAAAAGCTGTACCACACTAGTTGTCTCAGCCTTAGGAAAGTAGTACTGAACCACAAATAAGCAACTTCTGACCTAATAAAATTTGCAACATTGTATGCTAAGTCTTGTTTACCAAGAGCACCACTCAGTTGTCATCCATTTTGGCTCCACTCACATCCTTGAGCAGTATCAGACAAGCAAGCAAAGTGCAAGACAAGCCCTTCAGCAAAGACAGAACACATGCTAAAGATACCACACCTTTAAACAAATTTTGAAATTGAAATGTCTTAAATCATCAACATATTTGTAAATGATGGCTGTAACAATGAAAACATTTGTTTTTTTCACAACAACTAAAACTTATGCCACTTATCTAATGAGTCTATATTAGCCATCATTTAAACAACAAAAATAAGTATGAGATACCTTGTTTTACACCACCCTTTGTTTTCTAAGCAGCACAATAAGGCTTATTCACCTTTAAAAAACAAACAAAAACAAAAAAACACCAGCAAAGCTCACTAAGGCTGACCAACACACCTTAAATAGCTAGCTTAGTGTGCTTGATGGGAAGAAAAGGGACAGCTGGGAGAAGCTAATTCAGCTGTGTTTCATTGGAAAAGAAAGGGATTGGATATGACAGCCTTCATTGAGAGGAGGTTGCAACTACTTATTTTGAATGATAGGCTGTTATAAAAAGGGAGCGTCAGCTAATGCAGGAGAGTTAGAAAGTTTTGTTTGTTATTAGTTGTGTAAAGTTATTCTTTTTCTCTTGGGTGATAAAAGTTAGAAGGCTGTTTCAGGAGCTTTTTAGCAAGGAGGTTCTGATATAATTTCCTTTGTTAATGAGGGTTATAGCTTATTTTTGTCTTCCAAGCCTAGCAAAGGGTGCAGTTAGCTCTGAGGATGGAGGATGTTATGCTGTGGTTGCATTTACAAATATACTGTTTTGTAGGTCTTCTTTAGAAAAGAAGATAGTTGTGTTTCCAGCTAACATGTTACCGGTTGCTTCCTGGACAGTGCTGCTAGGTGTCTGTCTTATTTGCTCAAATATTTGGTCTTATTTGGTCAAAGTGAATACTCTGTTTCAAAGACTAGCATAAATGAAGAAAGTAACTTAACAGCTGCAGCAAATAAAGCTCTGGTAGAAAACTGAACAAAGAAATGGAGGTGCTAAGATTATCTAGGGAAAGAATTCATACCTGAAGTACAGGAAAAAAAAAAAAAAAACTAAAACAGTTTTTTTTTTTTTTTTTTTTAGTTTTT